>CM045883.1:84260702-84323202 GCA_025169545.1 Anguilla japonica | reverse complement strand
GAATCTTAGGGTGCATTCTTCCAATTGCTTATTTTTCCCTTCCTGACTTCCTGACTTAATTTCCTTGCTCCCTTTCCTGGTGGAAGGCCAAATGGGTCAAAAATGCATTAAATTAATGTTTGGAATCACAAGTTGTCAACGTGTTGTCAATGGGTGGATTATAATCACATATTTTTCACCTCTTTAGACAGTGAATTACAGTTTATGGTTAATAATATCATTATTTTGGCAAACATTTTTATCCGCAAATTTAGATTCCTAAAAACCGTAGTGAAAATTGTTGTTAACCTTTTAGGACCCATGTGATTAATTTACTTATTGTTTAATATTGTCTTGTTTTGTTTTTTCTTGGATGTACTTTTTTGTTGGCATACTTGGCTCCATGTATGTCCATATTTCAGACTTGAATATGGAAAATGGATATTTGTTTACCAACCATTTTCACTGCACAATAGGTATATTATAGTTGACTAGTACATTTATATCGTTCCTCTTTCTTATTTAGGATTTGGAGATTGACCCCCGTCTAGGTGCAGCAGCTGCAGTAATGTGGGCATTGCATCGGACGTTGGTGGTCAAGAAGGAGCTGAACTGAAAGGCAAAGCTCTCGATTTACCAGCCGATCCGAGTGTGATATGTGACCTTTGTGCAGTCGCTGCTCTTTTGTCCATTCTCCTTTCGGTGTATCTCTGCTGACTGTTTATGTTTTGCGCATTAATGCTAAGGTCTAATTTAACTGCAAAGGCAGACTGTTGCCGTTTTATGAAGTCAAAGTAGCTTGATCACCAGAGCAGCAACTGTAAGACACATTCTACATTTTTGGCATGTTCGTGCTGCACATGTCACACATTTTCTGTGAAAGTTAAACAAAAATATTCACAGCATCACGTTCCGAGCATGATTCAGGAAAAGTCACATATGAGAAGTTCCTCTTTTGTGTGCATTTATACTTGTGCTCTGCAGGCTGAGGGTCAGTGTGCAGTAGAGGGACAGACTGGATATTCTTCTGTTCTACAGTAAGTACATTTCTACCTGTGTAGCGCTGGGCTCAATGAAACTACAGTTTCTATTCAGGCTATTACTATTTAATTAAAAAGACCTGCACTGAAGTTGATTTATTCTGTCTACAATGGAAACACATTAAGATTATTTTTCTCAAGAAATATTGTGCTTGTCAGTGATTATATAATTTTCCTGAAGGTAGAGAAATTACAGATTGACAGATTGTATTCCTCAAATATTATGGTATATTGTGATAATCTGTGGCTCATAAAGGCTATTTAAAGTGTACGTCAAAATACACAGTATGTGCACTGAAAGGACACTGCGATTTTAATAAGCATTTTGACTTTTTGCCATTTAAATCCAAAGTCATTTTTCAATGTTCACTGGAATTGTAAGTAATTTAAAATTGGTCACATTTGAGTCGCTACGTAGCATGGAGATAGTTTGCCCGTTGTGAAGATGTCATACCTAACACTGCTCTGCTATGAAATCAGATTTGTGACAAAAGTATTAAACAAAAAAATTCTTATTTAGAAAAAAGAAATACATTTTTTAGTATTTTTGGGTAAAATTTAATACAATTCAGACTTCTGGTTTTGGGGTAAAAAAAAAAGGAAATATACTGCAAGTCTGCTTTTTTTGATACTTTTCAACCAATTCTTATAAGGCTATAAATATCTAGGTACCATCATCGACGACAATCTTTGTCTGAATCAAGAGACACAAGCAATCACCAAAAGAAGCTTAATTGCAGCATCAGTACTTACTCTAAATTGAAATTCAGCATAGACAAAAAAAAATTTAACAATTTTTTTAAATGTATGCTTGCACACATATTTCTCTGCTCTGAATCAGGCACACGTTCATCCACGTTTCATTGTTTAATCTAATGAAGTGAATCGAGACGATATTATAAAATCCCTATGCAGCTGTGCTATGGGGTGAGTGTGGTTGCGCTTGGACAACTTTCCTCTTTTCGGTTTGGTCAATAAAACAAAAAGTGCGCCTTTTTATTAGATGAATTTTAACATTTTCAATAGGATACAGAGACAAACTACTAGAAGAGCTGCCCGGCAGATTTTAGTCAGCTTTTCGTACAGTGAACTTCTTGTGTGTTCTGAGAAAGTCGTAGAGACTCAGTGGAGTGTTGACATGTCCAGTGTGTAAGGGCTGAATGACTGTGGCTGTGTTGTCTTCAGTTACTCTACTCCTCAGAGTCATGACTGAAGCGGAGAGGTTCATCCTCATTGGCTGCCTGCTGCAAGGTGGGTCATTAAAGGGGTGGGGTCTAACTCTATACTGGAAAGATGTACAGCGATTCAAAGGGATTACTGTAGAGTATTATAGTATTAAAAAATGTTTTTCATATATAAATTTGTGGAGAATGATTGTGCTTTATATTAATTATCATTGCAGCTTTCAGTCAGTAAAACCTTTGTTGTATTAAATTTGAAAAAAAACATCCACAAGTGTTTTGTAAAGGTCTGTAAAAGTGCTGTTGTGTGTGTATAAAACTGACCCAAATCCCCATATAGCTGCTGTATTTACAGAGCTGTGTTGTGTGTGTTGCAGGTGCCCTGGGGAGAGAGTTTTCAATCCAGATGCCTCAGAGTATAGAAGCTCTGAGTGGATCCTGTGTGCTGATTCCCTGCACATTTGATATAAAATCTGATTTTGACAGAGATCTGACAGCTGAGGATAAAGGACTATGGATAAAAAGTGGAAATGAACGTAGAACCATGTTTGACTCCAGCAAAACTGAGAACACAATTAAAGGAACATTAATTGGAAAACTGCAGATGAATAACTGCACCACAATTCTGGATCGCTTCCCTCGATTTAACAGTGATGAATATTTCTTCAGATTGGAAGCCTTCGATAAACTCAAATATAATTTTCCAACAGCCGTCAAAATTAATATACAAGGTATTGAATTTGTTGTTATGCCTTTTTCACTATGAGCCGTGTTGATGTTGAGACCCTATGCTTTTAAAATTAGGTGCCAAAAATAGAAATTATATCCTTGGATAGAATTACACCTTGGATATAAAATGAAGAATGAAAATGACTTGTGTTTAGATTTCACGTTGTAAATACTGTGTTAGTTAGACACTGTTGATGTGCTGGTCAGTGTGTGCTCTGAGTGCTGTGAGTCTCTCCAATCCTGAGACTGGAACCCATCCTCATGTCTCCATGTCTCCCAGACTCTCCACCCAAACCCAAGATAACCCCAGAGAGGGTGGAGGTGATGGAGGGGACCTCTGTGAGTTTGACCTGCTCTACTGCAGCCCCCTGCACCAAACTCCCCCTAAATCTGACATGGATCCCCAGGCTGAGTGACAGTGTGGATCGACTGCAAGAGAATGAGGATCAAACCAAATCTGTGTCTTCTGTTCTGACCTTCACTGCTTCCCACCTCCACCATGCGGAGAACATCACCTGCAGGGCACTTTACACACTGCAACAAGGAGACACTCAGAAGACATCTGAGGCCAGTCTGACTCTCAGAGTTCTATGCAAGATTGTTGGATTTGATTTTCTTATGAATAAGTCAATTTTATATCCAGCTAATTTTTTTTTTTCATCCAGTGAGCGGCAATTGTTATTGTTAGACTATAAATATTTTCCCTCGTTGTGTTTCTCTGTTGTATGTCTTGGGACAAGTGTCCGTGACGTGTCCTTTAAAGGTGCACCATAATTATAGCACAATCAGTACAAATGATTTAAAATGTAAACATATTTTCATATCTGCTTGACCCTCCTAAGAACACCTCAGTGTCAGTCAGTCCCTCTGTAAGATTGCTGGGTTTGCTGGGTCCACAAGAAAATGAATTTTCCATCCAGTTGATTTTTTCCATCCAGTCTGCAGTGATTATTGTTGTTAGACTATAAATCCTTCCCCTCATTGTATTTGTGAGTTCAGTTTTTGACAATTGATTTATTATCTTTGTCATTTAAAGGTGAAACATGAACACAATCATTACAGATGCTTTAAAGTGTATACACAAACTAAAATCAAAGCCAATTGTACCATATTTTCATATCTCCTTGACCATACTAAGAACACCTCAGTGTCATTCAATCCTGGTTCAGTGTGAGAGGGCAGCTCTGCAACTCTGACCTGCAGCAGTAATGCCAACCCAGCAGTGCAGAACTACACCTGGTGTAAAGTGAATGGGACAGAGATGAACACTGTAGGAACTGGACAGAATCTCACCTTCAATGAGTCCAGTGGCAGTGAACAGCACCACTGTGAAGCACAGAATAAACATTGCAAGGAGAACTTGACAACTGTGCAGCTGAATGTAATATGTATGTTTAATGCTTTCGTTTATTAGATAATTGCTTGAATCATGTTATTGTTATATGTGTGCAACTGTGATATTAGTAACTGTGGATCCTGTGTTCAGACATGCCTCAGATCTCTGGCTCTGGGAGCTGCAGCAGAACTGCAGCAGAGATCAGCTGCTTCTGTGAGAGCCATGGGAATCCCTCTCCCAGCATGGAGTGGCGTGTGTCTGGACTGCGGGTCACTAACTCTACTGAGAGAGTCATCAGGGAGGAGCAGCTGGGGAACACAGGCCTGAGGAGCTCCCTCACCATACGCCAATCACAAGGAGACACGTCCACTCTCCTCTGCATCAGCATCAACACTCTCGGCAATTCCAGCCTCCAGCTCCACCTCCCGTCTCCACAGCAACACTGGGGTATTTTCATATATGGCTGTTTGTTACTTACTGTATGCCGTAAAGCCTACACAACATTGTTATAAACATAATGTAACACCTGTTATTACAATTTAAGGCAGATCATTAAGGAGTTAACTTTTACTCCACCCTGACTAATTCTGTGGAGATGTGTTGTATATTTTCTATGGTTTGCCAGGCAGTAGGTTTCCAATTCTGTGTGAGACATTTTTCTGCTTTTTTCTATCCAGTGATGTATGAAGATGTGCATCCAGGATCTCTAAGACCTTAATTTGATTAAATGGTGTTGGAGGGGCAGAGGGCTTTGACTGTTAGTTTCAAATGTAGGGAACCAGTATTTACACTTGACATAAACACTCTTTCACGGTTGGATTTCTGTAAAAAAGAGACTTCCGTTCATGTCTTTCAATATATTTCTTAGGCACAATTGATGTTCGACATCAGGACTGTTTTGTCATGGTTCTGTGTTTCCGTCTCTGTCTTTCCTTGTTGGGCCACCAGATGGCGGTACTTCTGTTTTGTGTCCTGCTACCCCTGTTTGATTGTATTATTGTTTTCAATTGTTCAATTATTGTTTTTTGGTTGTCTCGTTTTCCCTTCCCTCTCTGTGGCCTGATTGTGCATTGTGCCCTGCTGTGCGTCGTCAGTGTCTTGTCTATTTAAGTTCCCTTCCCCCTGACTCAGGTGCTGGATCCTTGTTTGGTTGTGTTTGGTTACATGTGCCTCTGATCATGTTTCTGCCCCGTGTGTACCTGCCCATGTTCTGTTTCCCACGTGCTTTTGGATTTTCTTTGTTTCCTGTGTTTTTGAAGTTTTTCTTTGTTTTTGAGAGTTGCCCTGCAAGGCTTTTTGTTCCCTGCTTTAGTTCCTGTTCTGTTTAGTAAAGTCTTTGTTCACCCCATTTGGAGTTTGGAGTTTTTTCCCCCTCACTCTGCATTTGGGTCCTAACCCCCCACGCACACTGACATGTTTTTTTTTTTTTTCAGGATTACAATGCTCTCTGCTGTCATATGTTATCATAGCAGGACTGATTTCTCTAAATGTATTGACAATTGGATTTAGTATCTTCAAAATTAAAAGGTGAGTACATATTTTCAGTTTGAACTTTGATTTACTAAATGCTGACAACATATACTTTATCATAATAGTTTTAAAACAAATTATTAATTTTTATTGTACCTCGTTTTAGCAGATTTTTCAACTGAAAACGCATTTGCAATCACAACCTGAAGAATCAAAGTGGATGAGAATGCAAGTGTAGCCTGTCATTGAGAGCATTATATAGTAGTATAGAATATTATAGAGTGTATTATAAAGGCAATTATTCTTTCAGTAAAATGTCACTAAAATTAAAACCATCCCACACAGTAAATGACTGAGGTCTGCAGAGGCATACTGTATAAGCAGAGGCAATAACACATTCTCTCTCTACTCTGATTTTCATGTCTCCAGTTTGTCTAGAAGACTGAAGGTGAGTCTCACCATCCTTTCCTCCTCCTCCTCTTCTGAAACATTCTGCAGCTCAGCCTGATTTCACCTCTATTTTACATTCACACCATATGTGTGTCTTTTCCTTTGAAGGGAGGGAGGGACGGGGACACGTATGCCAGTCTGCAGCTCCCCAACATCAGCCCTGAATATGATGTGCTGCAGGTGAGCAAGTGTGACACAGAGAAATACACACCAGGGGGCGCTACTACGCTGATTAATCATATTTCTGAAACGTATGCAGATTCCCTCAGTATCAGAGACGTGTGTAGTAAAGACAGGATCAGATCTGTGTTTGTTTTTAATCACTCAGTTCAAACAGAGGTGAGAACGTAAATGGACTGCATTTATATAGTGCTTTACAATTGATGCCTGTCATTCACCCATTCACACACACACTCACACCAATTGTGAAGGCTGCCATGCAAGGTACCAATCAGTTGGGAGCAATTAGGGGTTAGGTACCTTGCTCAGGGATACTTTGACACACCCAGGGCGGGGGATTGAACCGGCAACCCTCCGACTGCCAGACAACCGCTCTTACCTCCTGAGCTATGTGCAGAATAACTTGTGCATCAAAAGACACTTTGCATGTACATTGGCGGGTTTTTGCTTCACGTGTGTCACTTAAATAACGTAGATGTTTGTTTGATTAAGAGTGTTATATTGACGTTTGTGCAGTAGCTTCTCTTTTGTCCATTCTCCTTTTGGTTTTTCTCTGATTGTTTGTGTTTTGCGCATTGATGCTATTTTACTTACTCTAATTAAACAGCAAAAGCACACTCTGTTACTGTTTCATGAAGTCAAAGTAGCTTGATCATCAAACCAGCAATTGTAAGACACCTTCTACATTGTTTGCATCTCGGTGTAGCATTACATTACATTACAGGCATTTAGCCGACGCTCTTATCCAGAGCGACGTACAACAAGTGCAGAGGTGCAGAGGTGCAAAAGAAACACACTAGAGTGAAGTAAAGATCGTAGTGCCAGAAGTGACCACATAGATCAGGACTCCAACCCTGTAGGGTAACCTGTTCAGCAAATAACGTCACACATTTTCTGTTAAAGTTAAATAAAAATATCGACATCCTCTCGTTCTGAGCATGATTCAGGAAATGCCACATATGAGCAGTTCCTCTTGTGTGCATTTATACTTGTGCTTTGCATGCTGAGGGTCAGTGTGCAGAGGAGAGATACTGGATATTCTTCTGATCTACAGTAAGTATATTTCCACCTGTGTAGCACTTGGCTCAGACAAACTACAGATTATATTCAGGCTGTTACTTTCATTGACATTTAATTGAAAAGAACTGTACTGAAGTTGATATTCTGTCTATAATGGAAACACATTAAGATTATTTTTCTCAAGATTTTATAATTTTCTTAAAGGTAGAGAAATTACAGATTGAGTGTAAACATTGTGTTCCTCAAATATTACAGTGATAAACTGCAGCTCATACAGGCTATTTAAAGTGTATGTCAAAATACACATTATATGCACTGAAAGGACACTGCAATATTAATAAGCCTTTTGACTTTTGCCATGTGCACTGGAATTGAAAGTAATTTCTACTTGGTCACATTTGTTTCAATTACGTATCACAAACTATTTCTTTAATAGGCTCTGTCTGTGGGACGGAGTCGCTACGTAGCATGGAGATAGTTTGCCCGTTGCAAAGATGTCTATCATTGGCATTAAATTAAAAAGAACTGCAGTGAAATTGATTTATTATGTCTATAATGGCAACACATTAAGTTTATTTTTCTCAAGATATATTGTGGTTGTCAGTGATTTTATAATTTTCCTAAAAATAAAGAAATTACAGATTGAATCCAAACACTGTATTCCTCAAATATTATGGTATATTGTGATAAACTGCAGCTCATACAGACAATTTAATGTGTGCATCATAATACACATTATATGCACTGAAAGGACACCACAATATTAATAAGCCTTTTGACTTTTTTCCATTTTAATCTAAAGTCATTTTGCCATGTGCACTGGAATGGCGAATAATTTATGCTTGGTCACATTTGAGTCAACAACATAACACAAGCAATTTCTTTAATAGGCTCTGTCTGTGGGACAGTTGCTACGTAGCATGGAGATAGTTTGCAGGTCAAAAAGATGTCGTACCTACCACTGGTCTGCTATGGAATCAGGTTTGTGACAAAAGTATAAAACAAAAAAATTCTGATTTAGGAAAAAGAAATAAATTTTTTAGTATTGTCGAGTAAAATCCAAGACAATTCAGACTTCTGGTTTGGGGGGAATAAACGGAAATATACTGCAAGTCTGCTTTTGTTTGATACTTTTCACCCAATTCTTATAAGCCCATAAATATCTAGGCATCCGTCATCAACATCAAGCTTTGTCTGAATCAATAGACACCAGCAGTCACCAAAAAAAGCTTAACTGCACTTACTCTAAATTCAAATTCTGCATAAACAATAATATTTTAACAATTTTTTAAAATGTATGCTTGCACACTTATTTCTCTGCTCTGAAACAGGCACACATGTTCGTCCACGTTTCATCGTTTAATCTAATGAAGTGAATCGAGACGATATTATAAAATCCCTATGCAGCTGTGCTTTGGGGTGAGTGTGGTTGCGCTTGGACAACTTTCCTCTTTTCGGTTTGGTCAATAAAACAAAAAGTGCGCCTTTTTATTGGATGAATTTTAACATTTTCAATAGGATACGGAGACAAACTACTAGGAGAGCTGCCCGGCAGATTTTAGTCAGCTTTTCGTACAGTGAACTTCTTGTGTGTTCTGAGAAAGTCGTAGAGACTCAGTGTTGACATGTCCAGTGTGTAAGGGCAGAATGACTGTGGCCGTGCTGTCTTCATTTCTTGCGCTCATGAGTTCCTTTCTTTGGCTCTGTCAGGACACTCAGTCACAACACATAACAGCCTATTGCATGTGGTTTCATTTCTAGGATATATATTGGGCCCAGCAGAGCTGGACTACAGACAACACCAGATGTGAACTAATTCCTGAACAAATATAATTGTGTTATTGACATATGCATTCTAAACTCTTCTGCAGTCTTGTGTCCATCAATTATGCTCTGTTTTGAGCATTAAGGTGTATTAAAGAATTATGTTCATGGCAAGATGTGTGTTTCCTGGCAGTTGCCATTGTATGTGTGTAATGCGTGTCTGTGTTTGAGTGGGGGTCTTTGTGTGTGTGTGTGAGAGTGGGGGTCTGTATGCATATGTGTCTGTGTGTGAGTGTGTGTGTCAACGGGGGGGGGGGGGGGGTGTTGAGGGGGAGCTGAGACCCCCCATGTTTGCAGTCCTCATACTTCTGCAGTTCTGTACCTTAAAAAAAAGGTTAATATACCTACAGGCACTATGTTGGACATTTGGGTCCGGTCATCCTGGATTAAAGCAGAAGTCATGGCACTGCTGGCTGTGAGACATGGCTTAAATGTTGCCTGCTCTAGTGTCTCCTCATAGTAGATCTCAAATATACCCATAATAGCCAAAGCTGTAACTCGCGAAAATAACTTAAAATATTGATATTTAATGTGTTTATTTAATTAATCATGATGCTTACTAGGAGAGGGACAATTTTCCTATGACCTTCAAAAGATGTGTTATGTTGTCAACTCATTTGAACCATTAAAAAACAAATACAAAAAGGCAGAGAAATCAAGGGGGATCCTCCCTGATCATTAATTAAGTATGCACAGGCCAGGAAAGGAGAGGGTGTGTCCCCACTCGCTTGTAGCAGATAAAATGTGTGCCTTCATTTTAATTCATGGCAACTTGGCAACATCTGCCCTTGTGTTGTTACCTTGCCGCGGTGGGGAGGCTTGTGTGCCTCTGTGACTCTGAAGGCTACACCGGCGGGGGTCATACCCCCAGCAGGTCCAACCGAGCCGGGAGGGTTTCAGGGTAGAGGCCAGACGAAATCAGCACCTGGCCTTCCAGGTTGGGGGTTGGGCTTGGGGCTAACTACTCCACCCCGTAAAACGCCATCTTGTTACAGAAACTACAACAAATGCTGTAAGCAGATAGTCGCAGCCTTATGTTCCACATGGAACGAAGAGGATTAAGTAAGTAAGTAAGTAAGTAAGTAACTTGGCAAGAAGTCAGTTTTAGCAGTTAGGGGGCATGTGAGTCCTACATCTTAGCCTGGGATGCAACATTTCATCGCTGGTGTTTTTTGGTTTTTGAATTTTAGCCTTGGCACGTTCTTGGATTACTTTGGGACAAACATGCTGAGGTTTTTATTCATTCATTTCATGTGTCACTGTAACCTGCATGTGTGTGTGTGTGTGTGTGTGTGTGTACATGCTGTGTAACAAAGATTAAGGTGCGATTAATTTATGAAAACACTATGAGAACGAAACAATTTTAATCAGGATAAATACATGAGAACAGGTGCTTCGTTGAGGATACATGAACAAAACATATTTCTGATGCCTTTGTTTCAAAGGCGCTGAGCATGCAGAATTACTTCATCTGTGTATCAAATAGAACTTTATGACAGGAGGGGAAATATTTGAGGGTTTTATTCAAATTCTCTTTGCAGTGTTTCCATAGTGATTGTAGATGTCTCATTGGCTAAGAGTGTTATATTGCCCTTTGTGCAGTAGCTCCTCTTTTGTCTATTCTCTATTGGATGTTTCTCTGATGACTGTTTGTGTTTTGGGCAGTAATGCTAATTTGCTTATTCTACTTTAACTGTAAATGCAGACTCTTTTATTGTGTTATTGCTTCAAAGTAGCTTCATTATCAGGGCAAAAATTGTAATGCAATTGATCTATTTTGTCATGCTTGTATTATTGTCGTATTACAGAGAAAAAGAAGTTGAATATCAGTAGTTTCTTCATAAAAGTGTGGGAATGTTGTTCACACGTTCTTTGAAAGTTGATCAGAAATATTCACAGCCTCCTGTTCCGAGCATGTTTCACAAAAAGCCACATATGAGAAGTTCCTCTTTTGTGTGCATGTATACTAGTGCACCGCATGCTGTGGGTCAGTGTGCAGTGGAGACAGACTGGATATTCTTCTGTTCTACTGTAAGTATATTTCCACCTGTGTAGCGCTTGGTTTAATCAAACTACAGATTATCTTCATGCTTACACTTTTATTAACATTTAATTAAAAAGAACTGTACTGAAGGTCCTTTATCCTGTTTGTAATGAAAGCATCTCAGGAAACATTGTGTGGACCTAGTTCTGAAAAGGACATACATACCTCAGTACCATCCTCATCAGAAAGCTTTATCTAAATAAAAAGACACAAGCAGTCGCCAAAAAAAGACAGCAGCCTCAGTACTTCCTTCAAATTAAAGGAACTTCATTCCGCATAGATAAATATATATTTTTTTTAAAAAGTGTACTGTTGTATGTAGGTTATAAATACTTTAGGCAGTTTACAGAAGTCTGCCATTTATCAGACCCCCAAAGGAAACTGTTTAGTGTGCTGACAGGGAGTCAGCAGGTGTGATGAAGAGATAGCACTCAGTTGTTAAAAGATCCTCCTGGATCAGCATTATGTGAACCTCAGGTTCTCCATAATGCATTCCAATCAGGTTTTGTATTGACGGAAAGCTGATGTCATGGGGAACAAGTTGGTGTCATTGGTGGTGGGGTGCTGACTAAAGATCTTGATACCTGTGGGTCAGCGCCAAGCCAGATACAAAGATACGGGGAGACTGAGATTTTGGGTGGGACAACTGTTTATTCAAGGCACAGATTGTGCCATAGTTTACAGGCCTGCATTGCTTAGTGATTCATTTTAAACTCAATATCATTGACTCAATCATTTCCGTTTAATTGTATGCACATGCCCAATTACAGTATGTGCTTCTGGTCAAGAGGTTAATATCAGACACAGAGGTCACATTAACACAGTCTTCTGGATATTTTACAGATTAGACACAGAGCCAAAATGCAGGGCATAAGTACGCTGCCTTCTATAAATGCAGATATTGGTCTGACAGTTGTGTTGTTTATTGATCATAATATTTACACAGCCGTTGGTAGCATTGCAGGATTCAAAGAGAAAGGGTTTTATTTGAATAAGTGGAAAACGGCATGTCACGCTCTGTCGCTAGCTTTTTTAAGATTTGTTTTCTGTGCGTGTCATCATTGTACTGTGGCTAATTAAAACTCTGGAACATCAAAACAAGTTGCTGTGCGTGCTTTAAAAAAAAAAGGCTAAGAGCAGTGGAGGAAGCTACTGCAGTTATGACGGGACCCCTGCAAACACATGCACGCACTGCGCCATTAGGCCTAGATATTTTACAGTAGACAATGCGTTGGGTTGTACGACTTAGGGACATTTGGGAAAGCAGGTCAAGGTAGGCATCAGAACCATGAACAGGCCTCAGCCTGGATAATGCTTGGCTGCAGGCTGGCCGAAATGTTAACAAACGAGCATCACAACTAGCTTGGCCTATACAGTAGCTTGCATAAGCACCACACCAAAAAGCATAATTGGACACAGCTGCTCACTTGTAGTAGGCTAGGCTATGCTCAGGCCTACAATGCGTACGTTATTCATATACAGACCTCCCAACCCCACAATTTTGATATTCAGCAGTGTGTGAATATAATGTGCTAATATTCATTCAATAGCATCAATGTTGAAGCTGTGCAGATGCGCATTTAATAGTTATTTTACTTTTATTTTGCTTTTAAATTGCAATTGCAATATACCATCAGCGGTGAGAAAATAATGAAGTAAATCACAGTTGATGATATAGAATCTTCCTGAAGCCGTGCTTTGGGAAGAGTATGGTTGGGCTTGGACATCTTCCTCTTTTTGAGTTAGAAAGAAAAATAAAGAGAAAGCCTTTTTATTGGATGTATTTTAGCATTTTCAGTATATGCAGGGACAGACCACTAGAATAGCTGCTTGGCAGATTTTTGTCATCTTTCGTTACAGTGAACTTTATTTGCGTGTTCTGAGAACATCTCAGAGACTCAATGGAGGGTTGCACTGCATAGGATAGATTTTATTTTTGGGGATTTAGATTTGGCCCAGTGGAGCTGGACTATAGGAAACCAAAGAAGTAAGCCAATTCTTGAACAAAAGAAAACATTTTAATTGAAATATGCATTCTCTTCTGCAGTCGCTTATCCATCAATTATATTCTGAACTGAGTTTTAAGATGTATTCAATAATTGTGTCTATGGCAAGATGTGTGGTTTATGGCAGTCTGTAGGGCAGCCTACGAAACATACAAATGATTAATAAAAACATATTTGATAAACTTGGGTAATGTTTCCCAGGGTGTCAGTGCTGTTTTCTAACTTCAGTTCCTCTACTCCTCAGAGTCATGATTGAAGCACAGACATTCATCCTCATTGGCTGCCTGCTGCAAGGTGGGTCAAAGGGGTGGAGTCTAACTCTACACTGTAGAAATGTACAGTGATCCAAAGGGATTACTGTTTGTAATTATAGTATCAAAATATGATTTTGGGAATCCATGTTTTTACATATAAATGTGTAGATAATGGATGTGCTTTATATTAATTATTATTTCAGCTTTCAGTCAGTAAAACCTTTGTTTACATTTGAATAAAAACATCCACACAGCAAAGTGTTGTGAGGTCTGTAAAGGTGCTGTTGTGTGCGTGTGTAAAGCTGACCCAAATCCCTGTATAGCTCCTGTATTTACTGAGATGCGTTGTGTGTGTTGCAGGAGCCCTGTGCAGAGAGTGGGCAATCTGGATGCCTCAGAGTATAGAAGCTCTGAGTGGATCCTGTGTGCTGATTCCCTGCACATTTGGTATAAAATCTGACTTTGACAAAGATCTGACAGCTGCAGCTAAAGGACTGTGGGAAAAAAGTTCTTGTAGAGGTGACAAAGTGTTTGATTCCAGCAGAACTGAGACAGCAACTGAACAGAATGAAATTAAAGGAAGATTAATTGGGCAACTGGAGAATAAGAACTGCACCACAATTCTGGACCACTTCCCTTTGTCTTACAGTGATAATTATTTCTTCAGATTGGAAGGCTTAAATGAATTCAAGTATAGTTTCTGTTCAAGTGTCAAGATTAAAGCACAAGGTACTGCATTTGCTGTTGTACAACTTTTTCACTGTGTGCCATTGTGTTTATGCTGGGACCCTATACTTTTAAAATCAGGTAGTGGAGATAGAAATGCTGTCCTCTATGAGAAACACACTTTGCATGCAAAATAGTAAAGAATGAAAATGACTTGTCTCTAGATTTCACATTGTAAATACTGATTTAACATTGTAAATACTGTGTTAGACAGATGCTGTTGATGTGGTGGTTAGTGTTTGCTCGGAGTGCTGTGTGTCTCTCCAATCCTAAGACAGACAATAACCTGTCCTCATGTCTCCATGTCTCCTAGACTCTCCACCCAAACCCAAGATAACCACAGAGAAGGTGGAGGTGGTGGAGGGGACCTCTATGAGTTTGAGCTGTTCTGCTGCAGCACCCTGTCCTGAACTCCCCCCAAATCTGACATGGACCCCCAGGTTGAATGACAGTGTGGATCAACTGCAAGAGAATGAGGATCGAACCAAATCTGTGTCTTCTGTTCTGACCTTCACTGCTTCCCACCTCCACCATGGGAAGAACATCACCTGCAAGGCACTTTACACACTGCAACAAGGAGACACAAAGAAGACATCTGAAGCCAGTCTGACTCTCAGAGTTCTATGTAAGAGAGATTTTGAAAAGCAAATAATTTTCAGTAAGAATAATAATAATAATAATAATAATAATAATAATAATAATAATAATAATAATAATAATAATAATAATAACAATAATAATAATAATAATAATCATCATCATATTTTAAAGCTTTTGCCATAGTCAGTGTGCTGCACAGAATAAACAGCATAAGTAAATAATGACCAAATTTGAATGATCTAAAGTAGTGTCATCCTTTCAAGGCAGATTGTTACACCACAAAAAAATGTCATGTGTGTCATATTTTTATATCTCTTAGATCCTCCTAAGAACACCTCAGTGTCAGTCAATCCCTCTGGATCAGTGTTAGTGGGCAGCTCTGTGACTCTGACCTGCAGCAGTAAGGCCAACCCAGCAGTGCAGAACTATACCTGGTATAAAGTGAATGGGACAGAGATGCACACTGTAGGAACTGGACAGAATCTCACCTTCAATGCGACTGAGTCCAGTGGCAGTAAACAGTACTACTGTGAAGCACAGAATGAACATGGCAAGGAGAACTCAACAACTGTACAGCTGAATGTGATATGTATGTTCAGTGCATTTTTTGTATAATTGCATTCATCATATTATTGTTATATGAATGTAACGATGATATTAGTAACTGTGGATCCTGTGTTCAGACATGCCTCAGATCTCTGGCTCTGGGAGCTGCAGCAGAACTGCAACAGAGATCAGCTGCTCCTGTGAGAGCCGTGGGAATCCCTCTCCCAGCATGGAGTGGCATGTGTCTGGACTGCGGGTCACTAACTCTACTGAGAGAGTCATCAGGGAAGAGCAGCTAGGGAACACAGGCCTGAGGAGCTCCCTCACCATGCGCCAATCACAGGGAGACACGCCCACTCTCCTCTGCATCAGCACCAACACTCTTGGCAACTCCAGCCTCCAGCTCGTCCCGTCTCAACAGAAACACTCGGGTAAATGGGTGTAAAATTAATTTCTTTATGTTATCTATCATGTACTAACATACAGAGGTACACATTTTGAAGCATTTACTTCAGGGTACAAATTCAATGTGGACTTCTGTCCTTTTAAAATGACTCGTTGGTCACCATACCAAGTCACATGACCAGGTTTACACAGTAAAAACAAAAACAACCAGCATGACATCACACAAAATAAACCAACAGTCTTCATAATAACAATCACTGTCACGCAGGAATAAAACGTCAAAACTCTTTTAAATAACAAGATGCATTTAAATAACATGATGTCAAAGTATTTTATCTTTTAATCGCCTTGGTCAAAATGTATGTTGTCAAGGACTATGGATACCCCCTTTGATATGAAGCCTACATTGTTGCTGGCTCGGTCATTTCTACTGTCTATCACTGAAATATTTCAAAATATTATAAAATTGTATTTGTATTATGATTTTTTTTTTTAAAAGTGTCTATATAATATTTGAATGATTATTTGGTTTCCCAGGATAGAATTCATTTAAAGGTATGTATTTTTTAATTACTATTTGGGAAAGTATTTGGTTTAAAATAATTTAAATAAATCAAATACAAAGTATTTCATTAGTAAATGTATTTGAAAATACTTGAAATATGTATTTAACTACATTTTCAAATACAAGTACGAATAGAAATTCGTACCTGGTCTGGTGTGCAGTGGTCCAAGATGATTCAATCCTCGATTGACTGATAAAATCGTAATTCATGTTTGCGAAATATGAGCCCAAATTTAAATAATGTGATAATATAGTATGATACATGTCAAATTACCCTGGATTGTGACTTAAGTGACATAGGCAAAACAGGTCATCCAGGTAATCCATTGGGGTATGTGGGGGGTGGGGGAGGTGTTGATAGATGAAAGCACCTGCTGCAGTAGGGCACTTAAAGGACAGAACCCCTGGTGTCACACCAGTCAGTGAGGAGAGAGATTTCTCAACCCCCCCCCCCCCCCCTTTTTTTTTTTTTGTTAATTGTGGTTTTTGGTGTTGAACTGTTAAACTGCTGGAATATTGAGTAGGCACTCCTTCAGACAGGTCTTGAAGCCACTTATTCTCCTCTGCTAAATACGTCCCATACGGCTGTAACTCAGGGGTGACCAAGGCCCACACTTCTTTGGCGTGCAATCTATTTTTCCAAATGACTAGCTCAACATGATCTATCAGGGGGATCCCACAAGGAGCTGCTGTTGTCCATGAGGGGGGGCGGGGGGCAGGGCATGTCAGACCACAGAATCATTGACATGCAAATTCCTTACAAACTACCAGTCAATTGCTCACATCAGTTACTCGGACTGGACGCTACAAGCCCGTAGTATTGAAATTGCAAACTGACTGTAGCTTTTCACTATGTCCTGTCTACACTCAAAAAATACATCGTTTGACAGTGGCTGCACGCATTAGTATTAAGTACGTTGTGACTAACTACTTAAGTTTAAGACGTCACATATACTTAATTGCGTGCAACCACTATCCATATGTTCATTAAGTAAATCCAACTTCTATTCTTTTTTTTTACTCAGTGAAATGTACAGTGTTAAACATTCAACATTTTACTGTGTAACTATTAAGTAAAGGACCAGATTTATCATGTCACCACCGCAATGGCCCTGCTCCATACACAGAAAAACATATGTGTAAATGAATAGAATTGTAAGAGCGCAAACAAGCTTTACAACCATGTTTTAATTTTGTTTATTGATGCACACAAAATGAGTTTAGTGCCCCTGAAATCAGTTCTGACCCTGTGAACAAACCCAGCTAGCACACATTGTCTTGCGCTAGTATGTGTGCTTACTGGGAACTGGAAAAAAACTGCATTGTTATCATAAATGCATTTATGAGCGATTTACTATCAAATGTGTTTGGCTCACGTTTGAGAAATGTGATTGCGTGAATAAATGTCTTTTTTTTTGTCTTAAGTGTATTTCTCATTATCTAACTGAACTGTCCTTTATTCAGGTTTCAGCATTTACTTACTGCTGATTGGTGCAGCTGCTGCTGCTGGTGCCAAGGTGCTTATATACCTCATCACGAAGGCCATTCAAAAACAGGGGTAGGCAATTCCACTCCTGTAAGGCCAGTGTGTGTGCAGGTTTTTCATTGTCACCGATTGCACTGGCCAAACTGACTTGTGATTTGTAGGGGTGGGGTGAAGGGGCATGGTTTCTGAATGATGTGTTGGTCACCTGATCTGAAGCACAGATAATTATTGTGTGTTGTGGTGTCTGTGAGGTCTCCTTACTCCCAAAAAAAACCATGAGCTCCACCAATCACAGAGTGTGTTGATAACAAGAAACAGAACAACACCAACAGAGATTGGTTCTTTGGTTTTTTCACCATTCATTCTCCCTGAGCTGAAGCAGGGAGGCTGCAAACCACTCCTATTCGGCAGGTTTCGATTGGCTGATAGTTTGCTAAAGTGCACCCTCTTGTGATGCAGAAGTACAATTACAACTTCCAATATAAAGAAATATAAAAACAAAGAATTATAGCTTTAAAAACTTAAGCTTAAAATGTAAAACTGATCTCCATGGTGATTATAATGTGAGTGGGGCAGGCGCTATGTTGTCAGCAGTGTTGTTCCCTGTTGTTTTTAGGAAAAAGAGAGACAGCCAGTGTTCTGGAAGTAGAATGAAGGACACCAAGGGTGTGAGTCTGAGCCCTGTGTTACACACACACACACACACACACACACACACACACCCACACACACATGCACACACACACACACACACACACATGCACACACACACACACACACACACACACACACACACGTTCACACACCACACACGCACACACACATGCACACGCCACACACATGCCCACCACACCCACGTACCTAAACACGCCTAAACAATTACTTTGTTGAGACTTTTATCAGAGAGGAAAACAGTTTGCCTGCATTCAAATGCCTGGAGGCATATTCAATAGTCGTAATGAGTTAGGGCCAAATTCAGACCTGCACTTAAGTGTATTATCTGCTCAAGTATCTCCCTCTAAAGTCTGAACTCTGCAAAATCTTGCCAGAAGATCCCAGATAAGAGCAGTTCAGAAATGCAGACTAAACACGCTTGCTTTGCAGAGTCCTCCCCCAGCAGCAGAAGAAGAACCCGTCTACGCCAACCACACCATGGCAACCGCCCAGCACAGGGACCCACAGCTGGGAGGGACAGACCCACAGGCACCGCCCCGGGCAGAGGGCCAAAACAGGGCGGAGGTGGAAGCCTTGCACTACGCCTCGATCAAGCACTCCCCCCGGCCCGTGGAGACACAGGGCCAGGATGCTTGTGATGGGGCTGCAGGCCAAGGGGCCGATGTGGTCTATTCACAGGTGGCACTGGAGAGCAAAACCAAGAAAGGGAAGAACAAGGATTGGGAGAGGCAGTGGGAGATTTAAGGGGAGGGGAGGGGAAGGGAGGGGCAGTGTAGTATAATGGTCAAGGAGCTGGTTTTGTAACCTAAAGGTTGCAGGTTCGATTCCCACATTGTGGGGCAGCCTACAATACATACATGGGGCGACATAGCTCAGGAGGTAAGAGCGGTTGACTAGCAGTCGGAGGGTTGCCGGTTCGATCCCCTGCCCCGGGCGTGTCCCTGAGCAAGACACCTAGCCCCTAATTGCTCCCAGTGAGTTGATTGGTACCTTGCAGGGCTGGGTGCGTGCGTGTGTGCGCGTGTGTGTGCGTGTGCGCGTGTGTGTGTGTGCGCGTGTGTGCGTGTGCGCGTGTGCGCGTGTGTGCGTGTGTTTGTGTGTGTGTGTGCGTGCATGTGTGTGCGTGTGTGTGTGTGCATGTGTGTGTGTGTGTGTGTATGTAGGTAAAAAACAAGCATCAGAAAGACACTGGGACTTCACCAGAAGAGATCATTGACTACCAGAGCCCTGGAAATGCAAACAGCCCAGATGCGGCGGCTCATTTGGACGATGAGCGTGTTGTTTTTTCTGAAACGCTTTAGTCTGATGAAAACAGCAGCTGAATTCAGAGAGTCACTTTAATCTATTTTGTATGTCGAAAGGCAATTTTTATGAGATGAGATTTTTTTTTTTTTTGGTATTCATCCTGAAAGCAATACTTTCATCCATTCTGATTTTTAATCATCTTTAATGAATATTTTTGTTCATTGTTCTTTTCCTACATTTTCCCTGTTTTAGTTTTGCTTTAATGACTGTTCACTGGAATGCATCGCTGAACTCTGGCAGTTTTTGAGCACAAGAAATGATTTCTGCAACGCCATGAATATTCAGCAAATGTTATTGTTGGACAGGTTGACAGTAAATTGTATGTAAACCAAATGGATTGGTATTCTTTTAAATTGAATCTAAAAAAACTAGAGAGAGAAAAAAAAACAGACTCATATATGTTATTGCATGGTACACTTCACGTTTGAGGTTTCTGGCAATGTTGATGTCAATGGGTGCATTCTAATCACTTATCTTTACCTTTTTGGACAGAAAATTACAGATTATGGCAAACAAATTGACTATTTTGGCAAAATGTTTTATCAGCAAATGTAGAATCCTATAAACCAAACCTTTTTTCTATTTTTGAATAGGAGTTGTCATTGTACTTTGAATTATCAGTGTTTATGAAAAATAAGCCAGCGGAAAGATTAAAATGTACATTAGTCCCCTCTAAAATATACCTATAGCAAATATATATATTCACTATAGGTATATTATAGGGGTCCTGATACAACTCATCCAGGATGTCACAAAATATCCCAGAAGAACATCCAAACTGGAGGCCTCTCTAGTCTCAGCTAAGGTCAGTGTCATGACTCCACAACAAGAAAGAGGCTGGGCAAAAATGGGATCCTTGGGAGAGCAGTGAAGTGGAAACTACTGCTGAAGAAGAGAAACAAGACATTGATCAAGACATTGGCTTAGTCCAGGGGTCTGCAACCCTTGTCCTGGAGAGCATGCACGCTCTATATAATGTGCATTGTGGTGAGATTAACTCTCACAACACAGTAAAAACAATTCAATCAGAATTTTAACCAGAATGAGTAAATGAGAACATGTGCATTCATAAGGTTATATTGAATAATACATGTTTCCAATGTCTTTTAATCAAAGGCAGTAGAAGTGCAGAATAACTTGTGCACCAAAAGACACTTTGCATTTGCATTGGAGGGTTTTTACTTAACGTGTGTCACTTGAATAATGAAGATGTCTGATTGGTTAAGAGTGTTATATTGACCTTTGTGCAGTTGCTCCTCTTTTGTCCATTCTCCTTTTGGTATTTCCCTGCTGATTGTGTTTTGCGCATTGATGCTATTTTACTTATTCTAATTAAACTGCAAAGGCACACTCTGTTACTGTTTTATGAAGTCAAAGTAGCTTGATCATCAGAGCAGCAATTGTAAGACACCTTCTACATTTTTGGCATCTCCGTGTTGCACTTCACACATTTTCTGTGAAAGTTAATTAAAGATATTCACAGCCTCTGTTGTAGTCTGTATTAGTATCTGTTTGCTGTTAGTGTTTATGTTATGTTTCTGTAAGTTTATTATTTTTCACATCCTCCGTCCCAGTATTTTCATTCTCCCGGTCACTTGTCTCCCCAGTGCCGTCTCTGTGTCTGTGTTCCCTGAGCTGCTTCACTCCCCTGTATTTGCGTGATTTCACTATTCGGGTGGTTCCGGGTTTTCGTGGTTTCCCCCCTTCTTTCCAGTCTCGTTTTACCTACTTCCTGCTTATATCTAGTTTTACTAATTTCTACTAATCCTTACTAACTTAAGCCGCGTTTCCACCGCAGGAACTTTACCCCGGAACTAGGAACCTTTTGAGGAACTCAGTACGTTTCCACCGCAGGAACTAGGGTCTAAATTTAGTTCCGGGGGCTTTATTTTACCCCCCAAAAAGTTCCTGCTCGGGGGGTAGTACTTTCCAAAAGTACCAGAACCTTTGGGGTGGGGCACAAGCGCTGAAAATTTCTGATTGGTCGACTACTTGCAGTGTTTTATTTCTAACCGCCATGTTTAAAAATATGCAGCCGCAAAGCGATAATAACTTCAAATCAAACTTGTATGTTATGCGGCGCAGTAGCCTAGTTTTGGTTATAGCCTGCCAACGTCTTGGAATTATAACGTGTGCTCTTCTGTTCTTTTCTTGCTTTAGTATTCGTTTTATAAAATGCTAAGCATTCGTGCTGGGACAGCATATTACGTACCAAAACATTCAAACGGATTAATTCGGTTGCTGAATATTTTCTTCCGGATTTTCTTTGTTAGCCCGTTGTAATTGACTCAAAATGTTTGATACAGTTGTGTGAGGTATGCGGTAGTTCTGTGTAATTCACATTGGTGATACAGTAAAAGCAAACTGGAAATAACCTTCCGCACTTTTTGTGATATTCAAGATATTCAAACCCTACATGCCAGCCAGATCCCTCCGTTCTGCTACCTCAGGACGCCTGGCACCTCCCCCTCTTCGCACCTGCACCTCCAGATCACGTCTCCTGTCTGTTCTGGCCCCACGATGGTGGAATGACCTCCCCGTGGAGGTCAGAACAGCTAAGTCACTAACCCATTTCAAACGACAACTGAAGACTCACCTCTTCAGGCTGCACCTCTCCCCTTCCCTCCCTACCCCCCTGTAAATGACTGTAAGCTTAGGGTTGTAACTAGGCAGCTGTTTTGTAGGTGACTTAGGTGCATTAACTGTCTTAATGCAGTGGAGTTTAAAAAAAAAAAAAAAAAAAATACAAGCAGTAATTGTTGCCGTTCTCGTTGTATTAGTGTTAATCAGTTTAACCTTCAGGGTCCAAGTTGATCTTTGCGGTTGTTCCCTGCACTTGGACCGGTACTTCTCTCTAGGGTTTTCGTCATACTTGTTCCTGGTTATGGTTATACACTTTGATGTACGTCGCTCTGGATAAGAGCGTCTGCCAAATGCCTGTAATGTAATGTAATGTAATGTCAGGGTAAAATAACAGGTTAATTCTAGTAATCGTCCCTTTAGCTTTTTCAGACTGTCGTAATTTTACTCTGCCATTCTTCAATTCCACAAAAAGACCAGGAAGACTATGCACTAATTTATGGTGCATGGTTCGCATCTGGAGGGCACACTTCGCTGCTCGGCTAGCAGTAACTTCGAAGGAAAGCAAACGGTGGCTGTACCGCTGCTAATTTAAATTTTCACGCAAGTCCGAGTTTTCGTTCTATTCTTGTCATTTTGCGATTAGCCTATATCGAATTGACGATGAGAAAGTAATCAAATTGTTTACAACGTGTGCATGTTTTCTGCTGTTGTTGCCAGTTATATTGGAAATGTGAATACATTCTGTCGCCTCGGATGTCAAGACATGAAAGTGAACGTTCGCATAAAAACATAATGAATGTGTTTGAGAGGATATATAAAACAGTTACAATCTGACTATTGGCCTGTTATATCCTATTTGTTGCATAACAACGGTCCAAGTTCAACTACCAACGACAGTTTTGCTTGACAACGGTAAAATATGCCCAAACGGCTGCAGAAGAATATTTGAATTCCAGCTGATTAAATCGATAAAAATCAATAAATACAAAAGTAACCATATATAGTCATTGTTGGTAACCCGTTGTATATAAGTGGAATAATCCCGTCCGGGCTGTCCCGGTTATTAGAAAATAATGTAGGCTACTTCGGTGGTAGTATGGGGTTACAGAAGAAATCATAGGACAGATGGACCGACGACAACGTCGCTATTTTACACATCAGCGAACTAATTTGCCTAATCTTCGCTTTAGACCCCGGTGGAAACGCAGACAACCATGGGCTGAAGGAACCTTTTAGTTCCTGGAAAAGTAGTTCCTGGGACTAAAAGTTCTGGGAGTACTTTTGGTGGAAACGCGCCTTTATAGATTGTAAAGTACTAACCTCATTAATATACTAACATGTTAATATTACTAATGGATTAACAAACACTAGTTTTGGGTTTTTGATAGTTTAAATCACTATACTAATACATTAATCATTCTCCCCTTTTCCATGCTGCACTGTAGCTCCGCCCCTTTTCTTTCTAGTCTGCCCTAACGCTGAGTTCTGCAATTGCCCGCACCTGTCTCTTGCTCTAACTGCACCTTTCTCTCTGCACGTGTTTTACCTGCTAAACCCAGGCCGTCTGTTATCATTGTCTATGTGATTCCAGTCCGCGTTTTGTCAGTCCCGTCATTTAATTAGTTATCCTAATGTTCTTCACCTGGATGTTGTTTGTTACTCTGCCCTCACTCACGTAACCCCTCCTTGATTGCTACCTTCCCCAGTGTATAAATGTCAGTCTTTTCCACCAGCTCCCTGTCAGAACGTTGATCGTATTCAGTGCCGATGTTTTGTAAGCCTTTGTTTATCGAGATTCCTGAGATGCCTTTTCCGTACGACTGAGTTTGCCTGCCCCTTTTGTTTGATTGCTTTCTGGTTTGACTTTTGCTTTGTTTTGATTTCTCTTTTGCCTGTTCCTTTGTACCTTCGCCTATCTGATCTCCTGGTTTTTGATTTTTTGCCCGTTTACCACTGTTCTGTCAGGGTGTAGTGGAGGGTTAGGACCCAAATGCGGAGGGCAGGGAAAAAAACTCAAAACTCCAACAGGTATGAAAGAAACAAGACTTTACTTACAACAAAAAGGGAACAAGGGAACAAAAAGCCTCGCAGGGCGACCTTCACGAAACACAAAACCAGGAAACCAGAAAATCCAAAAGTCCAAACGCACGGGGAAACAGAACCTGGGCAGGAACACACGGGTCAGGAACATGAGCGGAGGCATGAACAGACAATCAAGGATCCAGCAACTGAGTCCAGGGGAAGGGAACTTAAATACAGACACTGACGAGACACAGGAGGGCACAATGAACAATCAGGCCACAGAGAGGGAAGGGAGAACGAGACAGCCAATGGAATAATTGAAACCAATAATACAATTAAACAGGGGGGAGCAGGACACAAAACAGAAGTGCCGCCATCTGGCGGCCCAACAGGGAAAGACAGACAAACTGGAACACAGGACCATGACATGTTCTTTTGGAAACTCGATTTTGTACCGTCCTATCTCTGATTACCTGGTTTTGAACTTTGGACTGAATAAAGACAACGTTTTTTGGATTTCCCTGGTCTGCGTTTGGGTCCTTGCACAGAACATTACAGCTTCTTGTTCTGAGCATGATTCAGGAAATGCCACATGAGCAGTTCCTGTTTTGTGTGCATTTATGCTTGTGCTCTGCATGCTGTGGGTCAGTGTGCAGTGGAGACAGACTGGATATTCTTCTGTTCTACAGTAAGTATATTTCCACCTGTGTAGCACTTGGCTCAGTCAAACTACAGATTATCTTCATGTTGGCAATTTTACTGAAGTGTAATTAAGATTAACTGAACTGAAGTTCATTTATTCTGTCTATAATGGAAGCACATTCAGTTCATTTTTCTCAAAATGCATTGTGGCTGTCAGTGATTTTCTATTTTGCTTAAAGGTGGAGAAATTATAGATCTAGTTTAAACATTATGTTCCTTGAATATTAGGGTATATTGTGATAATCTGCAGCTCGTACAGGCAATTTAAATTGTACGTCAGAATACACATTTTATGCACTGAAAGGACACCGATATTAAGCCTTGACATTTTGCCATTTTGATCCAAAGTCATTTTGCCATGTGCACTGGAATTGCAAGTAATTTATGCTTGGTCACATTTGAGTCAACAATTACATAACACAAATACATTTCTTAACAAATCACAATCTTATCAAAATATGCACATACATTATAATTTATTGATCAATTCAATACCATTTAAAGCTACTGACTATGTAAGAACAACGAAACACCATTGTTAACAGTGACTGTTGGGTAGGGTCAAATCAGTGTTTGTGCAGTACCAGGAAGTCACACTTGCAAACAGCTATAGTATAAGAGCTATGCAGGAAGTGTAGTTTTCTAGTTTCAAAGGTTTCCAATTATCACAACCAATAAACCAATTGAACAATGTGGAATTGCAACCACTCTAGTCAAATTATTATCCAGGATACATGCTAAAGTTTTCACTTTTTAATTTTAAAGTGAAATTCAGCGAAAGGCAAATGATTAGTCTCCTAAACCTCCTTTATTTGTCAATAAATGCTTTTTGCTGTAAAAGTAAAATTAAACTTCACAAACATTCATGTGCTCAATGTGAGTAAATAAGTGGTTTTAAGATTGTGTTCTTTATTGATGTGTTTGTGTTGTACGTGTATGGTCTATCTTTATTAAAGAGTATTGTTTCTAAAAATATTAGAAAACAGTCATAATTATATATTTTCTTGTTTAATGGTTTTGTAGTCAACAAAACCCATTGAAGATATCACACCTACCACAGCTGTGCTATGGAATCATTTTGTGTAAAAAAAAATAGTTTTGTTTTATAAAAAATAAATACATTTTGAAAAGAAAAATACTCATGTGTACAATTCATACTTCTGGTTTTGGGGAAAAAACGGAAAAATATTGGAAAAGATTTTTTTTCTGTCTGCTTATACATGTCTGTGTGTGTGTGTGTATTTATATACATATATGGCCATACATATCTTGGAACGATCATCAACAACAAGCTTTGTCTGAATTAAAAAGCACAAGCAATCACCAAAAAAAGGACAGCAGCATCAGCACTTCCTCTAAATTCAAATTCTGCATAGAATATTTTAACAGTTTTCTTTAAGTGTATTCTTTTACACATATCTCCCTGCTCTGAAACAGGCCCACATGTTCATCAGTTTTTCATCGTTTAATTTAATGAAGTGAATTGAGACAATATAAAATCCCTATGCAGCTGTGCTTTGGGGAGAGTGTGGTTGTGCTTGAACAACATTCCTCTTCGGTTAGGTCAATAAAACAAAAAGAGCGTCTTTTTATTGGATGAATTTTAACATTTTCAATAGGATACAGGGACAAACTACTAGAAGAGCTGCCCGGCAGATTTTAGTCAGCTTTTCATACAGTGAACTTCTTGTGTGGTCGTAGAGACTCAGTGGAGTGTTGACATGTCCAGTGTGTAAGGCCTGAATGACTGTGGCCGTGTTGTCGTCTTTACTTGAGCTCATGAGTTCCTTTCTTTGGCTCTGTCAGGACACTTAGTCACAACACATAACAGCCTATTTCATGTGCTTTCATTGATTTCTAGGATAGATTTGTCCCAGTGGTGCTGGACTATAGCCAACACAAGAAAGAAGCCAATTCCTGAATAAATGTAATTTTTTGATTGAAATATACTTTATAATCTCATCTGCAGTCCATTGCCCATTAATTGTATTCTGTATTGAGCCATAAGGTGTATTAAACAATTGTGTTTATGGCGAAGTGTGTGGTTTATGGCAGTCTGTAGGGCAGCCTACAATGCATACAAATTATTGACAAAAACACATTTGATAAACTTGTGTAATATTCTCCAGGGTGTCAGTGCTGTTTTCTAACTTCAGTTCCTCTACTCCTCAGAGTCATGATTGAAGCAGAGAGGTTCATCCTCATTGGCTGCCTGCTGCAAGGTGGGTCATTAAAGGGGTGGGGTCTAACTCTACACTGTAGAAATATATAGCGATCCAAAAGGATTACTGTATATAATTAGTGTAAAAACATGATTTTGGGAATGTGTTTTTACATATACATTTTGTAGATAATGGATGTGTTTTAAATGAATTATTATTGCAATATTTACTGATTTCAGTCAGTAAAATTAGTGTTGTATTTTATATATATATATATATCAAGACAGGTGACAAATCAAAGGAAAAACCTGAACAAATGAGTGGAGGAACATAATGAATACAGATGTTCCCTACAGGTGCGCTGCATGATACAATTACGCAATTATCATCCTATCATGCTCTGTGGCATGTATAAAATTGATGAGCAGTCCAAGTAGACCTCGAATTTGGATCAAGATAGAAAGAGGAAAAGATCAAAGTTGCTTTGAAAGAGGGTTCATTATTGCAGCACGGATGGCAGGAGCATTAGTCACAAAGACTGCTCAACTGGCTAGTGTTTCCATAGGAACAGGAACTAAAATGGCATCTGCCTTTAAATCTATGAGAAAGATATCTGTAAACAGGATCAGAAATTGTGGTCAAAAGTGAATGTCAATGCAGGATGTGATCAGACTGTGTCAGCAAGAACAGTCCATCCACACACAAATGTTCTGTATTAAATGTTGTGAGGTCTGTAAAGGTGCTGTTGTGTGTGTATAAAGCTGACCGAAATCCCCATATAGCTGCTGTATTCACAGAGCTCTGTTGTGTGTGTTGCAGGTGCCGTGGGGAGAGAGTTTTCAATCCAGATGCCTCCGAGCATAGAAGCTCTGAGCGGATCCTGTGTGCTGATTCCCTGCAAATTTGATATAGAATCTAAATATGACAGATATCTGAGAGCTGAGGCTATAGGACTCTGGATAAAAAGAGAACCCTATGGAAAAATTGTTTTTAATTCCAGCATAACTGACAATGAAATTAAAGGAACATTCATTGGAAACCTGGAGAAGAAGAACTGCACCACAATCTTGGATCGCTTCCCTCCATCTTACAGTGATGACTATTTCTTCAAATTGGAATCCCAGAGTCCCCTCAAGTATACTTTTCCTACAGGTGTCAAACTTAATGTAGAAGGTACTGAATTTGCTGTTATGACTTCTTTTTTTTTTACTGTGTGCCATTGTGTTTATGCTGGGACCTTACATTTTTATTAGGTGGAGGAGATAGAAATGCTGTCTTATATCAGGAATACCAAAAGTGAAAAAGAAAATGCAGACCTTGTTTTAGCGAGGTGCAAACCAGAAGGATATAGTAAAACTTAAAAAAGAAAGAAAGGTTGCACACTCTGTCTACTCCAATGTAGATTTTTATCTCCAACGTTTCGGCAGCAACGTTGCAAGCAGTTTTTGTAAAGTGGAAATAATTGAATTGATGGTGTGTTCTCACAACTCTGTGTAGATTCATGTTTAAACACCACGTCATCTTGATTGTCTGTCTCACAGGTGCATCCAATTTGTCAGTAACTTACATGTATGCGCTGTGCTAAAGCCCTGACGAAGGCAGCTTTCTGCCGAAACGTTGGAGATAAAAATCTGCATTGTGTGCAACCTTTCTTTATTTTAAAGTTTTACTTATACCAGAAATACACCTTGGACGTAGAAAAATAAAGAATGCAAAAAGAAATTACATTTCACATTGTAAATACTGTATGCTAGTCAGACAACTGTTAATGTGGTGATTAGTTTGTGTTGAGTTCTGTGTGAGTCTCTAATCCTGAGACTCACAGTAACCCGTCCTCATGTCTCCATGTCTCCTAGACTCTCCACCCAAACCCAAGTTAACCCCAGAGAGGCTGGAGGTGGTGGAGGGGACCTTTGTGACTTTGAACTGCTCTGCTGCAGCCCCCTGTCCCGAACTCCCCCCAAATCTGACATGGACCCCCAGGCTGAGTGACAGTGTGGATCAACTGCAAGAGAATGAGGATCGAACCAAATCTGTGTCTTCTGTTCTGACCTTCACTGCTTCCCACCTCCACCATGGGCAGAACATCACCTGCAGGGCACTTTACACACTGCAGCAAGGAGACACTCAGAAGACATCTGAGGCCAGTAGGACTCTCAAAGTTCTATGTAAGAGAGCAGGAGCAGGGCACAAAACAGAAGTGCCGCCATCTGGCGGCCCAACAAGGAAAAACAGAGACAGAAACACAGAACCATGACAGTTGTGGGACAGATTGGAAATAAACCAAATGCTTTTTTATTCTTTAAATGGAATCTAAACTCACACAAGGAAAAAAAAAAAACTATGGACTCATTATATACAGTATAATATACACTATTGCATGGAAATTTTAAACCTCAAATTTGATGTTTCTCAATTTAACCTGCTGACGGTGTGTATGAAGGAAGTATTAAACCATCGACCACTGTGTTTGATAGAGCAGTTTTAAAACATTTCCTTCCTGCTCCTCTGTTTTTGACCAGTGCTTCTTAGCCCTGGTCCAGGGGACCCACTGTGTATGCTGGTTTTTGTTCTAACCATCAAAACAAGCTCTGTATTGTCATGAGCTGGTAGTTGTTCCTAATTAGGAACTAATTGCTCTTAATTAGAATTTTTACTATTGAAGGACAATTTGCTCTTTTAAAGCCACATTGTGTTAGAAAAAGCTGAATTGCCATAAAAAGTACTAATAACTTCCTCTGTTATTGCAAAATGAATGGTTTCAGATCTTTAAAGAAAAATGTAATATTAGACATTTTGTTGCATTTGTTGCAAATCTCCCGTATCACCTATTTAAAAAATTGCCCCCTTAGTTACTCAGTCAACCGATTCACGGAATTTAATTGATAATTAGATTCAGCTGATTGAACACAGACATGCTTGATCACAACCAGCCCTATTGAATCTTAGGGCTTAGAATTACAATAGTTTTTTTTTTTTTTTCTTTTCCCTTCCTCACTTAATTTCCTTGCTTCCTGTCCTGGTGGAAGGCCAAAAATGGGTCAAAAATGCATTAAATTGCTGTTTGGAATCACAAGTTGTCAATATGTTGTCAATGGGTGCATTCTGATCATGCATTTTTCACCTTTTTAGACAGTGAATTACAGTTTATGATTAATAATTTGATTATTTTGGCAAAAAAGTTTTATCTGCAAATGTGAAAATTGTTGTTAAACTTTTAGGACCCATGTGATTAGTTTACTTATTGTTTAATTTTGTTTGGTTTTGTTTTTTCTTGGATGTACTTTTTTGTTGGCATAATGTATGTCCATATTTCAGACTTGGATATGAAAAATAGTTATTTGTTTACCAACTATTTTCACTGTACAGTAGGTATATTATAGATGACTAGTACATTTAAATCTTTCTGCTTTCTTATTTCGGATTTGGAGATTGACGCTTGTCTAGGTGAATTGTATCGGACGGTGGTGGTGAAGAAGGAGCTGAGCCGAAAGACAAAGCTCTCTATTTACCAGTCGATCTTCGGGTTGCATACCCCTGGTCTAAGCCAATGTCTTGATCATTTAAGTTTGTTTAAAAAACACAGATACAGATTTTTTTTTTTTTTTTAAGACAAATATTTCTGTTTATTTGTGTGAGTGCATGCACACTATATAATGTGCATTATGGTGAGATTAACTATGAGAACACTATAAAACAATGCCATTTTAATCAGAATAAAATTAAAAATAAAACAATTAGAACATGCTTCCATGAGGATATGCTGAATAATACATGTGTGGTGTGGGGATGGTTCAAGCAACCACACCTGCCCTGGGTCAAGCTAATTAGACCTGGCGAATTAGATAATTTGTTAAGAATTAGATAATTGGCCAGGCTAATTGGACACGGGAACAAGGGTGGCTGCACTTGTGCGTAGTGAGGCAATCAGTGCGCACTGGTTAAATCTGCCATCCCCACCCACACAAGGGAGAGCCTCTCTGTCAGGACAGTGGCTGCGTCCAAATAGTCAAAAAAATGACGTTGTATGTCTTTTCCTAACCAATTTTCCTTGACCTCGATGGAAAACGTCACGAGGTTAAGGAAAGATGTGAAGGAGAATTCAAAAGGACTTAGGAAAAGACAACCGCGGTGCTGAGAGAATCCGACTGCACTTACACTAGGCTACGTAATTATGCGACGGCGGATGTTATTGACGTGAGTCTGCCGTGGTAAAACTACAATGTTCCGAAGATGGACTACTAAAAGCGCATCTTAGATACTTTGCCCCATGCGTTCTCACCGTGTTGTTTCATGCAGGCTATATAAACATGGACAACCCTGTGAAAAATATTACTTCATTACCAAGGGTGGAATTGAAATAAAAAAGGAATATAGGCTACCAGTTACAAAAGTGAAACGAAATGGTTGTCACATTGACAATGGTTGCTCACGATCACCCTCCTGTCCACTCATATTTATCGACATGAATCCCAATCAGTATGATTGCATGAAAATAATTCATTAAATTTAATGCAAGATAGGCATAACATGTTAGGCCTACAAATTTACTACTGTACATATCATTCATAAGTTTTAAACATGTTGAATTAAAAACATAATCTGACTAAAAACGTCTCATATCCCTTTTTCTTGAAAGACAGACTTCTGTGTTATGGTTAATATGCTGATTATGATCTGATTATAAGCCTATGCATATAATAGCTTAGGAACCACCACACAACTCAGTCATGTTGATCGTTTGTTTTCGTAAACGGCCGAATGGTGCTTCGCTTTAAGTGTTGCTGCCTTAAGGAATTGTGGGACGGCATTATCTCCTTTCCTTTCGTAAAGGACGGTCCAGTGTGCTCTATGCTAAAGGAGATAAGATATGAAGCATTGAAGCACCTTTCCTTAGAATTTAGAAAATTTGAACAGCTCATATCATGGCTGTCACTTAGATACTTCCGGGTCAGTTCACTCAGTAAGGAACCTTCCTAAGCAAAAAAGACTATTCGGACGCAGCCAGTGTTTGACATCTTCTCCTTGGCTGTACCATCTTGCCAACCTCACAAATAAATGTGGATTTGCTTGGAACATTGTCTCCCTGTGTCTCTGTGCTGGACGGCCCCTTGGGAAGCCACTTTGGTGGCCTGTGGCAGGCTTGTTTGCCACAACATGTTTCCGATGTCTTTTAATCAAAGGCTCTAAAAGCGCAGAATAACTTGTGCATTTACTTGTACAACAGAGGGCTTTACTTTACGTGTGTCACTTAGCAGTGTTGCCATAGTGACTGTAGTAGATGTCTGATTGTTTAAGAGTGTTATATTGATGTTTGTGCAGTAGCTCCTCATTTGTCCGTTCTCCTGTTGATGTTTCTCTGCTGATTGTTTGTGTTTTGGACATTAATGCTAACTTAGTTATTCTAATTCAACTGCAAAGGCAGACTCTGTTACTGTTTTATGGAGTCAAAGTAGCTTGATCATCTGACCAGCAATTGTAAGACAAATTCTCCATTTTGGCATGTTCATGTTTTTTTGGAGTATGACCGAGAAAAATAAGTTGGATTTCAGTAGTTGTATTTAGAGAAGGGTGGGTATGTTACACATTTTCTGTGAAAGTTAAATAAAAAAAATATTCACAGCCTCACGTTCCGAGCATGTTTCACAAAAAGCCACATATGAGAAGTTCCTCTTTTGTGTGCATTTAAACTTGTGCTCTGCAGGCTGAGGGTCAGTGTGCAGTGGAGACAGACCGGATATTCTTCTGTTCTACTGTAAGTACATTTCTACCACTTGGCTCAAGCGAACTACAGATTAATCAGGTTGCCACTTTTATTGAAATTCAATTAAAAAGAACTGTACTGAAGTTGATTTATTCTGTCTATAATGGAAACACATTAAGTTCATTTTTCTCAAGAGACATTGTGGTTGTCGGTGATTTTCTATTTTGTAGAGAAATTACAGATCGAGTGTAAACATTTTATTCCTCAAATATTATTGTATATTGTGATAAACTAAATCTCATACAGGCAATTTTAATTGTGTGTCAAAATAGACATTATACGCACTGAAAGGACACCGCAATACGAATTAGCCTTTTGACTTTTTGCCATTTTAATCCAAAGTCATTTTGCCGTGTGGACTGAAATTGAAAGTAATTTATGCTTGGCCACATTAATATTTGAGGAACACAATGTTTACACTCAATCTGTAACAATTACATAACACAAATACAATTCTTAACAAATAGCAATCTTGTAAATATATGTACATACAGTATAATGTATTGATAAATTCAATACCATTTAAAGCTGTGGACTATGTAAGAACAATGAAACACCATTCTTAACAGTGACTGTTGGGTAGGGTTGGGTCACAGTGTTTGTGCAGTACCAGGAAGTCACACTTGCAAACAGCTTCAGTATAAGGGCAATACTGGAAACACGCTTTTCTAGTGTGAAGAGGTCTGATGCTTTGGCCCTATAGGTCTGAGTTTTCACAAGTTCATGGTTTTATCGTTTATGAAAGTATCTTAAAAACGATTGAAAGGTATCACAAGCAATTAACCAATTGAATTATATGGAATTGGAACCACTCCAGCCAAATTATAATCCAGGATACATGCTAAAATATTCATTTATTCATTTTAAAATGAAATATTCGGAGGAGGGCAAATGATTAGTCTCCCAAGCCTTATTTATATATCAATAAATGCTTTTTGCTTTAAAAGTAAAATTAAACTTCGCAAACGTTCATGAACTCAACATGACTAAAACAGAGTTTTAAGATTGTGTTCATTTTCCATTTCATTGTGTTGTACATGTATGGTCTATTTATCTTTATTAAAGATTACTGTTCCTAAAAAATAAAATAAAAAACGATCCCTATTCTTATAATTTTCTTGTTCTTTAGTTTCATACTCAACAAAACCCATTGCCCATTGTGAAGTTGTCATGCCTTTGGGGAAAAGAAGGAAAAATATTTGAATTTTTTTTTTTCTGTGCGTTTGGAGAAAGTCGTAGAGGCTCAGTGGAGTGTTGACATGTCCAGTGTGTAAGGGCTGAATGACTGTGGCCGTGTTGTCTTCAGTTCTTGAGCTCATGAGTTCCTTTCTTTGGCTCTGTCAGGACACTCAGTCACAACACATAACAGCCTATTTCATGTGGTTTCATTGATTTCTAGGATATATATTGGGCCAGGCGGTGCTGGACTACAGGCAACAGAAGAAGGGAACCAATTCCTGAACAAATGTAATTGTTTAATTGAAATATGCATTCTAAACTCTTCTGCAGTATTTTGTCCATCAATTATGTTCTGAGCAATTTGAGCATTAAGGTGTATTAAAGAATTATGTTTATGGCAAGATGTGTGGTTCATGGCATTCTGTAGGGCAGCCTACAAAACATACAAATGATTAATAAAAAAAATAAAAGGGTGTCAGTGCTGTTTTCTAACTCCAGTTCCTCTGCTCCTCAGAGTCATGATTGAAGCAAAGAGGTTCATCCTCATTGGCTGCCTGCTGCAAGGTGGGTCATTAAAGGGGTGGGGTCTAACTCTATACTGGAAAGATGTACTGCGATCCAAAGAGATGACTGTAGATTATTATGGTATAAAAACAAGATTTTTATATATAAATTTGTGGAGAATGGATGTGCTTTCTATGAATTATCATTGCAGCTTTCAGTCAGTAAAACCTTTGTTGTATTAAATTTGAATAAAAACATCCACACAGCAAAGTGTTTTGTAAAGGTCTGTAAAGGTGCTGTTGTGTGTGGATAAAACTGACCCAGATCCCCATATAGCTGCTGTATGTACAGAGCTGTGTTGTGTGTGTTGCAGGTGCCCTGGGGAGAGAGTTTTCAATCCAGATGCCTCAGAGTATAGAAGCTCTGAGTGGATCCTGTGTGCTGATTCCCTGCACATTTGATATAGAATCTAAATATGACACAGATCTGACAGCTGAGGCTAAAGGACTGTGGAAAATAAGTGAACCTAAAGGTAGAACCGTGTTTGATTCCAGCAGAACTGAGACAGCAACTGAACAGAATGAAATTAAAGGAAGATTAATTGGGCAACTGGAGATGAAGAACTGCACCACAATCCTGGATCACTTCACTACATCTTCCAGTAATGATTATTTCTTCAGATTGGAAGGCTCAAATGCATTCAAGTATACTTTTGATAAAGGTGTCAAAATTAATGCACAAGGTACTGCATTTGCTGTTATGCTTTTATCACTGTGTGCCATTGTGTTGATGCCGGGATTCTATGCTTTTCAAATTAGGTACGGGAGATAGAAATTCTGTCCTCTATGAGAAATACATGTTGGATATAAAATAAAGACTTGTCTTTAGATTTTACATGTAAATGCTGTTTGTTAGTTAGACACTGTTGGTGTGGTGATTAGTGTGTGCTCGGAATGCTGTGTCTCTCTAATCCTGAGACAGACTGTAACCGGTCCTCATGTCTCCATGTCTCCTAGACTCTCCACCCAAACCCAAGTTAACCCCAGAGAAGGTGGAGGTGATGGAGGGGGCCTCCGTGAGTTTGAGCTGCTCTGCTGTAGCCCCCTGTCACAAACTCCTCCCAAATCTGACATGGATCCCCAGGCTGAGTGACAGTGTGGATCAACTGCAAGAGAATGAGGATCAAACCAAATCTGTGTCTTCTGTTCTGACCTTCACTGCTTCCCACCTCCACCATGGGCAGAAGATCAACTGCAGTGCACTTTACACACTGCAACAAGGAGACACTCAGAAGACATCTGAGGCCAGTCTGACTCTCAGAGTTCTATGTAAGAGAGCTGGATTTGAAAGTATTATTCTTAGCTTTTGTAAATCATTGAATAATAATAATAATAATAATAATAATAATAATAATAATAACAACAACAACAACAACAACAACAACAACAACAACAACAACAACAACAACAACAACAACAACAACAACAACAACAACAACAACAACAACAACAACAATAATAATAATAATAATAATAATAATTAATTGCTTTGAGCTCTTTTCATGGTCAGTATGCTGTGCAGAATTATCACCATAATTGAATAATGACAATAAATACAATGATAAAAATAAAAATCATGAACAAGCAAATGTAAATTACCTGATGCTGTGCTCATCCGTTATAGCAGGGGAGGACAATCCTTTCTGCAAAAATTCTGGTGTGGGTGCAGGTTTTTGTTTTATGCCAGCACTAAGACACCTGATTCAAGACCTTGATTAGTTAAATAATTAAATCAGGTGGTGTGATGCTGGGATAAAACTAAAACTAAAACACAACTGACCTTTTCAGATTAGATTGGACACCCCTATTTTAAAGCACGCAACTGTTACACATCATCAGATTGTGTATAACTCCTCACAAACTAAGAACATAAGTTTTGTATTTTTATATCTGTTAGATCCTCCTAAGAACACCTCAGTGTCAGTCAGTCCCTCTGGTTCAGTGTTAGAGGGCAGCTCTGTGACTCTGACCTGCAGCAGTAATGCCAACCCAGCAGTGCAGAACTACATCTGGTATAAAGTGAGTGGGACAGACATGGACACTGTAAGAACTGGACAGAATCTCACCTTCAATGTGACTGAGTCCAGTCGTAGTGAACAGTACTACTGTGAAGCACAGAATGAACATGGCAAGGAGAACTCAACTGTACAACTGGAAGTTTATTGTAAGTTTGCCATCCTACTAATTATATGTTCATTCATTTTATTTTTTGCAAAATAAATTTGCTTTATATTTATTCTAATGTTATTACCACAGAAACATGAACACGTTTATTTTTTTCACACTGGAGTACCAGGAAATCCTGTTTATCATCTTTTAATATTTAATCACATCAGTTTTTTGAAAGTGTTTTGAGAGTTGATCATAACTGGAAAACATATAACAGAACTATAGATATAAATGCAATGTATTTTTTTTTTCCATTAGACCCCAAGAACTGACTGGTTCTCACTGGGGATAAAACAGGCAGAAAGAGCCTTTTCTGTGATAAATGGCTGGGTGGTAGTGTAGTACAGGGGTCAGTGAACTGGTCTTGTAAATTATAGGGTGCAGGTTTGATTCCCAGGTGGCACACTGCATTGCACTCTCAAGCAGTGTACTTACTGAACTGTGTCAGTATTTATTCAGTTATAGTAAACGATACTATTCAAAAAAATAAATAAATAAAACTAGTGTTAGTAGTTCTAGTTTAGCATTTGTCCTTTTTTGAAAATATAAAATGTGTTGAACAGGTACAAACGGAGATTGAATATAATGGACTTTAATGCCAACTTCCCCTGAACAGTTCTTCATGTACAATAATGCTTTTTTCCCTCTCCATAGTCTGTACATACTGTACATGTTGTTTATAGTCTGTGACAACAATGTTTTGGCAGCATGGGTCTAGTTATGTAAAATCAATGTGTTTCCAGGGCAATTTTGATTGGGAGGTAGGAAAAAAATATCAAATGCATGAGTAGTTGCATTTGCACTCTGTTAAACTAAAAGTTAATTTTACTAAATAAAATAAAGTTGTGTTTTGTAAATTGTTTATTTTACAATGACAATAGGGAGGTTTGCTATGTACCCTAATAAAAGACAAATTATTTTTCTTCCAGATCCTCCTAAGAACACCTCAGTGTCAGTCAGTCCCTCTGGTTCTTTGTTGGTGGGCAGCTCTGTGACTCTGACCTGCAGGACTAATGCCAAACCAGAAGTGCAGAACTACACCTGGTATAAAGTGAGTGGGACAGAGATGAACACTGTAGGAACTGGACAGAATCTCACCTTCAATGTGACTGAGTCCAGTGGCAGTAAACAGTACTACTGTGAAGCACAGAATAAACATGGCAAAGAGAACTCAACTGTACAACTGGAAGTTGATTGTAAGTTTGCCATCCTACTAATTATATGTTCATTCATTTTATTTTTTGCAAAATAAATTTGCTTTATATTTATTCTAATGTTATTACCACAGAAGCATGAACACGTTTATTTTTTTTTTCACACTGGAGTACCAGGAAATCCTGTTTACCATCTTTTAATATTTAATCACATCAGTTTTTGAAAGTGGGTTGAGTGTTGATCATAACTGGAAAACATATAACAGAACTACAGATATAAATGCTATGTATTTTTTTTTTTCCATTAGACCCCAATAACTGACTGGTTCTCACTGGGGATAAAACAGGCAGAAAGTGCCTTTTCTGTGATAAATGGCTGGGTGGCAGTGTAGTATAGGGGTCAGTGACCTGGTCTTGTAAATTATAGGGTGCAGGTTTGATTCCCAGGTGGCACACTGCATTGTACTCTCAAGCAGTGTACTTACTGAACTGTGTCAGTATTTATTCAGTTATAGAAAACGATATTATTCAAAAAAATAAATAAATAAAATTAGTGTTAGTAGTCCTAGTTAAGCATTTCTACTCGATGCCCTTTTTTAGAAAATATAAAATGTGTTGAACAGGTACGAACGAAGATTGAATATAATGGACTTTAATGCCAACTTCCCCTGAACAGTTCTTCATGTACAATAATGCTTTTTTCCCTCTCCATAGTCTGTACATACTGTACATGTTGTATATAGTCTGTGACAACAATGTTTTGGCAGCATGGGTCTAGTTATGTAAAATCAATGTGTTTCCAGGGCAATTTTGATTTGGAGGTAGGAAAAAAATAACAAATGCATGAGTAGTTGCATTTGCACTCTGTTAAACTAAAAGTTAATTTTACTAAATAAAATAAAGTTGTGTTTTGTAAATTGTTTATTTTACAATGACAATAGGGAGGTTTGCTATGTACCCTCATAAAAGACAAATTATTTTTCTTCCAGATCCTCCTAAGAACACCTCAGTGTCAGTCAGTCCCTCTGGTTCTTTGTTGGTGGGCAGCTCTGTGACTCTGACCTGCAGGAGTAATGCCAAACCAGAAGTGCAGAACTACACCTGGTATAAAGTGAGTGGGACAGAGATGAACACTGTAGGAACTGGACAGAATCTCACCTTCAATGTGACTGAGTCCAGTGGCAGTAAACAGTACTACTGTGAAGCACAGAATAAACATGGCAAAGAGAACTCAACTGTACAACTGGAAGTTGATTGTAAGTTTGCCATCCTACTAATTATATGTTCATTCATTTTATTTTTTGCAAAATAAATTTGCTTTATATTTATTCTAATGTTATTACCACAGAAACATGAACACGGTTTTTTTTTCACACTGGAGTACCAGGAAATCCTGTTTACCATCTTTTAATATATAATCACATCAGTTTTTTGAGAGTGGATTGAGAGTTGATCATAACTGGAAAACATAAAACAGAACTACAGATATAAATGCTATGTATTTTTTTTTTTTCATTAGACCCCAAGAACTGACTGGTTCTCACTGGGGATAAAACCGGCAGAAAGAGCCTTTTTTGTGATAAATGGCTGGGTGGTAGTGTAGTATAGGTGTCAGTGAACTGGTCTTGTAAATTATATGGTGCAGGTTTGATTCCCAGGTGGCACACTGCATTGTACTCTCAAGCAGTGTACTTACTGAACTGTGTCAGTATTTATTCAGTTATAGAAAACGATACTATTCAAATCAATGTGTTTCCAGGGCAATTTTTATCAAATGCATGATTAGTTGCATTTGCACTCAAACTAAAAGTTAATTTCACTAAAAAAAAAGTTGTGTTTTGTAAATTGTTTATTTTACAATGACAATAGGGAGGTTTGCTATGTACCCTCATAAAAGACAAATTATTTTTCTTCCAGATCCTCCTAAGAACACCTCAGTGTCAGTCGGTCCCTCTGGTTCTTTCAAGGTGGGCAGCTCTGTGACTCTGACCTGCAGCAGTAATGCCAACCCAGCAGTGCAGAACTACACCTGGTATAAAGTGAATGGGACAGAGATGAACACTGTAGGAACTGGACAAAATCTCACCTTCAATGTGACTGAGTCCAGTGGCAGTGAACAGTACTACTGTGAAGCACAGAATGAACATGGCAAGGACAACTCAGCAAATGTCCAACTAAACGTGATATGTATGTTCACTGCATCTATTATATAATTGTATAAATCATATTATTGTTATATGTGTGCAGCTGTGCTGTTTGTAACTGTGGATCCTGTGTTCAGACATGCCTCAGATCTCTGTGAACTGCAGCAGAACTGCAGCAGAGATCAGCTGCTCCTGTGAGAGCCGTGGGAATCCCTCTCCCAGCATGGAGTGGCGTGTGTCTGGACTGCGGGTCACTAACTCTACTGACAGAGTCATCAGGGAGGAGCAGCTGGGGAACACAGGCCTGAGGAGCTCCCTCACCATACGCCAATCACAGGGAGACACGCCCACTCTCCTCTGCGTCAGCACCAACACTCTCGGCTCCGCCAGCCTCCAGCTCCACATTCCGTCTCCACAGCAACACTCAGGTAAACGGAAGCACATTTCTCTTCTTTAACATATTTATACATCATGCACTAATACACAGAGGTGCCCTTTTCAATTCAATTATTTAAGAGATTGTAAAAGTAGCATTGATGATACTGTAAACCATACAGTTAAATTCAGTTCTATGTTTTTCTCCCAGGTTATATTATTTTTAGATCTTTGTATTGGTGGGCAGGGGTTTGTTTTGTATCCCACTCAAAATGTATTTTGTTTTGAACGGCATGTTTCAGAACACAAACAAATTTTTTTTGTGCCACACAGTAGCTTTGTTCAAATCCATACATGGTTAAATGATTAAATGAATTCAGTAACTCATAAATTAGTTAATTCATTAGTGAACGTGTCCTGAAGGATGAATGTGTGCATTATTTTGGAGAGAACTGAAAGAATCAATGCTGTATATTTTGTAGCCGGCTTCTCCGGTGTGATTGGGTAAATAAGTGCCTATATGTTTTATTTTGCCCTAGGTGTGTTTCTCAGTATCTAACTGAAATGTCCTTTGTTCAGGTTTCGACAGTTCTTCACTGCTGATTGCTGCAGCTGCCGGTGCTGGTGCCATGATGATGATATGCCTCATAATGCAGCACATTCTAAAGTAAGAGAAACTGGGGCCTGGACAGTCAGTATGAAGGGAAACTTCACCCTGGTTCCATGTTATTGTGTGATATTACTCAACCCTACTGCTGGGGTCATTATTTTTTAACTGTACTCATATAGATGTGTTAATTGCCCTGTCTCGCATCTGAAACACGTCTCGTCAACTTAATGTGTTCCTATGACATGCAGAGTTACTGTGGCAGATCTCAGAAATTGAGATGTATTTTCTGGAGAATGGATATCCACATCCTGAATAATAAAAAGTGTTGTTACTGACACTTTTTAAAACCAAGTTATCACTGAACAAATCCATGTACCTGTTAGACTCCAATGAAAAAGTGGCAACTGCAAACAATCAGTATTCTGTATTCTGCAGAAGGGGAGGCAGTTCACACAGCAAGGTGTGTGTTCAGAAGTCCCACAGTGGGGCAGTCCCTCTCAGCATTTATAACGTTCATATCACATCACATGGTGTGTAGCTTAAGCTTAGCAAATCATCATTTGTTTTACGTTCACTGTTCTCCTAAATAAGGTCAACAGGGTTAGATTTACTGCTAGAAAGAGAGAGAGAGAGAGAGTAGAGCGAGAACCTCTAACCCCTCCCACCCACTACGAAGCAAATCAGCCATTATGAACTATGGACAATATTGATACATTACTGATCAGTTATGTTAATACTGTTAAAAGCACACATACATAAACTTTAACATTTTAACTCCAACATACCATAAAAATTATATTTTTGGGTAATGTTCCCCTTTAATCCTCGGGTGGAATCAAAAAAGATTTCTGATTCAATAAAACTGACGATCTTAGATAGGAAGAAAACTGCAAAAGGATATTGACTTGTGATTTGGGGGGAAGGGGGGCATGGTTGTGAATGATGTGTCGGTAATATTATCTGAAACAGAGACAATTTTTGAGAGGTAAGCTGACAGTTTCATCTCATTACTCCTAAAAGAATACAGATGAGCTCCACCAATCACAGAGTGTGTTGGTAACAACCAGCAGAACAACATCAATAGAGATTGGTGGATGCTTTCTGGCTACAGTACTTCTTTGGTTTTTTGCCATTCCTTCTCCATAATTTTAAGGAGGGAGGCTACAAACCATTCCTGTTTGGTTTTGATTTGTTGGTGTGCTACTTTGCTAAAGTATTGCCCCCCGTGATGGTGGAATTCAATTTCCAATATACAGAAAGTAGAAAAACAGGACTAAATGTTACACTGATCTCTGCAGTGATTATAATGCAAGTCGGGTGTGCATCAGTTGAATCTGTGCGCTATTCCCAGGAAGAAGAGACACATCCAGTGTTTTGGAAGTAGAATGAAGGACAGCGAAGGGCTCATACTGACAGATGGGGTGAGTCTGAAACAAACACACACACACACACCTACCCACACACACATGCCTATACAGTTACTTTTTTGAAATGTTTGCCAGAGATCTTTCTTTCCATGTCTGAAAGCATATTCAAGTTTATGGAATGCAATGTCTACTAATCAGAATTAGTGGACGTTCAGATGAGGGTACTACAAGTGCTAGAATAATTACAAAAACATTAAATAAACAAGGCACTGGTCCTGATAGTTGGTATCCAAAAAAACACAAACAGCTAGAGCTGATCATCTGTAAACCACTGACACATCTTAAGGGATAGCCATGGGTTTTTGCAGGAAAAAAGTTATACCTACCACATTTCTTGGGGTAAGCTACAAAGCTACATAGTGATTTGAAGAGCTTATGCTTATTATTCCAAAGGGAATTTGATACAATATCACATGAGTACATTTGTAATGTATGTACAGATGTTCTGTAATGCTTGTTATATAACGTTTAATTGTTTGGTCCCAGTAACTACTGTTCCCTTATATAACTGGCTGTCAATTGAGAGAGAATGAACTTTAGTTGCATAGACATTTTTTGGTTTTGTGTGTGTGTGTGTGTGTGTGTGTGTTTATTTTCAAACTCATCTGCGTTTATTCTTCTGATAATCTAGTCAGGAGGGGGAACTAGTGGCACAGTCACTGCAGCTGTCTCTGTGCCTTAAACCTTTTTAAGAAAGAGGACACGTATAGTTCTCAAGAGCTCTGACAGAGATCGTGGTTTGATTATGTTACTGTCCTCCTCTCATGCCGGGATACTGTTGCTGCCCTATCATTTCCTTTCCCAATGCATTTCATTCTATGTCTCATAATAGACAAGTTAAAGTTCACGTTGTCTTCTGAATCTGGCGCCTCACTTTAACCTGAACTACATCAAATGCATATGTATTTGAAATATTAAATGAAATAAAACGTTTTGGATGCTGGTAAAATTTGTAAACAGATGCATATGCCAGCAGAATCTTCAGGGAAATTTCTTATGGACAGAAGCGTACAATCATATGGGCGAATGCTTTCATTGTGTATTTTACTTGAAAACTTGAAAACTAATCAGCAGAAAATTGAAAGTACACTGAAAAAACCCTCAGTTGTTCTAACCTAAAATTTATCTTCATTTGGTTGCACCATTTTATGTGTTTTCAAATCCTTAGGTTCATTCAGATGGATTTGTCCTAATGTTGACCTTTCACAAATTCACACACTTTCTTTCAACCTCTTTGGGTCAGGCGGCCGCTCAAGATGAGGAATCGATCTACGCCAACAAGACCATGCTGTCGGGTGCGGGTGCGGTGGAAAATGGGGACAAGGGTGCCCTACACTATGCCACCGTGGATTTCTCCAAACTTCCCGGCACGGGTGGGGAACACGGAACGGGCATCGTCCGGGGCACTTCCAAACGGACGTCCGACTACGCCATGATCCGACACAAATCCAGGGAAGAGAGAGAAGGAGGAGAGGAAGAAGGTGAGGAGGTGCAGGAGGAGGTGGAGAAGGAGGGCCAGGCTGAGCTGGGCACAGAGAGGGAGTGGGCCGAGGCGAGGGGCGAGAAGGAGGAGGAGTCTCGGCCGAATCTGAGCCCACAGGCCTCCGTCAACCCTGAGCCCACGGAGGAGGCCACCTACGGGAACATCTGCCACTCCAGGCCCACTAAGAGGGCACAGCAGGGACTGCAGCAGCCGCCCGGGATCCCTGCTGCAGAGGAGGAGCAGGAGGAGCAACGCCAGGAGAACTCAGCAGGAGGCCTGGAGGACATTTACGTGGACACCATGAGCCCCCTGACGGAGGGTAACGGAAAGGGAACGGAGGAGAGTGAGTACGCCGAGGTCAGGAAACTCTAACAGCATTAAGATGCCACAGATATAGCCCAACTCACACCACGCTACAGGCATTATGAGAGTGTACAGCACGCTACATAACGTGCGTTATGCTACATTATGATACATTACAAAACGGTCCCAAACTGAAGCACAGTATCTGTCTCATACAATCTGGTGCAGTAGTGAAGAGCCACAAACAGGGTGAAAACGTAAAATCATGTGCAAAAGGTCGGTAAATATGGTCAGAAAAACACTGAAACAATTCTAACACACACATTATTTGAATTGGTGAACTCAGCCTGACATGGCATTAATGACAAAGTAAGTACCTTTAGTCCTGGATGCTGTTAAAATGTTACTTAGAAACATTTTGAATCCCCTCTGAATCTAGAAAATTGTACTTGGAATCTGTCGTGTCTGATTTAGTTTAAAATGTCTGTATGCACCCTGTGTAAATATCCATATCTAAGCCTATCCTTTAATATTCTTCTTTACACTTCTTCTTTGCAAGTCCTTGAGTGTTGTATATCTATTTCTCATGTATTGCAATGAGACGGTTATTTTGTTTATTGTCTTGAATTAAAAGTAATAAAAGGTTTTCCCAGGTTTGCCTGTTTTTTTTTTTTTTTGCAACCAATACAAGTTCAAACATAAAATCAGAGAAGGCCTAGACCCACTGAAAGAGAGGCTGATGACAGATAAAACAAAAGAAGCACATTGTGTTCAATTTTTTTTTTTTTTTTTTAAATTCAGCCTACCATCCAAGACTCAATCCCATTTCAATCCAAAGTCAACCCAAGAACAGAAATACCATCCTGATACTGATAAGGTTTGGGGAGATGCGATGCACATGCAAGATAAACTGAGAGAGGAAACGGCGGCATGAGGGGCAGGGTGCGTTCCCTCTATCGCTCTTTATTTGGGCAGTTCCGTTTACTTTTCTTTTTCATATGAGTCTGGGAAGTGCGTCTTGGTCCCAGTTTGAAGTCTGCGCTTCGTGTGATCGGGGCGGCGCGTACCCGGAGGCTGCCGATGGTGGCATGGATGGTTCCCGAAACCTGGAGAGAGCCAGCAAGATGGCCTGAGACGCTGACACGGCGAAACGCAGCCAGAAGTAGACGGCGGGCCGCTGTTCTCCACCGTCCTGAGCTCCAGAAGTCTTCTGCAGAGCCATCCAGGGCCCACGAGACGAGGGCTGGAGGCGCTGAGCAGAGGCCCCCAGAGGAGTTGTCGTCTGGGGTCCCACGCCGACCAGCCGGGAAGAGAATCGGTCAATTTTTGTCAGAGGAGAATCATTTTTCAAGTGATTTCAGAAAAACACTAATTTGTGGAAAGTTCTATATGTCGGTCTCATGGTTCTTTGCAGAAAATTTGTTCTTTGTGAGGAGGGACATCTACTGACATTGTTTTCAAGTCTCAAGGTCAAACATTGCAGTTGTGAGTTATGATTGATAATTGAAAATTCAATGGATTATTATAATGCCTCCAAGTGAACAATTGCCACCAGTACTGCATTTTGGGTGACACCTTCTAGCATACTGCCAAGTTTCATAAGATCCAGCCGTGTGGTTAAGGAAGAACTCATAAAAACAGTACTGTGCAAAAGACTTAGGCACCCTAGATTTTTAAATACAATATATAGTACATATTTGGTCTTAGATGTTTATTTTTTGTTTTCTGAATTAATGTGTCTAGAAAAGAGCAAATTTGAGATTTCCAAACATGAATTTTCCAAATTTTACAGATACATTTTTGAATTTTGTTAATTAAAGTAATATTTTAATTAATAGGCTACTTTTCAGATAAAAACTTGATCAAGGGTCTCTGGGATTACCTGGGGAGCCAGAAGCAAGCGAAACAGTCAAAATCTGCAGAAGAACTGTGGCAAATTCTCCAGAATGCTTGGAACAACCTACCAGCCGATTTTCTTATAAAACTGCCAGACAGTGTACCTAAGAGAATTGATGTAGTTTTAAAGGCGAAGGGTGGTCACACCAAACACTGATTTTATTTAGTTTTTAACTATTTACTGCTCTTATTATTTTTTGGATATTTGTATCCTTTCATTTCATTATTTTTGAAAGCATCTTAGCAGCTGTACAGGTGCCTAAGACTTTTGCACAGTACTATATATATATATATATATATATATATATATATATATATATATATATATATGTATGTATGTATGTTCCTAATGAGCCCTTTTGACATTTAAGTTCGACTTCTCTACAAAGGCGCTGTGGTTTGGTTTGCAGTCAATTTCTTAAGTTTTTTAAAAAAAATTTATTTTTTTTTGTATCTCTGTAGTACCACCATGTGGTTGGATTTGGCTAAAACTGGGCTGAAATCCTTATCTGTCGGTTAATGCATGCACTAAACTTCATAAAATGACTGTGTGTCGCAGAGATTTGGAATAATTAGCATTTTTGAGATAAGCCTCTGCAAATTAATTTGATCATAAATTGGCCACATTTAGATATGACTCAAACCCTAATAATAGGGTTATTAAAATGTTCAAATCAATGTAAATTAATTTAAATGCGAAAGAGTATAAAACAAAATACACATACAGGCTGAATAGTGAGTGTGGAGTATGATTAAAATGGTAGGTCGTCATATTATTTGCACTCTATGTATGGACCTTCATGGTAATGAAGACCCAATGTCCCTGTATGAGTATTTCATGATTAATTCAGTGCTGGTTTGTGAATATCACTAAAAAGTGTCAAATGTGCTTGCCAGACCAAATAACAAATAATAACAAACAATAAATAAATAACAAACAACTCATTATAAATAAACAGATTTCAGCCTCCAAACTAGATGCAGTTTCTTATAATTTGTATGTTTACTCACAATATGTTAAATGCGATGGAGTACTTATTTGAGTACAACAGTCGTAAGTAAAACTAAATACTGTGTAGAGCTCAAGGAAGCCCTAAATTTAATGTCCTTGTATGTGAACACAGGGTCTCAGGAGGGTATGAAGCAAGTTGTAAACCATTAACCACAGTGGAGTGCAGGGCAGTTTTAAAACATGTTGCTTCCTGTTTTAGATCAGTGTTTCTTAGCCCTGGTCCTGGGGACCCACTGTGTTTGCAGGTTTGTGTTCCAGCTTTGCAGCTTTGTATTGCAACGAGCTGGTAATCGTTCTTAATTTGGAATTGGTTGCTCTTAATAAGACACTTTACATGTATTGAAGGATGGTTTATCCTTTTAAGGCCAAATTATGTCCGATATAGCTTTTGAGTCAACATTCTTTTGAGAGTATAAAGACTACTATGTGATGCTCCTGCACTCTCTCCCCCTGATTTTACGCGTCCTTTTAAGCTGGAAGTGGACGCTAGTTGTGTAGGAGCTGGTGCTGTATTGCTGCAGGAGGACCAGGATGGATTGGACCATTCGATTTGCTACTTTTCGCGCAAGTTCGACAAGCATCAGGTGAAATACTCCACTATTGAACAGGAGGCCCTAGCCCTCCTGTTAGCTCTTCAACATTTTGAAGTATATGTTGGTTCCAGTCCCCTCCTGGTTACTGTATATACTCACCATAATCCATTTGTTTATTTATCGCGCATGTATACTCACAATCAGAGGCTCATGCACTGGGTTCTAATTCTGCAGGAGTACAACATTGAAATCAGACACAAGAGTGGTTCACAAAATGTTATTGAAGATGCACTGCCCCGTGTGTGAAGTTAACTTGTTTTAACAAACTTACGTTTGTTCATAATGGGTGGGGGTGTTACTTTCTGCGTTGTACCGGGTACTTTTGTGTACTTATTTCTATAACTGTGATGTGCCAGTCCCGTAGGATTGGCGGAAGTAACTCATTGGATCTGGCCTATCCCGACCTCTGCGGCATCTGATTGGCTCTTTTTCCTCACTGCGGTGGACCAACCAGTAAGCTGCTGCCCTTATAAAAGCCTGGTGGTTGCCTATGTTCCAGGCTTGTTTTCTTAGCTGGCCCGTTGTGCTAGTCTGCTGTGTTGGAGAACAATTTTTTGTGTATTTTAGTAAAGAATCCTGTTTGTACCAATTTCCTCCTTGTAGTTGATGTTGCCTGTGGGTTTTGTGTTTGTGGTGTGCTGGCTGTACTGCTTAGTGCCCTTGTTTGTTTTGGGGTTTTGTTTTAGTTTGTTGTGTTCTAGCTGCATGTAGGCAGGTTGGAAATAATTCAGGTCCGCCTTCCCATTGCGGGGAGGCCTGAATTTTCCATGGCTGTTAAGCAGAACTCCAGCTGTATAGTGTAATGCACGTTTCAATAAATTCACCTTTGCACTATTCCGTAGGTGTTATGTTACTTCCCGTTCCCTAGACCTATCTGGGTCGTAACAAATGTATGCCCTAAAAAATGAATGTCCCATATTCACATCCCAGGAATTTAAATCGGTCAGACCAAGGCCCTTTCCCCCCCCCTCCCCTCGGCTTTCCCCCCCCCCCCCTATGCTGTCATGTACTGTGCTGAGGGGAACAGCAACTCATTCCAACTGAACCTATGCAAATCTGTAAAATAAGGATTAGCAGTTCCAGTTGAAAAGCAAGTCTGTGGTCAAGGAGTTATACCTCAGGTTTAAATTCTAGCTAAGCATTCTGTAATTGACCCTGAAAATGTGCTTAAAGTTGATTAATAGTAACTTTATAATAACTTTATTTGTATAGTACCTTTCATACAGAGTGCAGATCAAAGTGCTTAACAGGATTACTCCTGATATCTTTAACAAGATAAAACAACATTGTACAGTATTAGTTAAAATAGTTACCACACACATACATCAGTAAAAATAATCAGCAAATATAGTAAAATGTTGTTATATCTGTTTTATTATTATTCATTTATTTTTGGTTATGGTTTTTGCATATGTTTTTTTTTCTTCTAATATTTTAAAGAGGCTGGACTCAGTCATATGCAATATATACTTGATTAACTTTCGCACATTTTTTGTGAAAGTTGATAAAACATATTCACAGCCTCACGTTCCATGCATGAGTCACAAAAGCCACATATGAGCAGTTCCTCTTTTGTGTGCATTTTATACTAGTGCTCTGCAGGCTGAGGGTCAGTGTGCAGTAGAGACAGACTGGATATTTTTTTGTTCTATACTAAGTATATTTCCACCTAGCGCTTGGCTCAGTCAAACTACAGATTATCTTTAGACTGGCAATTTTTAATTAATTTAATTAAAAATAACTGTACTGAAGTTGATTTAAACTCTCCATAATGGAAACACATTAAGTTCATATTTCTCAAGGTACATTGCAGTTGTCAGTGATTTTATATTTTTGCCTAAAGGTAGAGAAATTTCAGATTGAGTGTAAACATTGCGTTCCTCAAATATTATGGTATATTTTGATAAACTGCAGCTCATACAGGCAATTTAAAGTGTAGGTCAGAATACACATTATATTCACTGAAAGGACACTGCAATATTAATAACCCTTTGGACTTTTTGCCATTGTAATCCAAAGTCATTCTGCCAAATGAACTGGAATTGCAAGTAATTTGTGCTTGGTCACATTTGATTCAATTACATAACACAAACAATTTTCTTTAAAAATGATAAACTTGTCAATACAGATAGAAAATGGAAGCATTTTCAGATCTTTTTTATTTTTATTTTCTTTTTGTACATTACTGTTATCTGTGATTTTCATAAAACATGGAGTCAGCTATATGTGTGCAGCATTTGAGTCCAAGACAAATCCCCCCACAGGGAAAATAAGGTATATTGTATTGCATTGTATTATATTATCATGATGTGCTTCATTTTGCACAAAGTTTATACCTTTCTCTGACTGCCCGGACAGCACAGGCGCTCTGTCAGGCTCTGTCTGTGGGAGATAGTCGCTACGTAGCATGGAGATAGTTGCGAAAGAAGTCGTACCTACCCACTGCTCTGCTATGAAATCAGATTGTAACAAGGGTATAAAACACTAAAAAAAATCTGGTTTTTGGGGGAAAAAAAAGGAAATATACTGCAAGTCTGCTTTTGTTTCATGCCTGATACGATGATACTTTTCATCCAATTCTTATAAGGCCATAAATATCTTGGCACCAGCATCAATGGCAATGCCTTCGTCTGAATCAAGAGACACAAGCAATCACCAAAAAAGGAGCTTAGCTTCAGCATTAGTACTTCCCCTAAATTCAAGTTCTGCATAAACAAAAATATTTTAACAAGTTTCTTAATGTGTATGCTGGCACACATTTCTCCCCTCTGAAACAGGCACACGTTCCACGTTTCCTCGTTTAATTTAATGAAGGAAATCGAGACGATATTATAAAATCCCTATGCAGCTGTGCTTTGGGGAGAGTGTGGTTGTGCTTGAACAACATTCCTGTTTTCGGTTAGGTCAAAAAACAAAAATAATGTCATTTTATTGGATTTATTCTAACATTTTCAGTAGGATACAGGGACTGTCAGGGGGGGCGAGGGAATGGACCCAAACGCAGAGTCAAAAAAACACCCAATCCAAAAGGGTAAATCAAAACCGAGAACTTTACTTTCAATCAGAACACAAACCAAGGAGATACAAAAACAAAGCGACGCAGGGCAAGTTTCAAAAAGTCAAAGCAACGTTCGTAAAACGCAAAAACAAAGAAAATCTTGAAAAAACCAAAACAATCCAAAACCAGAACACGGGCAGGGTAGAAAAACACTCGAAGGAGCACAAACAGAAACACAATCCTAAACACACACACAAACAAAGGATCCAGCACCTGAGTCAGGGAGAAGGGAACTTAAATAGACACGACACTGACGAGACACAGGAGGGCACAATGAGCAATCAGGCCACAGAGAGGGAAGGGAAAACGAGACAACCCAAAAACAATAATAGAATAATTGAAAACAATAATACAATTTAAACGGGGGGTAAAAGGACAGAACTAAAAACTGAAGTGCCGCCATCTGGCGGCCCAAAAAGGGAAACACAGACAAACCCACAGAACATGACAGGGACAAACTACTAGAAGAGCTGCTTTGCAGATTTTAGTCAGCTATTCACACATGGAATTTCTTTGTGTTCTGAGAAAGTTGTAGAGACTCAGTGGAGTGTAGACATGTCCAGTGTGTAAGGCCTGAATGACTGTGGCCATGTTGTCTTCAGTTCTTGAACTCATGAGTTCCTTTCTTTGGCTCTGTCAGGACACTCAGTCACAATACATAACAGTCCATTCATGTGCTTTCATTGATTTATAGGATAGATTTGCCCCAGTGGAGCTGGACTATAGCCAATACAAGAAAGAAGCCAATTCCTGAATAAATGCAATTTTTGATTGAAATATACATTATAAAATCATCTGCAGTCCCTTGTCCATCATTTGTATTCAATAATTGTGTTTATGGCGAAATGTATGTGTGGTGTGGGGATGGCTGGTTTAAGCAGCCACACCTGCCCTGGGTCAAGCTAATTAGACCTGGCCAATTGGATAATTGGTTAAGAATTGGATAATTGGCCAGGCTAATTGGGCCCAGGAACAGGAGTGGCTGCACCTGTGCGTAGTGAGGTAATCACTGCGCACAGGTTAAATCTGCCATCCCCACCCACACCAGGAGCTTCTCTGTCATGACAGTGTTTAAGATCTGCTCATTTGGCTGTACCATCTTGCCAAACCCTCATAAATAAATGTGGACTGTTGAAAAAAACATCATCTCCCTGTGTCTCTGTGCTGGAGGGCCCCTAGGAAAGCCACTTCGGTGACCTGTGGCAGGCTTGTTTGCCACAGTATGGTTTATGGCAGTCTGTAGGATAGCCTACAATACATACATATTATTAATAAAAAACACCTGAGAAACTTGTGTAATATTCCCCAGGGTGTCAGTGCTGTTCCTAACTTCAGTTACTCTACTCCTCAGAGTCATGATTGAAGCAGAGAGGTTCATCCTCATTGGCTGCCTGCTGCAAGGTGGGTCATTAAAGGGGTGGGGTCTAACTCTACACTGTATAATGTACAGCGATTCAAAAGGATTATTGTATATAATTAGTGTAAAAACATGATTTTGGGAATTTGTTTTTACATATACATTTTGTAGATAATGGATGTGTTTTAAATGAATTATTATTGCAATATTACTGATTTCAGTCAGTAAAATTAGTGTTGTATTATATATATATATATATATATATATATATATATATATATATATATATATATATATATATATATATATCAAGACAGGTGACAAATTAAAGGAAAAACAAAAGAGTGGAGAAACATAATGTGCTTCCCTACAGGTGTGCTGCATGGTACAATTACACAATTAACATCCTATCAGGCTCTGTGGCATGTATAAAATTGATGAGCAGTCCAAGTAGACCTCGATTTTAGATCAAGATAGAAAGAGGAAAAGATCAAAGTAACTTTGAAAGAGGGTTCATTATTGCAGCACGGATGGCAGGAGCATTAGTCACAAAGACTGCTCAACTGGCTAGTGTTTCAATAGGAACAGGAAACTAAAATGACATCTGCCTTTAAATCTATGAGAAAGACATCTGTAAATAGGATCAGAAATTGTGGTCAAAAGCGAATGTCAATGCAGGATGTGATCAGACTGTGTCAGCAAGAACAGTTCATCCACACACACATATTCTGTATTAAATGTTGTGAGGTCTGTAAAGGTGCTGTTGTGTGTGAATAAAGCTGACCCAAATCCCCATGTAGCTGTTGTATTTACAGAGCTGTGTTGTGTGTGTGTTGCAAGGTGCCCTGGGGAGAAAGTTTGCAGTCAGGATGCCCTCAGAGTATAGAAGCTCTGAGTGGATCCTGTGTGCTGATTCCCTGCAGATTTGATATAGAATCTAAATATGAGAGAGATCTGACATCTGAGGCTATAGGACTCTGGAGAAAAAGTGAACGCAACGGAAAATTTGTTTTTAATTCCAGCAGAGCTGAGAACGAAATAAAAGGAACATTAATTGGAAAACTGGTGATGAAGAACTGCACCACAATCCTGGATAACCTTCCTTCCATTGGAATCCCAGAGTCCCCTCATCTATAATTTTGATACAGCGGTCAAAATTAATGCACAAGGTACTGCATCAGCTGTTATGCCTTTATCACTGTGTGCCATTGTGTTGATGCCGAGAACCTGTGCTTTAAAAATTAGGTACCGGAGATAGAAATGCTGTCCTCTATGAGAAATACACCTTGGATGTAAAAGAGTAAGAATAAAAATGACTTGTCTCAAGATATCACATTGCAAATTCTGATCTCATATTAGTGTGTGCTCTGTGTTCTGTGCGAGTGTCCAATCCTGAGACAGATAGTAACCTGTCCTCATGTCTCCATGTCTCCTAGACTCTCCACCCAAACCCAAGTTAACCCAGAGAGGGTGGAGGTGATGGAGGGGACCTCTCTAAGTTTGAACTGCTTTGCTGCAGCCCCCTGTCACAAACTCCCCCCAAATCTGACATGGACCCCAGGCTGAGTGACAGTGTGGATCAACTGCATGAATGAGGATCGAAACCAAATCTGTGTCTTCTGTTCTGACTTTCACTGCTTCCCACCTCCACCATGGGCAGAAAAATCACCTGCAGGGCACTTACACACTGCAACAAGGAGACACTCAGAAGACATCTGAGGCCAGTCTGACTCTCAGAGTTCTATGTAAGATTGCTGGGTTTACCAATTGTCGGATGAAAAGTCCACAAGAGAATTAATTTTACATCTCTTTGAGATTTTCCATCCAGTTCAGCCGTGATTTTTTATTGTCAGACTAGAAATCCTTTCCCTCATTGTATTTCTGTGTTCAGTTTTATGTTTTGGGCCAAGTGCTAGTGACATGTTATCTTTGTCCTTTTAAGGTAAAACATATTTATAGCAAAATCAGTACAAATGCTTTTTTAAAGTGTATACACAAACTAAAATAAAAATTAATTGAACATGTACCATATTTTCACATCTCCTAGATCCCCCTAAGAACACATTGTCAGTCAGTCCTGGATCAGTGTTTGCGGGGAGCTCTGTGACTCTGACCTGCAGCAGTAATGCCAACCCAGCAGTGCAGAACTACACCTGGTATAAAGTGAATGGGACAGAGATGAACACTGTAGGAACTGTACAGAATCTCACCTTCACTGTGACTGAGTCCAGTGGCAGTGAAACGTACTACTGTGAAGCACAAAATGAACGTGATAGAATAAAGCCCCTCCTTTAGTAAGGATAGAGACCCTTAGAGCTACAGGCTTCCCTGGTCTCAGTGAGGAGGTAGATTTGTCCCCCTTTTCTTTTTTTTTGTAAATTGTAGTTTTTTGTTAATTGTGGTTTTTAGTGTTGAACTGTTGAACCCCACCGCTGGAATAGAGTTAATACTATTTTTTAGGCAGTTGTTAAAGCCACTGCTGAACATCCTGAAGAGCACCTGACACGTACTTACCTGTGGAAGTTTAATATCACGGCCAAGTGCAGCACTCCTATGTCATTTAAGCTTTATTTTTCAGCCTGTTTCTCCCCTCTTTTTTGGGGGTTTTTCTTGGTATCTAACTCAAATGTTCTTTGTTCAGGTTTCAGCATTACCTCACTGCTGATTGGTGCAGCTGCTGGAGCTGGTGCCATGGCGATTACATGCCTCATCACGAAGGCCATTCAAAAGCAGGGGTAGGCAATTCCCGTAGGGCTGGTGTGCAGGTTTTTCATTGTCACCAATTACACTGGCCCAAACTGACTTGTGATTTGTAGGGGTGGGGGAGGGGCGTGGTTGTGAATGATGTGTTGGTCATCCATAAAATAAAGTAATTAAATAAAGTATTAAAACGAGACCTAAATGCTTAAAATGTATAACTGATCTCCATGGTGATTATACTTAAAGCGGGGGTGTGTACAGTATGTTGACAGTGAGGTTGTGTGTTACTTTTAGGAATAAAAGAGACAGCCAGTGTTCTGAACATAGAAGGAAGGACAGCGGAGGGCTCACACTGACGGATGTGGTGAGTCTGAGCCCTGTGTCACACACTGTCTGTCTCACACCCACAAACACACACACACGCCCACACACACTTGCACGCATACATTCACACACACGCACACACACACGCACTCGCACACACACACACATATACGCATTCACACACACGCCCACATGCACACGTACTCACACACACGCACACACACATGCATGCACTCACACACACGCACAAAACACACTCACATGAGCACACACAACACATAGCCAGAACGTCGCAGATGAGATAGGAGTAGTTGAGAAATGCATAAGATTATAAATGCAAAACACGCTTGCTTTGCAGAGTCCCCCCCCAGCAGCAGCAAGAACCCGTCTACGCCAACCACACCATGGCAACCGCCCAGCACAGGGACCCACAGCTGGGGAGGGACAGACCCACAGACAACTGCCCCGGGCAGAGGGCCAAAACAGGGCGGAGCTGGAAGCCATGCACTACGCCTCGATCAAGCACTCCCCCCGGCCCGTGGAGACACAGGGCCAGGATGCCTGTGATGGGGCTGAAGGCCAAGGGGCCAACGTGGTCTATTCACAGGTGGCACTGGAGAGCAAAACCAAGAAAGGGAAGAACAAGGATGGGGAGAGGCAGTGGGAGATTTAAGGGGAGGGGTAGTGTAGTTTAATGGGCAAGGAGCTGGTTTTGTAACCTAAAGGTTGCAGGTTCGATTCCCACATGGGACACTGTCATTGTACCCTTGAGCAAGGTACTTAACCTGCATTTCTTCAGTATATATTCTCCTAAATAGATGCAATGTAATTGCTATATAAAAAAGTTGTGTAAGTCACTCTGGATAAGAGTGTCTGCTAAACGCTTGTAATAAAATGCAATGGGCTGTGGGAGGGGCCCGTCCACATTCTGTGTGTGGAGGAACAGCCATTGCTCATGTGGATAATTAAGGTAAGCCTCGAAAAAGGAATTTGGGTCATTTTTTAAGGGTTTTCTGTGAGGATTCAAGTTGCACCCCCTCCTGCTGGTTTCCAGGGGGGCGACATAATCATCATGAAGTCTGATTATGTGTTCACCTGTTTGCAATTTGGGAGCTTATTGGTTGTAACATTTATTTTGTCTTCCTCATTCAGTCTTGAGCCTTCAAGCCTGCTGTTTCGTGCTGGCCTTTGATCTAGTGCCCTCTGAGAGTAATACGCTGCCTTAAATATTTTGTTTTTGTTTTGAGCTCCCTGTTTTCTGTATGAGTTTACATTTTTTACATTTTGCATCCTGATTTTACTTAATATAGAAATATATTACTATATATAAAAATATATATAATATATATATATATATATATATATATATATATATAGTATATACTAAATACTATATAAAAAATATCGTTCTCCAAGTTGCGCCGTGGGTCTGGACGGTTTTGTACTATATGCTATAACTGAGAAATAATGACAATAGTACTTCAAAGATTTATTATAAACTGGGGAAGATTACAACAATGTCAATGATGCTGTTCACAGCGATCAAATGACTCGCTATTGCTCAAACAAAAGACAAAATGATAATACTTGAGTTCATCATTAATTCACAACAATGGCTTATTTAAACTGAACTGACTAATATCCTTTGGAGGGGACCATTGTATTGAATGTATGTGCCTGTATTTCAGTGGGGGTCTTTGTGTGTGTGTGTGAGAGAGTGGGGGTCTGTATGCATATGTGTCTGTGTGTGAGTGTGTGTATCAACGAGAGGTGGGGGAGCTGGGGACCCCCCATGTTTGCAGTCCTCATACTTTTGCAATTCTGTACCTTAAAAAAAGTTAATATACCTACAGGCACTATGTTGGACATTTGGGTCCGGCCATACTGGATTAAAGCAGAAGTCATGGCATCACTGCTGGCTTGTGAGACATGGCTTAAATGTTGCCTAATCTAGTGTCTCCTCATAGTAGCTCTCAAAACATACCCATAATAGCCAAAGCTGTAACTCGCGAAAATAACTTAAAATATTACATTTATATAATATTTAATGTGTTATCATGATGCTTACTAGGAGAGGGACAATTTTCCTATGACCTTCAAAAGATGTGTTTTATGTTGTCAACTCATCTGAACCATTAAAAAACAAATACAAAAAGGCAGAGAAATCAAGGGGGATCCTCCCTGATCATTAATTAAGTATGCACAGGCCAGGAAAAGAGAGGGTGTGTCCCCACTCGCTTGTAGCAGATAAAATGTGTGCCTTCATTTTAGTTCATGGCAAACTTGGCAAGACCTGCCCTTTGCCTTTTACCTTGCCGCGGTAGGGAGGCTTGTGTGCCTCTGTGACTCTGAAGGCTATACCGGCAGGGGTCATACCCCCAACAGGTCCAATCGAGCCGGGGGGGTTTCAGGGTAGAGGCCAGGCGAAAATCAGCACCTGGCCCTCCAGGTTGGGGGTGGGCGTGGGGCTATAACTACTCCACCCCGTAAAACGCCATCTTGTTACAGAAACTACGACAAATGCTATAAGTAGATAGTCGCAGCCTTATGTCGTCCACAGGGAACGAAGAGGATTAAGTAAGTAAGTAAGTAACTTGGCAAGAAGTCAGTTTTAACAGTTAGGGGGCATGTCAGTCCTACATCTTAGTCTGGGATGCGAACATTTTTTCATCGCTGGGTGTTTTTTGGTTTTTTTTGAATTTTAGTCTTGGCACATTCTTGGATTACTTTGGGACAAACATGCCGTGGTTTTTATTCATCATTTCATGTGTGACTGTAACCTGCATATTTGTGTGTGTATGTGTGTGTGTGTGTGTGTGGTGTGTGTGTGTGGTGTGGGTGTGTGTGTACATGCTGTGTAAAAAACATTAAGGTGCGATTAATTTATCAGAACACAATAGGAACTAAACTATTTTAATCAGAATAAATACATTAGAACAGGTGCTTCGTTGAGGATACATGAACAAAACATATTTCTGATGCCTTTGTTTCAAAGGCGCTGAGCATGCAGAATGACTTCATCTGTGTATCCAATAGCACTTTGTGACAGGAGGGGAATATTTGAGGGTTTTATTCAAATTCTCTTTGCAGTGTTTCCATAGTGACTGTAAGTGTCTGATTGGTTAAGAGTGTTATATTGCCCTTTGTGCAGCAGCTCCTCTTTTGTCCATTCTCTATTGGATGTGTCTCTGATGACTTTGTGTTTTGGGCAGTAATGCTAATTTGCTTATTCTACTTTAACTGTAAATGCAGACTCTTTTACTGTGTTATTGCTTCAAAGTAGCTTCATTATCAGGGCAAAAATTGTAATGCAATTGATCTATTTTGGCATGCTTATATTATTGTCGTAATACAGAGAAAAAGAAGTTGAATTTCAGTAGTTGCTTCATAAAAGTGTGGGTATGATGTTCACACATTCTTTGAAAGTTGATCAGAAATATTCACAGCCTCCTGTTCCAAGCATGTTTCACACAAAGCCACATATGAGAAGTTCCTCTTTTGAGTGCATTTATACTAGTGCTCCGCATGCTGTGGGTCAGTGTGCAGTGGAGACAGACTGGATATTCTTCTGTTCTACTGTAAGTATATTTCCACCTGTGTAGCACTTGGCTTAATCAAACTACAGATTATCTTCATGCTTACACTTTTATTAACATTTAATTAAAAAGAACTGTACTGAAGGTCCTTTATCCTGTTTGTAATGAAAGTGTCTCAGGAAACATTGTGGTGGTCCCTGATTTCAATTTTTTGCCTAAAGATAGAGAAATTACAGTTTTTAGTATAAACCACTGTTTACACTCACTGTCTATACTTACTGTTTGAGTATAACCAATGTCACAGTTATTGATGTATTTTTCTGAGAAATTGCAGCTCTTACATGCATGTGAGAATACACATTATATTCACTGAAATAAGACCACCATATCATAATAAGCCTTTTTGCCATTTTTATTCCCAAAGTCACTTTGCCATATCCAATGGAGTCGCAAGGAACTTACGCTAGATCACATTTTGAGTCAACAAGTAGATGACTTAAAAACCTACATAGGGCCAGGTATGTTTGCTCTGTCTCACTCTGTCTGGGTTGGATATGGGGGGAACGTTATTGTGGAGGCAATCTTCCCATTGAGACTGCTGCTCTGCTATGGAATCCGATTTGTGTAAAAAGTTTTTAAAAACAATTTTTTTAAACATGATTTTCACATGCATTTTTTTCTGATGTATCAAAGTATCAAGCAAAGCATTTTGTATTGTGAGAAAATAAATACATTTAGCAAAGATAAATACTTACTTTAAGAGTAAAACTTCAACTTTTATTTTTTTTTTGTGTCTGTGCAAACTATATAATGTTTTGTTTGATGCTTCGGACCTAGTTCTGAAAAGGACATACATACCTCAGTACCGTCCTCATCAGAAAGCTTTATCTAAATAAAAAGACACAAGCAGTCGCCAAAAAAAGACAGCAGCTCAGTACTTCCTTCAATTAAAGGAACTTCATTCCGCATAGATAAATATATATTTTTTTTTTAAAACAGTGTACTGTTGTATGTAGGTTATAAATACTTTAGGCAGGTTTACAGAATTCAGCCTTTTATCAAGACCCCCAAAGGAAACTGTTTAGGTGTGCTGACAGGGAGTCAGCAGGTGTGATGAAGAGACAGCGGCTCAGTTGTTAAAAGAATCCTACTGGATCAGCATTATGTGAACCTCAGGTTCTCCATAATACATTGCAATCAGGTTTTGTATTGACGGAAAGCTGATGTCATGGGGAACAAGTTGGTGTCTTGGTGGTGGGGTGCTGACTAAAGATCTTGATACCTGTGGGTCAGCGCCAAGCCAGATACAAAGATACGGGGAGACTGAGATTTTGGGTGCGGACAACGGTTTATTTCAAGGCCACAGAATTGTGCCATAGTTTACAGGCCTGCTTGCCTTAGTGAGTCCCATTTAAACTTCAATATCAGTGACATCATATTTATATGGATATTTTACAGATTAGACACAGAGCCAAAATGCAGGGCATAAGTACGCTGCCTTCTTATAAAGGCAAGATATTGGTCTGAAGTTGTGTTGGGTGTATTGATCATAATATTTCCACAGCCGTTTGGTAGCAGCTGATAAACTTGTGTTCAGTTGTTCCCCAGGGTGTCAGTGCTGTTTCTCTAACTTCAGTTCCCTCTAACTCCCTCAGAGGTCATGATTGAAGCAGAGAGGGTTCGTCCTCATTGCCGCATGCTCTGCAAGGTCGGGTCATTAAAGGGGTTGGGGATAACTCTTTACCTTGTAGAGATGTTGCAGTGATCCAAAGGGATTACTGTAGATTTATCGTAGTATAAAAAAACATGTTTTTTACATATAGATTGTTCTAGATGGATGTGCTTTATATTAAATTATATTGTGACTTTCAGTCAGTAAAACCTTTTGTTGTATTCCAAATTAAAACATCCACACAGAAATGTACTGTTTGCGCCGCCGGTAATAAGACTGGCAAGGTGCCCGACTCCCCCCCATGTGTGTGTGGTGTCGCGTGTGTGCCGCTACATCCCACCAAAGCTGACCCAAATCCCTGTATAGGCCCGGGTATTTACAGAGCTGTGTTTGTGTGTGTTGCAGGAGCCCTGGGGATGAGAGTTTTTCCAATCTCAGATGCCTCAGAGTATAGAAGTTCTGAATGGATCCTGTGTGCTGATTTCCCTGCACATTTGAATATAGAATCCAAAATATGACACAGATCTGAACCAGCTGTGCGCGCTAAAGGACTTGTGGAAACAAAAAGTTCTTTTGAGAGGTGGACACAGTGTTTTGATTCCAACGCAGAAACTTGAGACATGCAACTGAACAGGAATAAAATAAAGGAAAATTAATTGGGCAAACTGGAGGGCGAATAAGACTGCACCACAATCTGGACCACCTCCCTTTGGTCTTACAGTGATAATTATTTCTTCAGATTGGAAAGGCTTAAATGAATGTCAAGTATTATTTTCTGTTCAAGTGTCAATAATTAAAGCACAAGGGTAGCATGCTTTGCTGTTGTACAACCCTTTTTCACTGTGTGCCATTGTGTTTATGATGGGACCCCTATGCTTTTAAAATTAGGTAGCCAGGAGATAGAAATGCTGTCTCTCTAGATAACACACACTTTGCATGGGCAAAATAGTAAAGAATGAAAAATGCACTGGTCTTCTAAGATTTCACATTGTAAAATATGATTTAACATTGTAAATCATGTGTTAGTCGATGCTGTTTGATGTGGTGGTTAGGTGTGTGCTCTGACGTTCTGTGTGTCTCGTCCAATCCGAACACACAAGGAAAAAAACAGTAACCTGTCCTCATGTCTCACATGTCTCCATAGGGACTCTCCACCCAAACCCGAAGATAACCACAGAGACGTTGGAGGCAGGTGGTGGATGGGACCCTCTGTGAGTTTTGAGCTGTTCTGCTGCGCAGCACCCTGTCCTGAACTCCCCCCAAATCTGACATTGGAAACCCCAGGTTGAATTGGACAGTGTGGATCAACTGCAAGAGGAATGAGGATCGAACAAAAATCTGTGTCTTCGGGTATCGAACCTTCACTGCCTTCCCACCTCCACTCATGGGCGAATGAGAAGATCACCTGCAAGGCTCTTTACACACTGGAACAAGGAAACATTCCGAAGGACATCTGAGACCAGTTTGATTCTTAGCGTTCTCAGTGTAAGATTGTTGGATTTGATTTTCAGTATGAATAAGTCCATTTTAATAGCCTTTGATTTTTTTGTTCATCCAGTGAGCGGCAATTGTTATTGTTAGCACTAAAATATTTTTCCCTCATTGTGTTTCTCTGTTGTAGTCTTGGGACAATTGTCCGTGACATGTCCTTTAAAGGGGAAACATAATTAAGAGCAAAATCATACAATTTTACAATGTAAATGTATTTTCATATCCGATTGACCCCCGAAGAACCCCTCAGTGGTCCAGCCGTCCTGTTCAATGTTGAAGGCATCGCGGTACTCTGACCTGCAGCAGTAAGGCCAACCCAGGCAGTGCAGAATTACACCTGGTATAAGAGGGGTGATGGACAGAGATGCACACTGTAGGAACTGGACAAAATCTCACCTTC
>CM045883.1:84174341-84260202 GCA_025169545.1 Anguilla japonica | reverse complement strand
CATATGGCTGTTTGTAATTGTGTACTTTTACTGTATGCCATAAAGCCTACACAACATTGTTATAAACATGATGTAACACCTGTTATTACTATTTACAACAGCTCATTAAAGACTTGCTAACTATTTACTTTTTACTCCACCCTTACTAATCCTGTGGAGGAGCGTTGTTTATTTTTTATGGTTTGCCAGGCAGTAGGTTTCCAATTCTGTGTAAGATATGTTTCTACTTTTTTCTATCCTGCCTTCCAAGGTGGAGATTTTTCGAAACTCCGGTTTCTCTGTCTTCATGTGGACAAGAAAAAAGGAGCTTTATGACAACGCTGACATCATGACGTCAACTCGCGCATCAGTTACCATGGCAATTGGTGCATTGCGCATGCGGCAATCGTTTTAGCGTTCTCCTGTGGACGGAGATCTTTTTTAAAACGCCGGTCGTGTGGATAGTTTCTTTTTTTTTAACGGAGGGGGAAAAAACTATGTTTTAAGAAAAGTCCGTATATGTGTGGACAGGGCCTAAAATGTGGGGAATATTTTTACGCTTTTCATAAACACTCTCACTGTTGGATTTCTGTAAACAAGAGAAGTCTGTTCATGTCTTTCAATATATTTTTAGGCATAAATGAAGTTCTACATCATGACTGTTTTTTTTTCAGGATTACAATGCAGTTATCTGCTGTCATATGTTATCATAGCAGGACTGATTTGTCTGAATGTGCTGACAATTGGATTCAGTATCTTCAAAATGAAAAGGTGAGTATATCTTTTCAATTTGATCTTTTATTTATTAAATGTTGACAAAATATACCTTTATCATAATAGTTTTCAAAACAAATTATTATTTTTTACTGTACCTCGTTTTAGCAGATTTTTCAACTGAAAACCAATTTGCAATCACAACCTGAAAAATCAAAGTGGATGAGAATGCAAGTGTTGCCAGTCATTGAAATTATATAGTAGTATAGAGTATTATAGAGAGTATTATAGTTACAAAAAGGCAATTATTCTTTCAGTAAAATGTCACTAAAATTAAAACAATCCCTTATAGTATATGACTGAGGTCTGCAGAGGCATATTGTATGAGCAGAGGCAATAACACATTCTCTCTCTACTCTGATTTTCATGTCTCCAGTTTGTATAGAAAACTGAAGGTGAGTCTCACCATCCTTTCCTCCTCCTCCTCTTCTGAAACAATCTGTCTGCAGCTCAGCCTGATTTCACCTCTATTTTACATTCACACCATCTGTGTGTCTTTACCTTTAAAGCGAGGGAGGGACAGGGACACATATGCCAGTCTGCAGCTCCCCAACATCAGCCCTGAATATGACGTGCTGCAGGTGAGCAAGTCTGACACAGAGAAATACACACCAGGGGCGCCACTACGCTGGTTAATCACATTTCTGAAACGTATGCAGATTCCCTCAGTATCAGAGACGTGTGTAGTAAAGACAGGATCAGATCTGTGTTTGCTTTTAATCAGTCAGTTCAAACGGAGGTGAGAACCTCCCAGACTCAGCTGAAGGGCTGAAATGCTCTATGGCCGTGGTTCTCAACTGGTGGGTCGCGACCCAAAAATGGGTCGTGGGGTCATTTTGAGTGGGTTGCGCCCCAAAAATGGGTCGTGGGGTCATTTTGAGTGGGTCGCAGATGTGTGCCTCAAAAAAAAAAAAAAAAAAAGTTGAGGGAAAAAGTATTCAGAATTTCTGATGTGGCGCTTTTATTTTGAAGGACATACGTTTCACATGACACAGCGCGCGCGCAGTAGCTTTTGCTGCCAGCGTTGTTATGACAGTAACATTCGAGCATTTGTAAACATGGCGAAATGCAAATACGACACCGACTACATTGAATATGGGTTTCCTTACATTGAGGACAAAAGAGAGGGACCAAAACCTCAGTGTGTTGTGTGCAGCGAAGTGGTGGCACATGAAAGCATAAAGCCATCAAAAATGAAACGTGTGTGTTTGTGCATGTGTGTGCATGCATGTGTGTGTGTGTGTGTGTGTGTGCGTGTGTGTTTGTGTGCATGTGTGTGTGTGTGTGCATGCATGTGCATGGGTGTGTGTGTTTGTGTGCGTGTGTGTGTGTGCGTGTGTGCGCGTGCGTGCGTGTGCATGTGCGTTTGTGTGTGTGTGTGTGTGTGTGTGCGTGTGTTTGTGCATGCGTGTGCGTGCATGTGTGTGTGTGTGTGTGTGTCTGCTTGTGTGTGTGTGCGTGTGTGTTTGTGTGTGTGTGCGCGTGTGTGTTTGTGCATGCATGTGCATGCATGTGTGTGTGTGTGTGTGTGTGTCTGTGTGTTTGTGCATGCTTGTGCATGTGTGTGTGTGTGTTGTGCGTGTGTGTGCGTACGTGTGTTTGCGTGTGTGTGTGCGTCCGTGTGTTTGTGCACACGTGTGCATGCGCGTGTGTGTGTGTGTGTTTGTTTGTTTATGTGTGTGTGTGTGTGTGTGTGTGTCTCTGTGTAGGTAAAAAACAAGCATCAGAAAGACCCTGGGATTTCACAAGAAGAGAAAAATGACTACCAGAACCCTGGAGATGGAAATTGAGACCAAATGCAGCTCATTAAAAATGCGATCATGTTGTGTTTTCTGAAAAGCTATTGTTTAAAGAAAACAACTGAATGCAGTGTCACTTTTATTTTGTATGTTCAAATGGGATTTTCTTCAGATTTATCTTTTTTATTTGATATTTATCCTGGCAGCATTTTTTTTTTATCCATTCTGATTTTTAATTATCTTTACAGAATATTTTTTCTTCATTGTCCATTTCCGACAGCTTCACTGAATTCACTCATTTCTGAGAAATATAAATTCATTCTCCATCCCAATGAATTTTCAACAATTGCTGTTGTGGGACAGATTGACAGTAAATTTTAAGTAAACCAAATGTTTTTTTTTTTATTCTTTATTCTTTAAACTCAAAAATGGAAGAAAAAAAAATGATGGACTCTATACTATATAATAATATATTATACAGTATAATATACACTATTGCATGGATATTTTAAACCTGAATTTTGATGTTTCTCAATTTAATGTGTTGACGGTGTGTATGAAGAAAGTATTAAACCATTGACCGCTGTGTTTGATAGAGCAGTTTTAAAACATTTCCTTCCTGCTCCTCTGTTTTTGACCAGTGCTTCTTAGCCCTGATCCAGGGGACCCACTGTGTATGCTGGTTTTTGTTCCAACCATAGAAACATGCTCTGTATTGTCATGAGCTGGTCGTTGTTCTTAATTAGGAACCAATTGCTCTTAAGTAGAATTTTTACATCTATTGAAGGACAAGTGTGTCAGGCTGAGCGGGGGAATGAACCCAAACGCAGAGTCAAAAAACACTCAAAATCCAAAGGGTAAACACAAAACCGAGGATGTTACTTTTAATAAATACAAAAACAACAAAACGACAAAAACAAAGCCGCGCAGGGCAAGTCAAAAATGGACAAAGTTCTTAACGTGCAAAAACAGAGAAAATGCAGAAATTCAAAAACAATGCAAAAACAGAGCACGGGCAGGGAGGAAAACACTCAGGGCAAAAACACAGAGTCACAAGTACACGAAGGAGCACAAACCGAAACACAGTCCAAAACGCACACAAAAAAGGATCCAGCACCTGAGTCATTACATTACATTACATTACATTACAGGCATTTGGCAGACGCTCTTATCCAGAGCGACGTACAACAAAGTGTATAACCGTAACCAGGAACAAGTATGACGAAAAACCCTAGAGAGAAGTACCGGTCCATGGAAGAAGGGAACTTAAAAAGAAACGACACTGACGATATGTGGCTTCACTGTTAATATTCAAAGAATGCATACATAATTGGACAATTTTTTAAAATTTACAACTTCATGCAGAGTTAATTTTGTAATAAAAAAGGGGTTTGTCTTTCTGCATTTTCCTCTTGGTATGAACACTGCCCTGAGACTGCCATTTCATGCACTAAGGTGTTGCTTTAAATAACCATGAACCTGCGTGTGTGTGTGCGTGTGTGCATGTGTGCGTGTGTGTGTGTGTGTATAAGTATAGGTAAAAAACAAGTATCAGAAAAACACTGTGACTTCACAAGAAGAGGACAATGACTACCAGAACCTTTGAAATGGAAACTGAGACCTGTTGCTGTGTCTCATTAAAAATATAAGCACGTTGTGTTTCCTTAAAACCTGTTGTCTGAAGAAAATAACCACTGAATGTGGAGGGTCACCTTTCTGTATTTGTCCACAGGGCATTTTTACGTGAGGAGATGTTCATTTTGTTTCTTGGAGAAAAGAACTTTGATGCATCTTGATTTTTCATCCTCCTTACACAATCATTTTTGCTCACTGTACTTTACTGACCCTGTCCCTGTTTTGATTTAATGACAGTTGTGCACCTTTGTATTTCATATACATTAGGCAGTTATGGAGAACACGAAAATGTTTCATTCTATTCCTCAAATGGAATATAAAAAAGGAAAAATAAATTGAAAAAAAAAACAAAGAAACATGCAGACCCATGTGTACTGTTGCATGGTAATTGTAAACCTCACTTTTGCTGTTTCTTATTTCGATGTGAGGCCTGTCTGTGTGACACAGTGCATGATAGAGCAGTTTTAAAACATGTTGCTTCCTGTTTTAGACCCGTGTTTCTCAGCCTTGGTCTTGGGAACCCACAGTGCCTGTTGTTTTTTCTTCTAGCCACTGCACACAAGCTTATACTGTAATGGGCTGGTAATCATTCTTAATTAGATTTTTAATTGCACTTAATTAGACATTTTTCCCTATTGTCTATTAAAGGACAACTTCACCTTTTAAAGCTACAGTATACCAGAAATTGCAATGCATGCCCTAAAAAAATTCACATCCCAGGAATTTAAATTAGTCAGACCAAGATATGCTTTCATGTACTGCGCTGTCCTTGCTATTTGACAAATAATTCCAGCTAAATGAGGTTCCATTTTCCTTCGATTCACTTACAAACTGACAGGTGAAATCAGCTGGGGTCCAATTTGTTGAGAGAGAGTGTGAAAACCTGAAAACATCCGTTGAAAACGAATGGAGCTTGTTGTCCACAAACGGCGAGAAGTCAAACCTGCATTGTGTACATTTAACCACACCATTATGGTTAAGTTGAACACATTTTCATCAAACTGTATTGATAAAAACTTCACTTTTGCTTTCACAACAAACCTGCATGCACAATGGTTCTACAGGCCCAGGATTGTAAAACACTGACATAGACTGAAAAATGTGAAGTATTTCAATTTATTGGTGGTCATGCATGTTCAGAACCACTTGAAAAGTATTTAAGTGCTAAAAATTGAGGTGTTAGGTGAGGAAAGGGAAAGAGATATCTCTTTTTATATATTCTGTTGTATTTTCTGTAATTTTCTGAAAAGATTATGTTTGGGTGGGCATTGATGTAGCATGTGTTTGAATAAGAACTATTGAATATATTACAACCTTCTGTCTCTCTATGATTTATCTGACGGACTGTGATTTCTGTCAACATGAATCAAATAAATGTCTTTAAAAAATCGATAATGAAGATTTTCAGGGTCGATTACAATGTGTGCAGCAGCAGTTTGAACTGTGAAAGCTATCTGAATCTGGAAGTAAGGATTAGCTTTTCCCATTGTGAGGCAGTTCTCCTAAGCACCCAGCAATTGACCATAAAAGTTTATTTATAATTTATTACTTCTGATTTGTTAAACAACATACTGTATATCAGCATTGTATTAGCTAAAATAATTATGCATCCATCTATAATAATAATAATAATAATAATAAGCTAATATTGTACAATGTTTTTGTATCATTTTACATTACATTACAGGCATTTGGCAGACGCTCTTATCCAGAGCGACGTACAACAAACTGTATAACCATAACCAGGAACAAGTATGTCGAAAACCCTAGAGAGAAGTACCGTTCCAAGTGCAGGGAACAACCGCATAGTTCAACTTGGACCCTGAAGGTTAAACACTAACACAAACGAGAACAGCAACAACGCAGTCTATGCCAAAATACAAGCAGTAGTTAAGACAATTGCATTAACTAAGTCACCTACGAAACAGCTACCTAGTTACAACCCTAAGCTTACAGTCAATTAAGAGATTACAGGGAGGTAGGGAGGGATGGGGAGAGGGTGCAGCCTGAAGAGGTGAGTCTTCAGTCGTCGCTTGAAGTGGGACAGTGTCTCAGCTGTTCTGACCTCCACGGGGAGGTCATTCCACCATCGTGGGGCCAGAACAGACAGGAGACGTGTTCGGGAAGGGCAGGTGCGAAGAGGGGGAGGTGCCAGGCGTCCTGAGGTAGCGGAACGGAGGGGTCTGGTTGGCATGTAGGGTTTGAAGATCTTGTGGAGGTATGCTGGGGCTGATCCCTTGACTGCCTGGTATGCTAGGACCAATGTTTTAAATTTGATGCGAGCTATAACCGGCAGACAGTGGAGGGTGGTGAGCAGGGGAGTGACGTGGGAGTGTCTGGGGAGGTTGAAGACCAGACGAGCTGCAGCATTCTGAATGAGTTGCAGGGGTCTGATGGCAGATGTCGGTAGTCCAGCCAGAAGAGAGTTGCAGTAGTCCAGGCGGGATAGTACCATTGCTTGGACCAGGAGCTGGGTTGAGTAGGTGGTGAGAAAGGGGCAGATTCTCCGGATGTTATACTGGAAAAATCTGCACGCCCAGCTTACTGCTGCGATGTTCTTGGAGAGGGACAACCTGTTGTCCGGGGCGGCATAGCTCAGGAGGTAAGACTGATTGTCTGGCAGTCGGAGGGTTGCCGGTTCAAACCCCACCCTGGGCGTGTCGAAGTGTCCTTGAGCAAGACACCTAACCCCTAACTGCTCTGGCGAATGAGAGGCATCAATAGTAAAGCGCTTTGGATAAAAGCGCTATATAAATGCAGTCCATTTACCATTTACCATCACCACTCCGAGATTCTTGGAACAGGGTGATGATGTCACTAAGGTGTCCCCTAGGGAAATGGAAAAATCGAGGAGGGGAGAGGTTAGAGCAGGAATAAAGATTAGCTCCGCCTTTCCCGGGTTGAGCTTTAGGTGGTGATTGTCCATCCAACTCTGGATGTCCCTCAGGCAAACGGAGATGCGGGTAGGGACCCGTGTGTCCGATGGGGAGAAGGAGAGAAAGAGTTGTGTGTCGTCAGCATAACAGTGGTAGGACAAGCCATGGGCAGAGATTACAGGGCCAAGGGATCTGGTGTATAAGGAGAAGAGAAGGGGACTGAGCCCTGGGGAACTCCGGTGGCGAGGGGACGGGGCGGCGATACTTTACCCGCCCAGGCAACCTGGAAGGAACGGTCGGAGAGGTAAGATTCAATCCAGTCAAGGACTGTGCCACAGATCCCTGTTGCTGCCAGGGAGGACAGGAGGATGGAGTGCTCCACAGTGTCGAATGCAGCGGAGAGGTCTAGAAGAATCAGGACAGAGGAGAGGGAGGCTGCTCGTGCGTCATGGAGTGACTCACTGACCGAGAGGAGTGCAGTCTCTGTCGAGTGGCCAGGCCTGAAGACAGTCTGGTGGGGGTCAAGCAGGTTATTATGAGAGAAGAAAGCAGAGAGTTGGTTAGATGCAGCACGTTCAAGTGTTTTGGATAGGAAAGGGAGGCGGTAGTTCTGGATGACTGAAGTGTGGGCTTCTTCAGCAGCAGGGTGATGTGGGCCCTCTTGAAGGATGAGGGGAAACATCCAGAAGATAGGGAGGAGTTCACAAGGGAGGTGACAAATGGGAAGATGTCTGGTGTGATTGCCTGGAGGAGAGATGAGGGGATAGGGTCGAGGGCGCAGGTGGTAGGGCGGTGGGAGAGCAGGAGCTGTGAAACTTCAGAGTCTGTAAGGAGAGAAAATGTGGAGAAACAGGGGGCGGAGGGCACGGAGGGGGCGGAGGGCGCAGGGGGGGCGGAGCTCGCAGGGGGCGCAGAGGGGGCGGAGGGCGCAGAGGGCGCAAAAGAGCTGCGGATGTCTGCGATCTTTTCGTCAAAGAATGCTGCAAAGTCATCTGCAGTGAAGGAAGACTGGGGTGGGGGAGGTGGCACGGTGAGGAGAGAGGAGAAAATAGAGAACAGTTGATGAGTGTTAGAAATGGAGTTATGAATTTTATTCTGATAGAAATTTGCCTTGGCGGCAGTGACAGCAGAAGAAAACTCTGTCAGGAGAGACTGATAGGCTGAAAGGTCAGATGGGTCCCTGGATTTGCCCCACTTCCTCTCAGCAGCGCGGTGGCTGGCCCTGGAGATGCGTAGGATGTCAGACATCCATGGACTGGGAGGGGATGAACGTGCTGGCCTAGGGACAAGAGGACATAGAGAGTCAAGTGCTGAGGAGAGAGATGAAGTGAGGGTGGAGGATGCAGAGTTAGTGGGGAGCTTGGAGAATGATTGAAAAGGGGGGAGGGAAGCAGTCACTTTGGGAGCGAGAGAAGAGGGTGGGAGGGAGCGGAGGTTACGGTGGACAGTGACAGTGGGGGTGGGAGGAGGAGAGGGAGGATGGGGAGCGAGAGGGAGGGAGAAGGAGATGAAGTGATGGTCAGACGTATGCAGGGGGGTAACCGTGAGATTGGAGCTGGAGCAGTTCCTCAGGAAGATCTGGTCTAGGAGGTTGCCTGCCTTGTGGGTTGGGGGAGAGTGTTGTAGGGAGAGGTCGAAGGAGTGGAGTAGTGGTTGGAAGGCAGCAGACTGGGAGGCCTCTAGGTGGATGTTAAAATCTCCCAGGAGGATCAGTGGGGTGCCGTCCTCAGGGAAGGAGCTGAGCAGGGTGTCTAGCTCATCCAGGAAGCTTCCAAGGGGCCCCGGGGGACGATAAATAACAACAATATAGAGGTTATTTATAGTTTAATTCTTTTTGTATTAGCAATATTTTCCAGAGGCTAAAACTGTAGCATTGAATACTGTAGAACCAGAAAGTGTAGAATTACTTATGCATCAAAAGACATTTTGCATATACATTGGAGGGCTTTACTTTACGTGTGTCACTTAGCAGTGTTGCCATAGTAACTGTAGTAGATGTCTGATTGGTTAAGAGTATTATATTGACTGTTGTGCAGTAGCTCCTCATTTGTCCATTCTCCTTTTGATGTTTCTCTGCTGATTGTTTGTGTTTTTGACATTAATGCTACTTTACTTATTCTAATTTAACTGTAAATGCAGACTCTGTTTCTGTTTTATGAAGTCAAAGTAGCTTGATCATCAGAGCAGCAATTGTAAGACACGTTCTACATTTTTGGCATGTTTGTGTTGCACGTCACACATTTTCTGTGAAAGTTAAACAAAACTATTCACAGCATCACGTTCCGAGCATGATACAGGAAAGGCCACGTATGAGAAGTTCCTTTTTTGTGTGCATTTATACTTGTGCTCTGCAGGCTCAGGGTCAGTGTGCGGTGGAGACAGACCGGATATTCTTCTGTTCTACAGTAAGTACATTTCTACCACTTGGCTCAAGCGAACTACAGATTAATCAGGCTGCCACTTGTATTGAAATTCTATTAAAAAGAACTGTACTGAAGTTGATTTATTCTGTCTATAATGGAAACACATTAAGTTCATTTTTCTAAAGAGACATTGTGGGTGTGGGTGATTTTCTATTTTGCCTAAAGGTAGAGAAATTACAGATTGAGTGTAAACATTGTGTTCCTCAAACATTATCGTATATTGTGATAAATTGAATCCCTTTCAGGCATTTTAAAGTGTGTGTCAAAATAGGCATTATACGCACTGAAAGGACACCGCAATACGAATTAGCCTTTTGACTTTTTGCCATTTTAATCCAAAGTCATTTTGCCGTGTGGACTGAAATTGAAAGTAATTTATGCTTGGTCACATTTGAGTTAACAATTAAATAAAACAAATACAATTCTTAACAAAAAGCAATCTTGTAAATATATGCACATACAGTATAATGTATTGATAAATTCAATGTCATTTAAAGCTGTGGACTATGTAAGAACAATGAAACACCATTCTTAACAGTGACTGTTGGGTAGGGTGGGGTCACAGTGTTTGTGCAGTACCAGGAAGTCACACTTGCAAACAGCTTCTGTACAATACTGGAAGGGCAATACTGGAAACACGCTTTTGTAGTTCGAAGAGGTCTGATGCTTTGGCCCTATAGGTCTGAGTTTTCACATGTTCATGGTTTTATCGTTTATGAAAGTATCTTAAAAAAGATTGAAAGGTATCACAAACAATTAACCAATTGAATTATATGGAATTGGAACCACTCCAGCTAAATTATAATCCAGGATACATGCTAAAATATTCATTTATTCATTTTAAAATGAAATATTCGGAGGAGGGCAAATGATTAGTCTCCCAAGCCTTATTTATATATCAATAAATGCTTTTTGCTTTAAAAGTAAAATTAAACTTCGCAAACGTTCATGAACTCAACATGACTAAAACAGAGTTTTAACATTACATTACATTTATTTCGCAGACGCTTTTATCCAAAGCGACGTACAAAAAAGTGCATATCATGGTCATAGGCGACTGCTGAACACAAGTTCAGAAAGGTATAATACTTATTTTGTACAGCTATTTCTAGCCAAGAACACAGTTCACACAGTGAACACTATTCTAACCTAACCTCTGCAAAGCCAACTAGGCAGAAGAATAAGCTACAGTATTAGGACAAATACAAAATACCAAAAGGTGCTGGGATGGGGCAACATGTAACAAGTGACATGAAAAAGGGTTTTTTTTTTTTTTTTTTTTTATTAAATTAAAGAGTGAAATATACAGCATGGTGGTGGTTAATCTAGGTATAGTCTGAAGAGATGAGTCTTCAGGCCACGGCGGAAGATGGGTAGTGAGGGGGAGGTTCTGAGAGGGACGGGAAGTTAAGATTGTGTTCATTTTCCATTTCATTGTGTTGTACATGTATGGTCTATTTATCTTTATTAAAGAGTACTGTTCCTAAAAAATAAAATAACAAACGATCCCTATTCTTATAATTTTCTTGTTTTTAGTTTCATACTCAACAATACCCATTGCCCATTGTGAAGATGTCATGCCTTTGGGGAAAAAAAGGAAAAATATTTGAATTTTTTTTTTTTTCTGTGCGTTTGGAGAAAGTCTTAGAGACTCAGTGGAGTGTTGCCATGTCCAGTGTGTAAGGGCTGAATGACTGTGGCCGTGTTGTCTTAATTTCTTGAGCTCATGTGTTCCTTTCTTTGGCTCTGTCAGGACACTCAATCACAACACATAACAGCCTATTTCATGTGGTTTCATTGATTTCTAGGGTATATATTGGGCCAGACGGTGCTGGACTACAAGCAACAGAAGAAGGGAACCAATTCCTGAACAAATGTAATAGTTTTATTGAAATATGCATTCTAAACTCTTCTGCAGACTTGTCCATCAATTATGTTCTGTTTTGAGCATCAAGGCGTATTAAAGAATTATGTTTATGGCAAGATGTGTGGTTCATGACACTCTGTAGGGCAGCCTACAATACATACAAATGATTAGTAAAAAAAAATTAAAGGGTGTCAGTGCTGTTTTCTAACTTCAGTTCCTCTGCTCCTCAGAGTCATGATTGAAGCAGAGAGGTTCATCCTCATTGGCTGCCTGCTGCAAGGTGGGTCATTAAAGGGGTGGAGTCTAACTCTACACTGGAAAGATGTACAGCGATCCAACGGGATTACTGTAGATTATTATAGTATAAAACATGATTTTTATATATAAATTTGTGGAGAATGGATGTGTTTTATATTAATTATAATTGCAGCTTTCAGTCAGTAAAACGTTTATTGTATTAAATATGAATAAAACATTCACACAGCAAAGTCTCGTGAGGTCTGTAAAGCTGCTGTTGTGTTTGTGTAAAGCTGACCCAAATATCTGTATAGCTCCTGTATTTACTGAGATGCGTTGTGTGTGTTGCAGGAGCCCTGTGCAGAGAGTGGGCAATCTGGATGCCTCCGAGTATAGAAGCTCTGAATGGATCCTGTGTGCTGATTCCCTGCACATTTGATATAGATCCTAAATATGACACAGGTCTGAAAGCTAAGGCTAAAGGACTCTGGATAAAAAGTTCTTTTAGCGGTGACACAATGTTTGATTCCAGCAGAACTCGGAAAGCAACTGAACAGAATAAAATTAAAGGAAGATTAACTGGGCAACTGGAGGAGAAGAACTGCACCACAATTCTGGACCACTTCCCTTTGTCTTACAGTGATAATTATTTCTTCAGATTGGAAGGCTCAAATAGACTCAAGTTTACTTTTCCTAATGGTGTCAAAATTAATGCACAAGGTACTGCATTTTCTGTTATGCCTTTTTCACTGTGTGCCATTTTGTTGATGCCGGGATTCTATGCTTTTAAAATTAGGTACCGGAGATAGAAATACTGTCCTCTATGAGAAATACACGTTGGATGTAAAATAAAGAATGAAAATGACTTGTCTTTAGATTTCACATGTAAATGCTGTTTGTTACTTAGACACTGTTGATGCGGTGATTAGTGTGTGCTCGGAATGCTGTGTCTCTCTAATCCTGAGACTCACAGTAACCCCTCCTCATGTCTCCATGTCTCCTAGACTATCCACCCAAACCCAACATAACCATAGAGAAGGTGGAGGTGATGGAGGGGGCCTCCGTGAGTTTGAACTGCTCTACTGCAGCCCCCTGTCCCAAACTCCCCCCAAATCTGACATGGACCCCCAGGCTGAGTGACAGTGTGGATCAACTGCAAGAGAATAAGGATCGAACCAAATCTGTGTCTTCTGTTCTGACCTTCACTGCTTCCCACCTCCACCATGGGCAGACGATCAATTGCAGTGCACTTTACAAACTGCAACAAGGAAACATTCAGAAGACATCTGAGGCCAGTCTGACTCTAAGAGTTCTATGTAAGAGAGCTGGATTTGAAAGTATTAGTCTTAGCTTTTGTAAATCATTTAATAATAATAAAAATAATAATAATAAAAAAAATAATAATAATAAAAAAAAAAAAAAAAATAATAATAATAATAATAATAATAATAATAATAATAATAATAATAATAATAATAATAATAATAATAATAATAATTGCTTTGAGCTTTTTTCATGGTCAGTATGCTGTGCAGAATTATCACCATAATTGAATAATGACAATAAATACAATGATAAAAATAAAAATCATTAACAAGCAAATGTAAATTACCTGATGCTGTGCTCATCCGTTGTAGCAGGGGAGCACAATCCTTTCTGAACAATTCTGGTGTGGGTGCAGGTTTTTGTTTTATGCCAGCACTAAGACACCTGATTCAAGACCTTGATTAGTTAAATAATTAAATCAGGTGGTGTGATGCTGGGATGAAACTAAAACACAACAGACCTTTTCAGATAAGATTGGACACCCCTATTTTAAAGCACGCAACCGCTACACATCATCAGATTGTGTATAACTCCTCACAAACTAAGAAAATAAGTTTTGTATTTTTATATCTCTTAGATCCTCCTAAGAACACCTCAGTGTCAGTCAGCCCCTCTGGTTCAGTGTTAGCGGGCAGCTCTGTGACTCTGACCTGCAGCAGTAATGCCAACCCAGCAGTGCAGAACTACACCTGGTATAAAGTGAATGGGACAGAGATGCACACTGTAGGAACTGGACAGAACCTCACCTTCACTGTGACTGAGTCCAGTGGCAGCGAAAAGTACTGCTGTGAAGCACAGAATGAACATGGCAAGGAGAACTCAACTGTACAACTGGAAGTTTATTGTAAGTTTGCCATCCTACTAATTATATGTCCATTAATTTTATTTTTTGCAAAATATATGTGCTTTATATTTATTCTAATGTTATTACCCAGAAACATGAACACGTTTATTTTTTTTTCACCCTGGAGTACCAGGAAATCCTGTTTACCATCTTTTAATATTTAATCACATCAGTTTTTTGAAAGTGTATTGAGAGTTGATCATAACTGGAAAACATATAACAGAACTACAGATATAAATGCAATGTATTTTTTTTTCCATTAGACCCCAAGAACTGACTGGTTCTCACTGGGGATAAAACAGGCAGAAAGAGCCTTTTCTGTGATAAATGGCTGGGTGGTAGTGTAGTATAGGGGGTCATTGAACTGGTCTTGTAAATTATAGGGTGCAGGTTTGATTCCCAGGTGGCACACTGCATTGTACTCTAAAGCAGTGTACTTACTGAACTGTGTCAGTATTTATTCAGTTATAGTAAACGATACTATTCAAAAAAATAAATAAATAAAACTGGTGTTAGTAGTTCTAGTTTAGCATTTGTCCTTTTTTGAAAATATAAAATGTGTTGAACAGGTACGAACGAAGATTTAATATAATGAACTTTAATGCCAACTTCCCCTGAACAGTTCTTCATGTACAATAATGCTTTTTTCCCTCTCCATAATCTGTACATACTGTACATGTTGTATATAGTCTGTGACAACAATGTTTTGGCAGCATGGGTCTAGTTATGTAAAATCTATGTTTTTCCAGGGCAATTTTGATTGGGAGTTAGGAAAAAAATATCAAATGCATGCATAGTTGAATTTGCACTCTGTTATACTAAAAGTTAATTTCACTAAACAAAAAGAGTTGAGTTTTGTAAATTGTTTATTTTACAATGACAATAGGGAGGTTTGCTATGTACCCTCATAAAAGACAAATTATTTTTCTTCCAGATCCTCCTAAGAACACCTCAGTGTCAGTCAGTCCCTCTGTGACTCTGACCTGCAGCAGTAATGCCAACCCAGCAGTGCAGAACTACACCTGGTATAAAGTGAATGGGATAGAGATGAACACTGTAGGAACTGGACAGCATATTACCTTCACTGTGACTGAGCCCAGTGGCAGTGAACAGTACTACTGTGAAGCACAGAATGAACATGGCAAGGACAACTCAGCAAATGTCCAACTAAACGTGATACGTATGTTCAGTGCATCTATTATATAATTGTATAAATCATATTATTGTTATATGTGGGCAGCTGTGCTGTTTGTAACTGTGGATCCTGTGTTCAGACATGCCTCAGATCTCTGTCTCTGGGAGCTGCAGCAGAACTGCAGCAGAGATCAGCTGCTCCTGTGAGAGCCGTGGGAATCCCTCTCCCAGCATGGAGTGGCATGTGTCTGGACTGCGGGTCACTAACTCTACTGACAGAGTCATCAGGGAGGAGCAGCTGGGGAACACAGGCCTGAGGAGCTCCCTCATCATGCGCCAATCAAATGGAGACACGCCCACTCTCCTCTGCGTCAGCACCAACACTCTCGGCTCCGCCAGCCTCCAGCTCCAGCTCCTGTCTCCACAGCAACACTCAGGTATTTACATACGTGGCTTTATATAATTGTGTACTTTTACTGTATGCCATAAAGCCTACACAACATTGTTATAAACATGATGTAACACCTGTTATTACTATTTACAACAGCTCATTAAAGACTTGCTAACTATTTACTTTTTACTCCACCCTTACTAATCCTGTGGAGGTGCATTGTTTATTTTTTATGGTTTGCCAGGCAGTAGGTTTCCAATTCTGTGTAAGATATGTTTCTACTTTTTTCTATCCTGCCTTCCAAGGTGGAGATTTTTCGAAACTCCGGTTTCTCTGTCTTCGTGTGGACAAGAAAAACGGAGCTTTATGACAACGCTGACGTCATGACGTCAACTCGCGCATCCGTTACCATGGCAATTGGTGCATTGCGCATGCGGCAATCGTTTTAGCGTTCTCCTGTGGACGGAGATATTTTTTATAACGCCGGTCGTGTGGATAGGTTTTTTTTTTTTTAACGGAGGGGGAAAAAACTACGTTTTAAGAAAAATCCGTATATGTGTGGACAGGGCCTAAAATGTGGGGAATACTTTTACATTTTACTTTTCATAAACACTCTCACTGTTGGATTTCTGTAAACAAGAGAAGTCTGTTCATGTCTTTCAATATATTTTTAGGCATAAATTAAGTTCTACATCATGACTGTTTTTTTTTTCAGGAGTACAATGCAGTTGTCTGCTGTTATATGTTATTATAGCAGGACTGATTTGTCTGAATTTACTGACAATTGGATTCAGTATCTTCAAAATGAAAAGGTGAGTACATCTTTTCAATTTGATCTTTTATTTATTAAATGTTGACAAATATACCTTTATCATAATAGTTTTAAAACAAATTATAATTTTTTACTGTACCTCGTTTTAGTAGATTTTTCAACTGAAAACCAATTTGCAATCACAACCTGAAAAATCAAAGTGGATGAGAATGCAAGTGTTACCAGTCATTGAAATTATATAATAGTATAGAGTATTATAGAGAGTATTATAGTTACAGAAAGGCAATTATTCTTTCAGTAAAATGTCACTAAAATTAAAATCATCCCGTACAGTAAATGACTGAGGTCTGCAGAGACATATTGTATGAGCAGAATCTTTAACACATTCTCTCTCTACTCTGATTTTCATGTCTCCAGTTCATCTAGAAGACTGAAGGTAAGTCTCACCATCCTTTCCTCCTCTTCCTCTTCTGAAACACTCTGTCTGCAGCTCAGCCTGATTTCACCTCTATTTTACATTCACACCATCTGTGTGTCTTTTCCTTTAAAGGGGGGGAGGGACGGGGACACATATGCCAGTCTGCAGCGCCCCAACATCAGCCCTGAATATGACGTGCTGCAGGTGAGCAAGTGTGACACAGAGAAATACACACCAGGGGGCGCCACTACGCTGGTTAATCACATTTCTGAAACATATGCGGATTCCCTCAGTATCAGAGACGTGTGTAGTAAAGACAGGATCAGATCTGTGTTTGCTTTTAATCACTCAGTTCAAACAGAGGTGAGAACCTCCCAGACTCAGCTGAAGGGCTGAAATGCTCTATGGCCGTGGTTCTCAACTGGTGGGTCGCGACCCAAAAATGGGTCGTGGGGTCATTTTGAGTGGGTCGCAGATGTGTGCCTCAAAAAAAAAAAAAAAAAAGTTGAAGGAAAAAGTATTCAGAATTTCTGATGTGGCGCTTTTATTTTGAAGGACATACGTTTCCCATGACGCAGCGCGCGTGCAGTAGCGTTTGTTGCCAGCGTTGTTATGACAGTAGCATTCGAGCATTTGTAAACATGGCGAAACGCAAATACGACACCGACTACATTGAATATGGGTTTCCTTACATTGAGGACGAAAGAGAGGGACCAAAACCTCAGCGTGTTGCGTGCAGCGAAGTGGTGGCACATGAAAGCATGAAGCCGTCAAAAATGAAACGCCATTTAGAAACGAAACACTCCGCTTATAAAGACAAACCTGTCGGGTACTTTCAAAGACGACTCCAGGAGCTGAGGGCATTGCAAAAGTGCCTAACGTCTTCATGTTCGAAGCAAGAGCAGGCACTCCGTGCGTCTTAACACGTAGCTCACCGTATTGCAAAGTCCAAGAAGCCCCACACCATGCAGAAGACCTTATCTTACCTGCAGCCGTTGACATGGTCAGAGAGGTGCTGGATCAATCTGCTGCGGATAAACGGAAGACCATACCACTGTCGAATGATTCCATAAGTAGGCGGATTGAAGAAATGTCCAATGACATCAAACAACAGACCACAGCTTGCGTCAAGGCAAGTGCTCACTATGCATTACAGATGGACGAATCCACAGACATCGCTAACCATGCAATTTTACTTGTTTATGTGAGGCATGTGTGGAAAGGGGACTTGCAGGAGCAATTTCTCTGCACTAGAGATCTTCCCACCACTACAACTGCAGGGGACATTTTCAGTACTGTGGATTTGTACTTGGGTTCGGTGGGCCTAAGCTGGGATATGTGCGTTGTCAGGAGCAAAAAGCATCCCCAGTTATCCCATTAGTTCCCCCAAATTTAGGTCTGCTTTGTCAGCCTTATGATGAAGGGTTCAAGTAAAGTGCTACTGAATATTCTTCATAATACAGTGCTGTTCAGCATGTATCCCCTGATAGGGTAATCTCTGCTACAGTTAAATTTAGATTCTTGAAACTTGATAAGTATCACCAGTTTAAACTTGTTTAAAAAGCATATATGCCTGTAATTCAAGATAAGTCTGCCTTTTTATTATAGGTTTTTAGCCTTAGTTGCACTTTCATTGTTTATTTCATGTGTTTAACAGTGCATGAAGGAATTGTGTATTACTGCACTATTTTTTGTGAAATAAATTAGAGTGGTTCAAAAATTTCAGAAATTTGGGTCACGACTTAATGACTAAGGAAAAATGTGGGTCCTGAGGCTAGACCAGTTGAGAACCACTGCTCTATGGAATCACATTGGATTGGATACAGTTGACACTCGTACTTAACTCTGACTGATGCTATTTTTTCCACAAAATGAAAGCTGGCAAACTCAGAATAAATATGGTAAGGATTCTCAAAAGAATTTTTACAAAATTGAAGTTTTTGATTAATATTATTGCTGTTTACTGATATTTATTTTTATAATTGGAAGAAAACTTTCACATTTTCTTCATGATATGATCATAAGCCCTGCCTGCTCCCTCCACTGACGGAATGATTTCAAGTGCCAAAGTGTGGCTCTGATCAAGATATGGAGGTTTAAATAACCAAACATTGTGTGTGTGTGTGTGCGTGTATGTATGCGTGTGTGCGTGCGTGTGCATGTGCGTTTGTGTGTGTGTGTGTATGTGTGTGTCTGTGTGTGTGTGTGTGTTTGTGCATGTGTGTGCATGCATGTGTGTGTGTGTGTGTGCGTGTGTGTTTGTGTGCGTGTGTGTGTGTGTGTGCATGCATGTGCATGGGTGTGTGTGTTTGTGTGCGTGTGTGTGTGTGCGTGTGTGCGCGTGCGTGCGTGTGCATGTGCGTTTGTGTGTGTGTGTGTGTGTGTGTGCGTGTGTTTGTGCATGGTTGTGCGTGCATGTGTGTGTGTGAGTGTGTGTCTGCTTGTGTGTGTGTGTGTGTGTGCGCGTGTGTGTTTGTGCATGCATGTGCATGCATGTGTGTGTGTGTGTGTCTGTGTGTTTGTGCATGCTTGTGCATGTGTGTGTGTGTGTTGTGCGTGTGTGTGCGTACGTGTGTTTGCGTGTGTGTGTGCGTCCGTGTGTTTGTGCACACGTGTGCATGCGGGCGCGTGTGTGTGTGTGTGTGTGTGTGTGTGTGTGTGTTTGTTTGTTTGTTTATGTGTGTGTGTGTGTGTGTGTGTGTGTCTCTGTGTAGGTAAAAAACAAGCATCAGAAAGACCCTGGGACTTCACAAGAAGAGAAAAATGACTACCAGAACCCTGGAGATGGAAATTGAGACCAAATGCAGCTCATTAAAAATGCGATCATGTTGTGTTTTCTGAAAAGCTATTGTTTAAAGAAAACAACTGAATGCAGTGTCACTTTTATTTTGTATGTTCAAATGGGATTTTCTTCAGATTTATCTTTTTTATTTGATATTTATCCTGGCAGCATTTTTTTTTATCCATTCTGATTTTTAATTATCTTTACAGAATATTTTTTGTTCATTGTCCATTTCCGACAGCTTCACTGAATTCACTCATTTCTGAGAAATATAATTCAATCTCCATCCCAATGAATTTTCAACAATTGCTGTTGTGGGACAGATTGACAGTAAATTTTAAGTAAACCAAATGGTTTTTTTTATTCTTTATTCTTTAAACTCAAAAATGGAAGAAAAAAATGATGGACTCTATACTATATAATAATATATTATACAGTATAATATATACTATTGCATGGATATTTTAAACCTGAATTTTGATGTTTCTCAATGTAATGTGTTGACGGTGTGTATGAAGGAAGTATTAAACCATTGACCGCTGTGTTTGATAGAGCAGTTTTAAAACATTTCCTTCCTGCTCCTCTGTTTTTGACCAGTGCTTCTTAGCCCTGATCCAGGGGACCCACTGTGTATGCTGGTTTTTGTTCCAACCATAGAAACATGCTCTGTATTGTCATGAGCTGGTCGTTGTTCTTAATTAGGAACCAATTGCTCTTAAGTAGAATTTTTACATCTATTGAAGGACAAGTGTGTCAGGCTGAGCGGGGGAATGAACCCAAACGCAGAGTCAAAAAACACTCAAAATCCAAAGGGTAAACACAAAACCGAGGATGTTACTTTTAATAAATGTGACAGGTGCTGGTGTTTTGGTCCGCAAGTAGGGCAAGGTCATTTTTCAGTTTTTTACAGATTATGAAAGTGCAGATTGTAAGCTTTCAAATGACGTGTCATACATTGAAATCTGAAAAGGTTTTAAGAAGATATGCTTATTTGAACGTTGGTACTCCTAAAATCAAGTAGCAGAGAAAATCCCCTTGAAAGATCTTGAACTTTTCACACTTCTCACAGGGAGATAATGGGTGGGAACAATAGCTAGTTAACTCCACCCCAACCACTCCCCCACTAGAGTACCTGTAAATCCTTGCCCATTTAGGGGTTACCCTATTTAAAGCTTTATAACTCCAGATGTGAACACCAGAGACTAGAAAAATGTCTTAAATGAAGCAATACATTTGTACCATTTATAATACTAGCTTAGATTACTTTATATTCATAATTTTGTAAGAAATAAAGTGCCACAAATGCAATGGTCAAGGCAAAAAATCTAAAATGAATTTGCTCCTTTTTTTAGTTCGCAATGAAATACTGTGAGATTGCGGGTTAAAGTATACATGTCCTGGATCAAAAACTTCTTGACCACAAGTTCATAAAATCTAAGGGTGGATATGTAGAACTACTAAAGCTCTATGAAGCAAAAACTAAGCAGTGTACCCAGCATCTCCAAATCTACCCAAAATGTCTAAATTATTAACACTGGTCTAAAATAGCTAAGGGTCCAGAAACAAATCCAAAATCTCTCCAAAAAGGAATATAATGCTTTTTGTCCATTGTAAAGCATAGGAGCCCCTTACGAAGGTTTAAGATGAAACATAGATATAATTTAAACATTACATAATACCACTAACCTATTTAAAGACACTCAATTTCTAAAATAACGTATATAACCGAAATATTTTGAGCAGTAATACTTACATAGCAATGATGAAATCTTATCTATGTTCAGTAGATGGAGACACAGACAGTAAATCAATGTCAGGTAGGTCTATCAGCAAACATATGGCTTAGCTATGCCCAGAAGTCCTCAATAATAGTGGTATTTTCCAAGGAATTACGAAAAATCGTTGACAATGTTTCGTTAGGTGCGTCGTCTTTTAATGCTACCATATATAGAGCGAATGCCAAGGTAAGAAAATGTTCGGTTACGCTAACCTATAAAACGCTATTCCAAAAGCAAAATTAGACATGTTATACATCGTTAGAAAGCTTATACTCTCACCTACTGATTGCGCGTCCGCCATTGTAGCAACCTCACAGAGTAAACAAACATAGGCTACTACCACACGGCTTTATTTGTGGGCGGTGGCTTGACCGAAACAAAGTGACAATAGCCAACGAAATCAAACATGCTAATTAAACTGCACCCCCATCACGCCTCCAAAACCCGGCTGTAAGAATCACTAAAACAAGCCGACTTTGCTGGAAAATTATAAGTATTTAGTGACCCTAAAAATGTTGTTTATTCTATTGAGTGCCTTCTTCAACACTTTAACTTTCGTAATATGAAAAAAAGGAAAATAGTAAAAAAAAAATTTAAAAACCTTTTTTGCCTGCTAGCGCGATTTCAAGATTTCCGACTTGCGGACCTTTTCTCCAGCACCCGTCACAAATACAAAAACAACAAAACGACAAAAACAAAGCCGCGCAGGGCAAGTCAAAAATGGACAAAGTTCTTAACGCGCAAAAACAGAGAAAATGCAGAAATTCAAAAACAATGCAAAAACAGAGCACGAGCAGGGAGGAAAACACTCAGGGCAAAACACTGAGTCACAAGTACATGAAGGAGTACAAACCGAAACACAATCCAAAACGCACACAAAAACGGATCCAGCACCTGAGTCATTACATTACATTACATTACATTACATTACAGGCATTTGGCAGACGCTCTTATTCAGACCGACGTACAACAAAGTGTATAACCATAACCAGGAACAAGTATGTTGAAAACCCTAGAGAGAAGTACCGTTCCAAGTGCAGGGAACAACCGCATAGTTCAACTTGGACCCTGAAGTTTAAACTGATTAACACTAACACAAACGAGAACAGCAACAACGCAGTCTATGCAAAAATACAAGCAGTAGTTAAGACAATTGCATTAACTAAGTCACCTACGAAACAGCTACCTAGTTACAACCCTAAGCTTACAGTCAATTAAGAGATTACAGGGAGGTAGGGAGGGATGGGGAGAGGTGCAGCCTGAAGAGGTGAGTCTTCAGTCGTCGCTTGAAGTGGGACAGTGTCTCAGCTGTTCTGACCTCCACGGGGAGGTCATTCCACCATCGTGGGGTCAGAACAGAGGTTAGAGCAGGAATAAAGATTAGCTCCGTCTTTCCCGGGTTGAGCTTTAGGTGGTGATTGTCCATCCAGCTCTGCATGTCCCTCAGGCAAGCGGAGTTGCGGGCAGGGACCTGTGAGTCCGATGGGGAGAAGTAGAGAAAGAGTTGTGTGTCGTCAGCATAACAGTGGTAGGACAAGCCATGGGCAGAGATTACAGGGCCAAGGGATCTGGTGTATAAGGAGAAGAGAAGGGGACCAAGGACTGAGCCCTGGGGAACTCTGGTGGTGAGGGGACGGGGCGGCGATACATTACCCGCCCAGGCAACCTGGAAGGAACGGTGGGAGAGGTAAGATTCAATCCAGTCAAGGACTGTGCCGCAGATCCCTGTTGCTGCCAGGGAGGACAGGAGGATGGAGTGCTCCACAGTGTCGAATGCAGCGGAGAGGTCTAGAAGAATCAGGACAGAGGAGAGGGAGGCTGCTTGTGCGGCATGGAGTGACTCACTGACCGAGAGGAGTGCAGTCTCTGTCGAGTGGCCAGGCCTGAAGGCAGACTGGTGGGGGTCAAGCAGGTTATTATGAGAGAAGAAAGCAGAGAGTTGGTTAGATGCAGCACGTTCAAGTGTTTTGGATAGGAAAGGGAGGCGGTAGTTCTGGATGACTGAAGGATCTAGCGTGGGCTTCTTCAGCAGCAGGGTGATGTGGGCCCTCTTGAAGGATGAGGGGAAACATCCAGAAGATAGGGAGGAGTTCACAAGGGAGGTGACAAATGGGAGGATGTCTGGTGTGATTGCCTGGAGGAGAGATGAGGGGATAGGGTCGAGGGCGCAGGTGGTAGGGCGGTGGGAGAGCAGGAGCTGTGAAACTTCAGAGTCTGTAAGGAGAGAAAATGTGGAGAAACAGGGGGCGGAGGGCACGGAGGGGGTGGAGGGCGCAGGGGGGGCGGAGCTCGCAGGGGGCGCAGAGGGGGCGGAGGGCGCAGAGGGGGCAAAGGAGCTGCGGATGTCTGCGATCTTTTCGTCAAAGAATGCTGCAAAGTCATCTGCAGTGAAGGAAGACTGGGGTGGGGGAGGTGGCACGCTGAGGAGAGAGGAGAAAATAGAGAACAGTTGATGAGTGTTAGAAATGGAGTTATGAATTTTAGTCTGATAGAAATTTGCCTTAGCGGCAGTGACAGCAGAAGAAAACTCTGTCAGGAGAGACTGATAGGCTGAAAGGTCAGATGGGTCCCTGGATTTGCCCCACTTCCTCTCAGCAGCGGTGACTGGCCCTGGAGGTGCGTAGGATATCAGACATCCATGGACTGGGAGGGGATGAACGTGCTGGCCTAGGGACAAGAGGACATAGGGAGTCAAGTGCTGAGGAGAGAGATGAAGTTAGGGTGGAGGATGCAGAGTTAGTGGGGAGCTTGGAGAATGATTGAAAAGGGGGGAGGGAAGCAGTCACTTTGGGAGTGAGAGAAGAGGGTGAGAGGGAGCGGAGGTTACGGTGGACAGTGACAGTGGGGGTGGGAGGAGGAGAGGGAGGATGGGGAGCGAGAGGGAGGGAGAAGGAGATGAAGTGATGGTCAGACGTATGCAGGGGGGTAACCGTGAGATTGGAGCTGGAGCAGTTCCTCAGGAAGATCTGGTCTAGGAGGTTGCCTGCCTTGTGGGTTGGGGGAGAGTGTTGTAGGGAGAGGTCGAAGGAGTGGAGTAGTGGTAGGAAGGCAGCAGACTGGGAGGCCTCTAGGTGGATGTTAAAATCTCCCAGAAAGATCAGTGGGGTGCCGTCCTTAGGGAAGGAGCTGAGCAGGGTGTCTAGCTCATCCAGGAAGCTTCCAAGGGGCCCCGGGGGACGATAAATAACAACAATATAGAGGTTATTTATATTTTAATCCTTTTTGTATTAGCAATATTTTCCAGAGGCTAAAACTGTAGCATTGAATACTGTAGAACCAGAAAGTGTAGAATTACTTATGCATCAAAAGACATTTTGCATGTACATTGGAGGGCTTTACTTTACGTGTGTCACTTAGCAGTGTTGCCATAGTAACTGTAGTAGATGTCTGATTGGTTAAGAGTGTTATATTGACTGTTGTGCAGTAGCTCCTCTTTTGTCCATTCTCCTTTTGATGTTTCTCTGCTGATTGTTTGTGTTTTGGATATTAATGCTACTTCACTTATTCTACTTTTAACTGTAAATGCAGATTGTAAGACACATTCTACATTTTTGGCATGTTTGTGTTGCACGTCACACATTTTCTGTGAAAGTTAAACAAAAATATTCACAGCATCACGTTCCGAGCATGATACAGGAAAGGCCACATATGAGAAGTTCCTCTTTTGTGTGCATTTATACTTGTGCTCTGCAGACTGAGGGTCAGTGTGCGGTGGAGACAGACCGGATATTCTTCTGTTCTACAGTAAGTACATTTCTACCACTTGGCTTAAGCGAACTACAGATTAATCAGGTTGCCACTTTTATTGAAATTCAATTAAAAAGAACTGTACTGAAGTTGATTTATTCTGTCTATAATGGAAACACATTAAGTTCATTTTTCTCAAGAGACATTGTGGTTGTGGGTGATTTTCTATTTTGCCTAAAGGTAGAGAAATTACAGATTGAGTGTAAACATTGTATTCCTGAAATATCATCGTATATTGTGAGAAACTGAATCTCATACAGGCAATTTAAAGCGTGTGTCAAAATAGACATTATACGCACTGAAAGGACACCGCAATATGAATGAGCCTTTTGACTTTTTTTTTTTCATTTTTCTGTGTGGACTGAAATTGAAAATAATTTATGCTTGGTCACATTTGAGTTAACAATTACATAACACAAATACAATTCTTGACAAATAGCAATCTTTTAAATATATGCACATACAGTATAATGTATTGATAAATCCAATACCATTTAAAGCTATGGGCTATGTAAGAACAATGAAACACCATTCTTAACAGTGACTGTTGGGTAGGGTGGGGTCACAGTGTTTGTGCAGTACCAGGAAGTCACACTTGCAAACAGCTTCAGTATGAGGGCAATACTGGAAACACACTTTTCTAGTTTGAAGAGGTCTGATGCTTTGGCCCTATAGGTCTGAGTTTTCACATGTTCATGGGTTTATCATTTATGAAAGTATCTTTAAAACAATTTTAATGTATCACAAGCAATTAACCAATTGAATTATATGGAATTGGAACCACTCCAGCCAAATTATAATCCAGGACACATGCTAAAATATTCATTTTTTCATTTTAAAATGAAATATTCAGAGGAGGGCAAATGATTAGTCTCCCAAGCCTTATTTATATATCGATAAATGCTTTTTTCTTTAAAAGTAAAATTAAAGTTTGCAAACATTCATGAACTCAACATGACTAAAACAGAGTTTTAAGATTGTGTTCATTTTCCATTTCATTGTGTTGTACATGTATGGTCTATTTATCTTTATTAAAGATTACTGTTCCTAAAAAATAAAATAAAAAATGATCCCTATTCTTATAATTTCCTTGTTTTTAGTTTCATACTCAACAATACCCATTGCCCATTGTGAAGATGTCATGCCTTTGGGGAATAAAAGGAAAAATATTTGAATTTTTTTTTTTTTTGTGCGTTTGGAGAAAGTCTTAGAAACTCAGAGGAGTGTTGACATGTCCAGTGTGTAAGGGCTGAATGACTGTGGGTGTGTTGTCTTCATTTCTTGAGCTCATGAGTTCCTTTCTTTGGCTCTGTCAGGACACTCAGTCACAACACATAACAACCTATTTCATGTGGTTTCATTGATTGCTAGGATATATAGTGGGCCAGGCAGTGCTGGACTACAGGCCACAGAAGAAGGGAACCAATTCCTGAACAAATGTAATTGTTTTATTGAAATATGCATTCTAGACTCTTCTGTAGTCTTTTGTCCATCAGTTATGTTCTGTTTTGGGCATCAAGGCGTATTAAAGAATTATGTTTATGGCAAGATGTGTGGTTCATGGCAGTCTGTAGGGCAGCCTACGATACATACAAATGATTAATAAAAAAAATAAAAGGGTGTCAGTGCTGTTTTCTAATTTCAGTTCCTCTGCTCCTCAGAGTCATGATTGAAGCAGAGAGGTTCATCCTCATTGGCTGCCTGCTACAAGGTGGGTCATTAAAGGGGTGGGGTCTAACACTATTCTGGAAAGATGTACAGCGATCCAAAGGGATTACTGTTGATTATTATAGTATAAAAACATGATTTTTACATATAAATTTGTGGAGAATGGATGTGCTGTATATGAATTATAATATCAGCCTTCAGTCAGTAAAACGTTTATTGTATTAAATATGAATAAAACATTCACACAGCAAAGTCTCGTGAGGTCTGTAAAGGTGCTGTTGTGTGTGGATAAAACTGACCCAAATCCCCATATAACTGCTGTATTTACAGAGCTGTGTTGTGTGTGTTACAGGTGCCCTGGGGAGAGAGTTTTCAATCCAGATGCCTCAGAGTATAGAAGCTCTGAGTGGATCCTGTGTGCTGATTCCCTGCACATTTGAAATAAAATCTGAATATGACAATGATCTGACTGCAAAGGCTAAAGGAATCTGGAGAAAAAGTGGAAATGGGGGTAAAATCGTGTTTGATTCCAGCAGAACTGAGAACGAAAATAAAGGAAGATTAATTGGAAACCTGCAGATGAAAAACTGCACCACAATTCTGGATCACTTCAGTCCATCTTACAGTGATAAATATGTCTTCAGATTGGAAGGCTTAGGTAAACTCCAGTATAGTTTTCCAACAGCCGTCAAAATTAATGCACAAGGTACTGCATTTTCTGTTATGCCTTTTTCACTGTGTGTCATTGTGTTGATGCCGGGATTCTATGCTTTTAAAATTAGGTACCGGAGATAGAAATACTGTCCTCTATGAGAAATACACGTTGGATGTAAAATAAAGAATGAAAATGACTTGTCTTTAGATTTCACATGTAAATGCTGTTTGTTAGTTAGACACTGTTGATGTGGTGATTAGTGTGTGCTCGGAATGCTGTGTCACTCTAATCCTGAGACTCACAGTAACCCGTCCTCATGTCTCCGTGTCTCCTAGACTTTCCACCCAAACCCAAGTTCACCCCAGAGAAGGTGGAGGTGATGGAGGGGGCCTCCGTGAGTTTGAACTGCTCTGCTGCAGCCCCCTGTCCCGAACTCCCCCCAAGTCTGACATGGACCCCCAGGCTGAGTGACAGTGTGGATCAACTGCAAGAGAATGAGGATCGAACCAAATCTGTGTCTTCTGTTCTGACCTTCACTGCTTCCCACCTCCACCATGGGCAGAATATCACCTGCAGGGCACTTTACACACTGCAACAAGGAGACACAAAAAACACATCTGAGGCCAGTCTGACTTTCAGAGTTCTGTGTAAGAGAGCTGGATTTGAAAGTATTATTCTTAGCTTTTTTAAATCATTGATGAATAATAATAATAATAATAATAATAATAATAATAATAATAATAATAATAATAATAATAATTGCTTTGAGCTTTTTTCATGGTCAGTATGCTGTGCAGAATTATCACCATAATTGAATAATGACAATAAATACAATAATAAAATAAAATCATAAACAAGCAAATTTAAATTACCTGATGCTGTGCTCATCCGTTGTAGCAGGGGAGCACAATCCTTTCTGAACAATTCTGATGTGGGTGCAGGTTTTTGGTTTATGCCAGCACTAACACATTTGATTCAAGACCTTGATTATTTAAATAATTAAATCAGGTGTTGTAATGCTGGGATAAAACTAAAACACAACGGACATTTTCAGATAAGATTGGACACCCCTATTTTAAAGCACGCAACCGCTACACATCATCAGATTGTGTATAACTCCTCACAATTTAAGAAAATAAGTTTTGTATTTTTATATCTCTTAGATCCTCCTAAGAACACCTCAGTGTCAGTCAGTCCCTCTGGTTCTTTCAAGGTGGGCAGCTCTGTGACTCTGACCTGCAGCAGTAATGCCAACCCAGCAGTGCAGAACTACACCTGGTATAAAGTGAATGGGACAGAGATGAACACTGTAGGAACTGGACAAAATCTCACCTTCAATGTGACTGAGTCCAGTGGCAGTGAACAGTACTACTGTGAAGCACAGAATGAACATGGCAAGGACAACTCATCAAATGTCCAACTAAACGTGATATGTATGTTCAGTGCATCTATTATACAATTGTATAAATCATATTATTGTTATATGTGTGCAGCTGTGCTGTTTGTAACTTTGGATCCTGTGTTCAGACATGCTTCAGATCTCTGACTCTGGGAGCTGCAGCAGAACTGCAACAGAGATCAGCTGCTCCTGTGAGAGCCGTGGGAATCCCTCCCCCAGCATGGAGTGGCATGTGTCTGGACTGCGGGTCACGAACTCTACTGGCAGAGTCATCAGGGAGGAGCAGCTGGGGAACACAGGCCTGAGGAGCTCCCTCACCATACGCCAATCACAGGGAGACACGCCCACTCTCCTCTGCGTCAGCACCAACACTCTCGGCTCCGCCAGCCTCCAGCTCCACATTCCACAGCAACACTCAGGTAAATGGAAGCACATTTCTCTTCTTTAACACATTTATACATCATGCACTAATACACGGAGGTGCCCTTTTCAATGCAATTATTTAAGAGATTGTAAAAGTAGCACTGATGATACTGTAAACCATACAGTTAAATTCAGTTCTATGTTTTTCTCCCAGGTGATATTATTTTTAGATCTTTGTATTGGTGGGCAGGGGTTTGTTTTGTATCCCACTCAAAATTGATTTTGTTTTGAACGGCATGTTTCAGAACACAAACAATTTTTTTTGTGCCACACAGTAGCTTTGTTCAAATCCATACACGGTTAAATGATTAAATAAATTCAGTAACTCATAAATTAGTTAATTAATTAGTGAATGTGTACTGAAGGATTAATGTGTGCATTATTTTGGAGAGAACTGAAAGAATCAATGCTGTAAATTTTGCAGCCGGTTTCTCTGCTGTGATTGGGTAAATAAGTGCCTATATGTTTTATTTTGCCCTAAGTGTGTTTCTCAGTATCTAACTGAAATGTCCTTTGTTCAGGTTTCAACAGTTCTTCACTGCTGATTGGTGCAGCTGCCGGTGCTGGTGCCATGATGATGATATGCCTCATAATGCAGCACATTCTAAAGTAAGAGAAACTGGGGCCTGGACAGTCAGTATGAAGGGAAACTTCACCCTGGTTCCATGTTATTGTGTGATATTACTCAACCCTACTGCTGGGGTCATTATTTTTTAACTGTACTCATATAGATGTGTTAATTTCCCTGTCTCGCATCTGAAACACGTCTCGTCAACTTATGTGTTTCTATGACATGCAGAGTTACTGTGGCAGATCTCAGAAATTGAGATGCATTTTCTGGAGAATGGATATCCACATCCAGAATAATAAAAAGTGTTATAACTGACACTTTTTCAAACCAAGTTATCACTGAACAAATCCATGTACCTGTTAGACGCCAATGAAAAAGTGGCAACTGCAAACAATCAGTATTCTGTATTCTGCAGAAGGGGAGGCAGTTCACACAGCAAGGTGTGTGTTCAGAAGTCCCACAGTGGGGCAGTCCCTCTCAGCATTTATAACGTTCATATCACATCACATGGTGTGTAGCTTAAGCTTAGCAAATCATCATTTGTTTTACGTTCACTGTTCTCCTAAATAAGGTCAACAGGGTTAGATGTACTACTAGAAAGAGAGAGAGAGAGAGAGTAGAGCGAGAACCTCTAACCCCTCCCACCCACTATGAAGTAAATCAGCCAATATGAACTATGGACAATATTGATACATTACTGATCAGTTATGTTAATACTGTTAAAAGCACACATACATAAACTTTAACATTTTCTCCAACATACCATAAAAATTATATTTTTGGGTAATGTTCCCCTTTAATCCTCGGGTGGAATCAAAAAAGATTTCTGATTCAATAAAACTGACGATCTTAGATTGGAAGAAAACTGCAAAAGGATATTGACTTGTGATTTGGGGGGAAGGGGGGCGTGGTTGTGAATGATGTGTCGGTAATATTATCTGAAACAGAGACAATTTTTGAGAGGTAAGCTGACAGTTTCGTCTCATTACTCCTAAAAGAAAACAGATGAGCTCCACCAATCACAGAGTGTGTTGGTAACAACCAGCAGAACAACATCAATAGAGATTGGTGGATGCTTTCTGGCTACAGTACTTCTTTGGTTTTTTGCCATTCCTTCTCCATAATTTTAAGGAGGGAGGCTACAAACCATTCCTGTTTGGTTTTGATTTGTTGGTGTGCTACTTTGCTAAAGTATTGCCCCCCGTGATGGTGGAATTCAATTTCCAATATACAGAAAGTAGAAAAACAGGACTAAATGTTACACTGATCTCTGCAGTAATTATAACGAAAGTCTGGTGTGCATCAGTTGAATCTGTGCGCTATTCCCAGGAAGAAGAGACACATCCAGTGTTTTGGAAGTAGAATGAAGGACAGCGAAGGGCTCATACTGACAGATGGGGTGAGTCTGAGACAAACACACACACACACACACTCTCTCTCTCTCTCTCTCTCTCTCTCACACACACACACACCTACACACACACACATGCCTATACAGTTACTTTTTTGAAATGTTTGCCAGAGATCTTTCTTTCCATGTCTGAAAGCATATTCAAGTATATGGAATGCAATGTCTACTAATCAGAATTAGTGGACGTTCAGATGAGGGTACTACAAGTACTAGAATAATTACAAAAACATTAAATAAACAAGGCACTGGTCCTGATAGTTGGTATCCAAAAAAAACACAAACAGCTAGAGCTGATCATCTGCAAACCACTGACACATCTTAAGGGATAGCCATGGGTTTTTGCAGGAAAAAAAGTTATACCTAACACATTTCTTGGGGTAAGCTACAAAGCTACATAGTGATTTGAAGAACTTATGCTTATATATTCCAAAAGGAATTTGATGCAATATCACATGAGTACATTTGTAATGTATGTACAGATGTTCTGTTTGTTATATAACGTTTAATTGTTTGGTCCCAGTAACTACTGTTCCCTTATATAACTGACTGTCAATTGAGAGAGAATGAACTTTAGTTGCATAGACATTTTTTGGTTTTGTGTGTGTGTGTGTGTGTGTGTGTGTTTATTTTCAAACTCATCTGCGTTTATTCTTCTGATAATCCAGTCAGGAGGGGGAACTAGTGGCACAGTCACTGCAGCTGTCTCTGTGCCTTAAACTTTTTTAAGAAAGAGGACAAGTATAGTTCTCAAGAGCTCTGACAGAGATCGCGGTTTGATAATGTTACTGTCCTCCTCTCATGCCGGGATACTGTAGCTGCCCTATCATTTCCATTCCCAATGCATTTCATTCTATGTCTCATAATAGACAAGTTAAAGTTTTCACGTTGTCTTCTGAATCTGGCGCCTCACTTTAACCTGAACTACATCAAATGCATATGTATTTGAAATATTAAATGAAATAAAACGTTTTGGATGCTGGTAAAATTTGTAAACAGATGCATATGCCAGCAGAATCTTCAGGGAAATTCCTTATGGACAGAAGCGTACAATCATATGGGCGAATGCTTTTATTGTGTATTTTACTTGAAAACTTGAAAACTAATCAGCAGAAAATTGAAAGTACACTGAAAAAATCCTCAGTTGTTCTAACCTAAAATTTAACTTCATTTTGTTGCACCATTTTATGTGTTTTCAAATCCTTAGGTTCATTCAGATGGATTTGTCCTGATGTTGACCTTTCACAAATTCACACACTTTCTTTCAACCTCTTTGGGTCAGGCGGCCGCTCAAGATGAGGAATCGATCTACGCCAACAAGACCATGCTGTCGGGTGCGGGTGCGGTGGAAAATGGGGACAAGGGCGCCCTACACTATGCCACCGTGGATTTCTCCAAACTTCCCGGCACGGGTGGGGAACACGGAACGGGCATCGTCCGGGGCACTTCCAAACGTACGCCCGACTACGCCATGATCCAACACAAATCCAGGGAAGAGAGAGAAGGAGGAGAGGAAGAAGGTGAGGAGGTGCAGGAGGAGATGGGGATGGAGGGCCAGGCTGAGCGGGGCACAGAGAGGGAGTGGGCCGAGGCAAGGGGCGAGAAGGAGGAGGAGTCTCGACCGAATCTGAGCCCACTGGCCTCAGTCAACCCTGAGCCCACGGAGGAGGCCACCTACGGGAACATCTGCCACTCCAGGCCCACTAAGAGGGCACAGCAGGGACTGCAGCAGCCGCCCAGGATCCCTGCTGCAGAGGAGGAGCAGGAGGAGCAACGCCAGGAGAACTCAGCAGGAGGCCAGGAGGACATTTACGTGGACACCATGAGCCCCCTGACGGAGGGTAACGGAAAGGGAACGGAGGAGAGTGAATACGCCGAGGTCAGGAAACTCTAACAGCATTAAGATGCCACAGATATAGCCCAACTCACACCACGCTACAGGCATTATGAGAGTGTACGGCACGCTACATAACGTGCGTTATGCTACATTATGATACATTACAAAACGGTCCCAAACTGAAGCACAGTATCTGTCTCATACAATCTGGTGCAGTAGTGAAGAGCCACAAACAGGGTGAAAACGTAAAATCATGTGCAAAAGGTCGGTAAATATGGTCAGAAAAACACTGAAACAATTCTAACACACACATTATTTGAATTGGTGAACTCAGCCTGACATGGCATTAATGACAAAGTAAGTACCTTTAGTCCTGGATGCTGTTAAAATGTTACTTAGAAACATTTTGAATCCCCTCTGAATCTAAAAATTGTACTTGAATCTGAATCTGTCGTGTCTGATTTAGTTTAAAATGTCTGTATGAACCCTGTGTAAATATCCATATCTAAGCCTATCCTTTAATATTCTTCTTTACACTTCTTCTTTGCAAGTCCTTGAGTGTTGTATATCTATTTCTCATGTATTGCAATGAGATGGTTATTTTGTTTATTGTCTTGAATTAAAAGTAATAAAAGGTTTTCCCAGGTTTGCCTGTTTTTTTTTTTTTTTTTGCAACCAATACAAGTTCAAACATAAAATCAGAGAAGGCCTAGACCCACTGAAAGAGAGGCTGATGACAGATAAAACAAAAGAAGCACATTGTGTTCAATTTTTTTTTTTTTTTTTAAATTCAGCCTACCATCCAAGACTCAATCCCATTTCAATCCAAAGTCAACCCAAGAACAGAAATACCATCCTGATACTGATAAGGTTTGGGGAGATGCGATGCACATGCAAGATAAACTGAGAGAGGAAACGGCGGCATGAGGGGCAGGGTGCGTTCCCCCTATCGCTCTTTATTTGGGCAGTTCCGTTTACTTTTCTTTTTCATATGAGTCTGGGAAGTGCGTTGTGGTCCCAGTTCGAAGTCTGCGCTTCGTGTGATCGGGGTGGCGCAAAATTTTTTAATTTTGTATCTCTGTAGTACCACCATGTGGTTGGATTTGGCTAAAACGGGGCTGAAATCCTTATCTGTCGGTTAATGCATGCATTAAACTTCATAAAATGACTGTATGTCGCAGAGATTTGGAATAATTAGCATTTTTGAGATAAGCCACACCCACTGCAAATTAATTTGATCATAAATTGGCCACATTTAGAAAAGACTCAAACCCTAATAATAGGGTTATTAAAATGTTCAAATCAATGTAAATTAATTTAAATGCAAAATAGTATAACAAAAAGTACACATACAGGCTGAATAGTGAGTGTGGAGTATGATTAAAATGGTAGGTCATCATATTATTTGCACTCTATGTATGGACCTTCATGGTAATGAAGACCCAATGTCCCTGTATGAGTATTTCATGATTAATTCAGTGCTGGTTTGTGAATATCACTAAAAAGTGTCAAATTTGCTTGCCAGACCAAATAACAAATAATAACAAACAATAAATAAATAACAAACAACTCATTATAAATAAACAGATTTCAGCCTCCAAACTAGATGCAGTTTCTTATAATTTGTATGTTTACTCACAATATGTTAAATGCGATGGAGTACTTATTTGAGTACAACAGTCGTAAGTAAAACTAAATACTGTGTAGAGCTCAAGGAAGCCCTAAATTTAATGTCCTTGTATGTGAACACAGGGTCTCAGGAGGGTATGAAGCAAGTTGTAAACCATTAACCACAGTGCAGTGCAGGGCAGTTTTAAAACATGTTGCTTCCTGTTTTAGATCAGTGTTTCTTAGCCCTGGTCCTGGGGACCCACTGTGTTTGCAGGTTTGTGTTCCAGCTTTGCAGCTTTGTATTGCAACGAGCTGGTAATCGTTCTTAATTTGGAATTGGTTGCTCTTAATAAGACATTTTACATGTATTGAAGGATGGTTTATCCTTTTAAGGCCAAATTATGTCCGATATAGCTTTTGAGTCAACATTCTTTTGAGAGTATAAAGACTACTATGTGATGCTCCTGCACTCTCTGCCCCTGATTTTACGCGTCCTTTTAAGCTGGAAGTGGACGCTAGTTGTGTAGGAGCTGGTGCTGTATTGCTGCAGGAGGACCAGGATGGATTGGACCATTCGATTTGCTACTTTTCGCGCAAGTTCGACAAGCATCAGGTGAAATACTCCACTATTGAACAGGAGGCCCTAGCCCTCCTGTTAGCTCTTCAACATTTTGAAGTATATATTTTGGTTCCAGTCCCCTCCTGGTTACTGTATATACTCACCATAATCCATTTGTTTATTTATCGCGCATGTATACTCACAATCAGAGGCTCATGCACTGGGTTCTAATTCTGCAGGAGTACAACATTGAAATCAGACACAAGAGTGGTTCACAAAATGTTATTGCAGATGCACTGCCCCGTGTGTGAAGTTAACTTGTTTTAACAAACTTACGTTTGTTCATAATGGGTGGGGGTGTTACTTTCTGCGGTGTACCGGGTACTTTTGTGTACTTATTTCTATAACTGTGATGTGCCAGTCCCGTAGGATTGGCGGAAGTAACTCATTGGATCTGGCCTATCCCGACCTCTGTGGCATCTGATTGGCTCTTTTTCCTCACTGCGGTGGACCAACCAGTAAGCTGCTGCCCTTAGAAAAGCCTGGTGGTCAGCTATGTTCGGGGCTTGTCTTCTTAGCTGGCCGGTTGTGCTAGTCTGCAGTGTTAGAGAACGAATGTTTGTGTATTTTAGTAAAGAATTCTGTTTGTACCAATTACCTCCTTGTGGTCGATGTTGTCTGTGGGTTTTGCGTTTGTGGTGTGCTGGCTGTACTGCTTAGTGCCCTTGTTTGTTTTGGGGTTTTGTTTTAGTTTGTTGTGTTCTAGTTGAATGTAGGCAGGTTGGAAATAATTCAGGTCCGCCTTCCCATTGTGGGGAGGCCTGAATTTTCCACGGCTGTTGAGCAGAACTCCAGCTGTATAGTGTAATGCACGTTTCAATAAATTCATCTGTACACTATTCCATCGGTGTTATGTTACTTCCCGTTCCCTAGACCCATCTGGGTCGTAACAAATGTATGCCCTAAAAAATGAATGTCCCATATTCACAGCCCAGGGATTTAAATCGGTCAGACCAACCTATGCTGTCATATACTGTGCTGAGGGGAACAGCAACTCATTCCAACTGAAGCTATGCAAATCTGTAAAATAATGATTAGTAGTTCCAGTTGAAAAGCAAGTCTGTGGTCAAAGAGTTATACCTGAGGTTTAAATTCAAGTATTCTGTAATTGACCCTGCAAATGTGCTTAAAGTTGATTAATAGTAACTTTATAATAACTTTATTTGTATAGTACCTTTCATACAGACTGCAGATAAAAGTGCTTAACAGGATTACTCCTGATTCCTTTAAAAAGATAAAACAGCATTGTACAGTATTAGTTAAAATAGTTACCACACACATACATCAGTAATAATAATCAGCAAATATAGTCAAATGTTGTTATATCTGTTTTATTATTATTCATTTATTTTTGGTTATGGTTTTTGCATGTTTTTTTTTTTTTTTCTAATATTTTAAAGAGGCTGGGCTCAGTCATATACAATATATACTTGATTAACTTTCGCACATTTTTTGTGAAAGTTGATAAAACATATTCACAGCCTCGCGTTCCATGCATGAGTCACAAAAAGCCACATATGAGCAGTTCCTCTTGTGTGTGCATTCATACTTGTGCTCTGCAGGCTGAGGGTCAGTGTGCAGTAGAGACAGACTGGATATTTTTTTGTTCTATAGTAAGTATATTTCCACCTAGCGCTTGGCTCAGTCAAACTACAGATTATCTTTAGACTGGCAATTTTTAATTAATTTAATTAAAAAGAACTGTACTGAAGTTGGTTTAAACTCTCCATAATGGAAACACATTAAGTTCATATTTCTCAAGGTACATTGCGGTTGTCAGTGATTTTATATTTTGCCTAAAGGTAGAGAAATTTCAGATTGAGTGTAAACATTGTGTTCCTTAAATATTATGGTATATTTTGATAAACTGCAGCTCATGCAGGCAATTTAAAGTGTAGGTCAGAATACACATATTCACTGAAAGGACACTGCAATATTAATAACCCTTTGGACTTTTTGCCATTGTAATCCAAAGTCATTCTGCCAAATGAACTGGAATTGCAAGTAATTTATGCTTGGTCACATTTGATTCAATTACATAACACAAACAATTTCTTTAAAAATGATAAACTTGTCAATACAGATAGAAATGGAAGCATTTTCAGATCTTTTTTTTCTTTATTTTCTTTTTGTACATTACTGTTATCTGTGATTTTCATAAAACATGGAGGCAGCTATATGTGTGCAGCATTTGAGTCCAAGACAAATTTCCCTACGGGGACAATAAAGTATATTGTATTGTATTCTATTATATTAGCATGCTGTGCTTCATTTTGCACAAAGTTTATACCTTTCTCTGACTGCCCGGACAGCACAGGTGCTCTGTCAGGCTCTGTCTGTGGGAGATAGTCGCTACATAGCATGGACATAGTTGCGAAGATGTCATACCTACCACTGCTCTGCTATGAAATCAGATTTGTAACAAGGGTATAAAACAAAAAAATTCTGGTTTTGTGGGAAAAAAAAGGAAATATACTGCAAGTCTGCTTTTGTTTCATGCCTGATACGATGATACTTTTCATCCAATTTTTATCATAAAATATCTTGGCACCAGCATCAATGGCAATGCCTTCGTCTGAATCAAGAGACACAAGCAATCACCAAAAAAGGAGCTTAGCTTCAGCATTAGTACTTCCCCTAAATTCAAGTTCTGCATAAACAAAAATATTTTAACAAGTTTCTTAATGTGTATGCTGGCACACATATTTCTCCCCTCTGAAACAGGCACACGTTCCACGTTTCCTCGTTTAATTTAATGAAGGAAATCGAGACGATATTATAAAATCCCTATGCAGCTGTACTTTGGAGAGAGTGTGGTTGTGCTTGAACAACATTCCTGTTTTCGGTTAGGTCAAAAAACAAAAAGTGTCATTTTATTGGATTTATTCTAACATTTTCAGTAGGATACAGGGATAAACTACTAGAAGAGCTGCTTTGCAGGTATTAGTCAGCTTTTCACACAGGGAATTTCTTTATGTTCTTAGAAAGTCGTAACAGTGGAGTGTAGACATCCAATGTATAAGGGCTGAATGATTGTGGCCGTGTTGTCTTCAGTTCTTGAGCTCATGAGTTCCTTTCTTTGGCTCTGTCAGGACACTCAGTCACAACACATAACAGCCTATTTCATGTGATTTCATTGATTTCTAGGATAGATTTGGCCCAGTGGCGCTGGACTATAGCCAATACAAGAAAGAAGCCAATTCCTGAATAAATGCAATTTTTTTGATTGAAATATACATTATAAACTCATCTGCAGTCCCTTGTCCATCAATTTTATTCTGTATTGAGCTTTTAGGTGTATTCAATAAGTGTGTTCATGGCGAAATGTGTGGTTTATAGCAGTCTGTAGGACAGCCTACAATACATACAAATTATTAATAAAAACACCTGAGATAAACTTGTGTAACATTCCCCAGGGTGTCAGTGCTGTTTCCTAACTTCAGTTCCTCTACTCCTCAGAGTCATGATTGAAGCAGAGAGGTTCATCCTCATTGGCTGCCTGCTGCAAGGTGGGTCATTAAAGGGGTGGGGTCTAACTCTGCACTGTAGAAATGTACAGCGATTCAAAAGGATTACTGTATATAATTAGTGTAAAAACATGATTTTGGGAATTTGTTTTTACATATACATTTTGTAGATAATGGATGTGTTTTAAATTAATTATTATTGCAATATGTACTGATTTCAGTCAGTAAAATTAGTGTTGTATTAATATGTATATATATATATATGTCAAGACAGGTGACAAATTAAAGGAAAAACAAATGAGTGGAGAAACATAATGTGCTTCCCTACAGGTGTGCTGCATGATACAATTACACAATTAACATCCTATCATGCTCTGTGGCATGTATAAAATTGATGAGCAGTCCAAGTAGACCTCAAATCTGGATCAAGATAGAAAGAGGAAAAGAAGTGACTTCGAAAGAGGGTTCATTATTGCAGCACGGATGGCAGGAGCACAAAGACTGCTCAACTGATTAGTGTTTCAATAGGAACAGGAACTAAAATGACATCTGCCTTTAAATCTATGAGAAAGACATCTGTAAATAGGATCAGAAATTGTGGTCAAAAGTGAATGTCTATGCAGGACGTGATCAGACTGTGTCAGCAAGAACAGTCCATCCACACACAAATATTCTGTATTATATGTTGTGAGGTCTGTAAAGCTGCTGTTGTGTGCGTATAAAGTTGACCCAAATCCCCATATAGCTGCTGTATTCACAGCGGTGTGTTGTGTGTGTTGTAGGAGCTTTGGGCAGAGTGGGCAATCTGGATGCCTCAGAGTGTAGAAGCTCTGAGTGGATCCTGTGTGCTGATTCCCTGCAGATTTGAAATAGAATTTGGTTTTGACAAACATCTGACAGCTGTGGCTATAGGATTCTGGAAGAAAAGTGAACCCAACGGAAAAATTGTTTTTAATTCCAGCACAACTGATAATGAAATTAAAGGAAAATTCATTGGAAAACTGGAGAAGAAGAACTGCACCATAATCTTGGATCTCTTCCTTCCATCTTACAGTGATGACTATTTCTTCAGATTGGAAACCCAGAGTCCCCTCAAGTATAATTTTCCTACAGGTGTCAAACTTAATGTACAAGGTACTGAATTTGCTGTTATGCCTTTTTTTTGCTCCTGACTTTTAAAGCTCTGCATGGACGTGCACCTGTGTACATATCGAACCTGCTCCTACCTTATAAGCCCACAAGGTCACTCCGATCTCAAGACGCAGGCTACTTGGTAGTCCCAAGAATTTCCAAGAACCTAAAAGGTGGTAGGGCTTTCTCCTACAGGGCCCCACTACTGTGGAACCAGCTTCCAAAGTTTATAAAGGAGTCAGACACAGTCTCAATATTTAAATCTAGATTAAAAATGCACCTCTATGCTCAGGCTTACAATCAGTAGTAGTCTGGAGATAGGGTGCGAGAAGCCTGTAGTCATAGAGCTTTGTAGGTGGCAATCCTTTCCTTACTGTCACCTGTCAATCAGCTGTGACCCGACATTACATGGGCTGGCTCTTGATAGGCGGGTATGGTTGTCTACCCCTCATGACTGCATGGGCTCTCCATCCCTGTCCTAGTAGATATGTAGCCATATTCTACTCCTGGCGGGGTCCCCCCCAATACATACCACTGCCACTTTACTCACTGTCTGCTATATTGCAAATTCCCTAATTGCCGTTTCCACCCTCTTCCCCACGCTGCCGGCGGGGCTCTGGCCCCAACCCTCGAGAGTGCTTCGAGAGTCGTCTGGTCTCCCCCACCTCTGCGGTCCCGCCCCTCCTTCGTCATTGCCTCCACCCTGCCCACATCTGCCACCACCTGCTGTTCCCCATCACCACCACCTGGCCCCACCCATCACCTGAGCCACATCACATATCATATCTTGTGCATAAACTGGCTGACATGCTGGTCACCAGTCGGCACCCCGAGTCGACCAGAGGAGGATGGGTTTCCCCCTTGAGCCTGGTTCCTTCCAAGGTTTCTCCCCATCTGCCACAGGGAGTTTTTCCTTGCCACTGTTGCCTTAGGCTTGCTCCTGTGGGGGTTTAGGCTACCTGTTTTCTGTAAAGCGTATTGTGACAACTGTTGTAAAATACACTATACAAATAAAATTTGATTTGATTTTGATTTGATTCCCACATTGGCCACTGTCATTATACCCTTAAGCAAGGTACTTAACCTGCATTTCCTCAGTATATATTCCGCTGTATAAATGGATGCAATGTAATTGCTATGTAAAAAGTTGTGTAAGTTACTCTGGATAAGAGTGTCTGCTAAACACCTGTAATAAAATGCAATGGGCTGTGGGAGGGGCCCGTCCACATTTTGTGTGCAGAGGAACAGCCATTGCTCATGTGGGTAATTGAGGTAAGCCTCAAAAAAGGAATTTGGGTCATGTTTGAAGGGTTGTCTGTGAGGATTCAAGTTGCACCCCCTCCTGCTGGTTGCCAGGGGGGCGACATAATCATCATGAACTCTGATTATGTGTTCACCTGTTTGCAATTTGGGAGCTTATTGGTTGTAACATTTATTTTGTCTTAGTTGCTTTGCTCCTCATTCAGTCTTGAGCCTTCAAGCCTGCTGTTTCGTGCTGGCCTTTGATCTAGTGCCCTCTGAGAGTAATACGTTGCCTTAAGTATTTTGTTTTTGTTTTGAGCTCCCTGTTTTCTGTATGATTTTACATTTTTTACATTTTACATCCTGATTTTACTTAATATAGAAATATATTACTATATATAAAAATATATATATATACTATATAATATATATATATATATATATATATATATATATATATATATATATACTAAATACTATATAAAAAATATAGTTCTCCAAGTTGCGCCGTGGGTCTGGACGGTTTTGTACTATATGCTATAACTGAGAAATAATGACAATAGTACTTCAAAGTTTTATTAAAACTGGGGAAGATTACAACAATGTCAATGATGCTGTTCACAGCGATCAAATGACTCGCTATTGCTCAAACAAAAGACAAAATGATAACACTTGAGTTCATTAATTCACAACAATGGCTTATTTAAACTGAACTGACTAATATCCTTTGGAGGGGACCATTGTATTGAATGTATGTGCCTGTGTTTGAGTGGAGGTCTTTGTGTGTGTGTGTGAGAGTGGGGGTCTGTATGCATATGTGTCTGTGTGTGAGTGTGTGTGTCAACGAGGGGGGGGGGGGGGAGCTGGGACCTCCCATATTTGCAGTCCTCATACTTTTGCAATTCTGTACCTTAAAAAAAGGTTAATATACCTACAGGCACTATGTTGGACATTTGGGTCCAGCCATACTGGATTAAAGCAGAAGTCATGGCATCACTGCTGGCTGTGAAACATGGCTTAAATGTTGCTGTGGTGGGGTGGGCGTGGTTTGAGCGTCGGCTGCAGAGAGAGAGTGTGAGAGGAGCGGCTCTCGGATCCTTCGCCACAACTGTTAAGTGGAGGTAATCAGCGCCGATAATTGTCAATTGTTTAATTGCGCTGATTGCCTCTAATTGCTTTCAACAGTGAGCCTGGGGTTTTTAAAAGCGGGACCGGAAGCCGGAGAAAAGAAGGAGCGCCTGTGGAAAAGACGCACGAAACCGCTGAGTTTGCCTACCTGTTTAAAAAGACGAGTGCTTTAATAAAAGAGCACGGAAGTGCTGCAAACCAAACGGTTGTCTCCCGTGAGTGTGTTTAAAACCAGGAGGGGTGGCACTCACTTGCCACAGTGGTGGCCCGTACGGGGAGTAGTTTTAAAACACACTCACGGGCGCTCCTTCTTTTCTCCGGCTTCCGGTCCCGCTTTTAAAAACCCCAGGCTCACTGTTGAAAGCAATTAGAGGCAATCAGCGCAATTAAACAATTGACAATTATCGGCGCTGATTACCTCCACTTAACAGTTGTGGCGAAGGATCCGAGAGCCGCTCCTCTCACACTCTCTCTCTGCAGCCGACGCTCAAACCACGCCCACCCCACCACAGTTGCCTAATCTAGTGTCTCCTCATAGTTGCTCTCAAACATACCCATAATAGCCAAAGCTGTAACTCGTGAAAATAACTTAAAATATTGATATTTAATGTGTTATCATGATGCTTACTAGGAGAGGGACAATTTTCCTATGACCTTCAAAAGATGTGTTATGTTGTCAACTCATCTGAACCATTAATAAACAAATACAAAAAGGCAGAGAAATCAAGGGGGATCCCTGATCATTAATTAAGTATGCACAGGCCAGGAAAGGAGAGGGTGTGTCCCCACTCGCTTGTAGCAGATAAAATGTGTGCCTTCATTTTAGTTCATGGCAACTTGGCAAGACCTGCCCTTGTGTTGTTACCTTCCCGCGGTGGGGAGGCTGTGTGCCTCTGTGACTTATACCGGCGGGGGTCATACCCCCAGCAGGTCTAACCGAGCCGGGAGGGTTTCAGGGTAGAGGCCAGACGAAAATCAGCACCTGGCCCTCCAGGTTGGGGGTTGGGCGTGGGGCTAACTACTCCACTCTGTAAAACGCCATCTTGTTACAGAAACTACGACAAATGCTATAAGCAGATAGTCACAGCCTTATGTTCCACATGGAACGAAGAGGATTAAGTAAGTAAGTAAGTAACTTGGAAAGAAGTCAGTTTTAACAGTTAGGGGGCATGTGAGTCCTACATCTTAGTCTGGGATGCAACATTTCATCGCTGGTGTTTTTTGGTTTTTGAATTTTAGTCTTGGCACGTTCTTGGATTACTTTGGGACAAACATGCTGTGGTTTTTATTCATTCATTTCTTGTGTGACTGTAACCTGTGTGTGTGTGTGTGTGTGTCTGTGTACATGCTGTGTAACAAACATTAAGGTGTGATTAATTTAGCAAAACACCATAAGAACTAAACAATTTTAATCAGAATTAATACATGAGAACAGGTGCTTCGTTGAGGATACATGAACAAAACATCTTTCTGATGCCTTTGTTTCAAAGGCACTGAGGATGCAGAATAACTTCCTCTGTGTCTAGCACATTGTGAAAGGAGGCAAAATATTTGAGGGTTTTATTCAAATTCTCTTTGCAGTGTTTCCATAGTGATTGTAGATGTCTGATTGGTTAAGTGTGTTATATTGCCCTTTGTGCAGTAGCTCCTCTTTTGTCCATTCTCTATTGGATGTTTCTCTGATGACTTTTTGTGTTTTGGGCAGTAATGCTAATTTGCTTATTCTACTTTAACTGTAAATGCAGACTCTTTTATTGTGTTATTGCTTCAAAGTAGCTTCATTATCAGGGCAAAAATTGTAATGCAATTGATCTATTTTGGCATGCTTGTATTATTGTCGTATTACAGAGAAAAAGAAGCTGAATTTCAGTAGTTGCTTCATAAAAGTGTGGGTATGTTGTTCACATGTTCTATGAAAGTTGATCAGAAATATTCACAGCCTCCTGTTCCGAGCATGTTTCACAAAAAGCCACATATGAGAAGTTCCTCTTTTGAGTGCATTTATACTAGGGCTCCGCATGCTGTGGGTCAGTGTGCAGTGGAGACAGACTGGATATTCTTCTGTTCAACTGTAAGTATATTTCCACCTGTGTAGCGCTTGGTTCAATCAAACTACAGATTATCTTCATGCTTAAACTTTTATTAAAATTTAATTAAAAAGAACTGTACTGAAGTTCCTTTATCCTGTTTGTAATGAAAGCATCTCGGGAAACATTGTAGTGGTCCCTGATATTATTTTTTTTTTCTCTAAAGATACAGAAATTACAGTTTTTAGTATAAACACTGTTTACACTCACTGTCTATACTTACTGTTTGAGTATAAACAATGTCACAGTTATTGATGTATTTTCTGAGAAATTGCAGCTCTTACATGCATGTGAGAATACACATTATATTCACTGAAATAAGACCGCAATATTAATAAGCCTTTTTGCCATTTTAATTCAGTCACTTTGCCATATCAAATGGAGTCGCAAGGAACTTATGCTAGATCACATTTGAGTCAACAATTACATGACTTAAAACCTACATAGGGCTGGTATGTGCGCTCTGTCACACTCTGTCTGGGGTGGATATGGGGAACTTATTGTGGAGGCAATCTGCCCATTGAGACTTCTGCTCTGCTATGGAATCCGATTTGTGTAAATAGTTTTTTTTTTTTTTTAAACATAATTTTCACATGCATTTTTTTTCTGATGTATCAAAGTATCAAGCAAAGCATTTTGTATTGTGAGAAAAGAAATACATTTAGCAAAGAGAAATACTGACTTTAAGAGTAAAACTTAAATTTTTAATTTTGGATCAGATTTTTTTTTTTTTGTGCCTGTGCAGACTATATAATGTTTTATTTGATGCCTTGGACCTAGTTCTGAAAAGGAGATAAATACCTCAGCACCATCCTCATCAGAAAGCTTTTGGTCACAAGCAGTCACCAAAAAAAGACAGCAGCCTCAGTACTTCCTCTAAATTTAAGGAACTTCATTCCGCATAGATAAATATATTTTTTTTAAACAGTTACTGTTGTATGTAGGTTATGAATACTATATGCAGTTTACAGAAGTCTGCCTTTTATCAGACCTCCAAAGAAAACTGTTTAGTGTGCTGACAGGGAGTCAGCAGGTGTGATGAAGAGATAGCGCTCAGCTGTTAAAAGATTCTACTGGATCAGCATTATGTGAACCTCAGGTTCTCCATAATACATTGCAATAAGGTTTTGTATTGTCGGAAAGCTGATGCCATGGGGAACAAGTTGGTGTCATTGGTGGTGGGGTGCTGACTAAGGATCTTGATACCTGTGGGTAAGCGCCAAGCCAGATACAAAGATACAGGGAGACTGAGATTTTGGGTAGGACAACTGTTTATTCAAGGCACAGATTGTGCCATAGTTTACAGGCCTGCATTGCTTAGTGATTCATTTTAAACTCAATATCATTGACTCAATTGTTTCCGTTTAATTTTATGCACATGCCCAATTACAGTATGTGCTTCTGGTCAAGAGGTTAATATCAGACACAGAGGTCACGTTAACACAGGATCTGGATATTTTACAGATTAGACACAGAGCCAAAATGCAGGGCATAAGTACGCTGCGTTCTATAAATGCAGATATTGGTCTGACAGTTGTGTTGTTTATTGATCATAATATTTACACAGCCTTTGGTAGCATTGCAGGATTCAAAGAGAAAGGGTTTAATTTGAATAAGCGGAAAACGGCATGTCACGCTCTGTCGCTAGCTTTTTTGAGATTTGTTTTCTGTGCGTGTCATCATTGTACTGTGGCTAATTAATACTGTGGAACATCAAAACAAGTTGCTGTGCGTGCTTTTATTAAAAAAAGACTAAGAGCAGTGGAGGAAGCAAACATGTGCACGCACTGCGCCATTAGACCTAGATATTTTAAAGTAGACAATGCGTTGGGTTGTACGACTTAGGGACGATTGGGAAAGTAGGTCAAGGTAGGCATCAGAACCATGAACAGGGCTCAGCCTGGATAATGCTTGGCTGCAGGCTGGTCGAAATGTTAACAAACAGTCACTGAAACGAGCATCACAACTAGCTTGGCCTATAAAGTAGCTTGCTTTGGCATCAAACCAAAAAGCACAAACTACGAGCATAATTGGACACAGCGGTTCACTTGTAGTAGGCTAGGCTATGCTCAGGCCTACAATGTGTATGTTGTTCATTTACTGACTTCCCAACCCTACAATTTTGCAATGCAAATGAAAATTCTTTTATTTCTCACCTATAGCCTAATTGAGGAGAACTGGATATATCGGATGATATTCAGCAGTGTGTGAATATAATGTGCTAATATTCATTCAATAACGTCAATGTTGAAGCTATGCAGATGTACTTTTAATAGTTATTTTACTTTTATTTTGGTTTTAAATTGCAATTGAAAAATACCATCAGCGGTGAGAAAATAATGAAGTAAATCACAAATGATGATATAGAATCTTCCTGAAGCTGTACTTTGGGAAGAGTATGGTTGTGCTTGGACATCTTCCTCTTTTTGGGTTAGAAAGAAAACAAAGAGAAAGCCTTTTTATTGGATGTATTTTAGCATTTTCAGTATATGCAGGGACAGAAGAGCTTCTTGGCAGATTTCCGTCATCTTTCGTTACAGTAAACTATATTTGCGTGCTCTGAGAACATCTCAGAAACTCAATGGAGGGCAGCACTGCGTAGGATAGATTTTATTTTAGGGGATTTAGATTTGGCCCAGTGGAGCTGGACTATAGGAAACCAAAGAAGGAAGCCAATTCTTGAACAAAAGAAAACATTTTTAATTGAAATATGCATTCTCTTCTGCAGTCCCTTGTCCATCAATTATATTCTGTACTGAGCTTTAAGGTGTATTCAATAATTGTGTCTATGGCAAGATGTGTGGTTTATGGCAGTCTGTAGAGCAGCCTACAATACATACAAATGATTAATAAAAACGCATCTGATAAACTTGCGTAATATTCCCCAGGGTGTCAGTGCTGTTTTCTAACTTCAGTTCCTCTACTCCTCATGAGTCATGATTGAAGCAGAGAGGTTCGTCCTCATTGGCTGCCTGCTGCAAGGTGGGTCATTAAAGGGGTGGGGTCTAACTCTGTACTGTAGAGATGTACAGTGATCAAAAGGGATTATTGTAAATTATTATAGTATAAAAACATGTTTTTTACATATAGATTTCTAGATGGATGTGCTTTATATTAATTATATATTAATTATTATTGTGACTTTCAGTCAGTAAAACCTTTGTTGTATTACAAATAAAAACGTCCACACAGAAAATGCGCTGTTGTGAGGTATGTGAAGGTGCTGTGTGTTTGTGTGTGTTTGTGTGTGTGTGTGTGTAAAGCTGACCCAAATCCCTGTATAGCTCCTGTATTTACTGAGATATGTTGTGTGTGTTGCAGGAGCCCTGGGCAATCAGTGGGCAATCTGGATGCCTCAGAGTATAGAAGCTCTGAGTGGATCCTGTGTGCTGATTCCCTGCAGATTTACTATAAAATCTGATTTTAACAGCTATCTGACAGATGCGGCTAAAGGACTGTGGGAAAGAAGTACTTGTACCAGTGCCACAGTGTTTGATTCCAGCAGAACTGGGACAGCAACTGAACAGAATAAAATTAAAGGAAGATTAACTGGGCAACTGGAGGAGAAGAACTGCACCACAATTCTGGACAACTTCCCTCCATCTTACAATGATACTTATTTCTTCAGATTGGAAGGCTTAGATACACTCAAGTATAGTTTCTGTTCAGGTGTCAAGATTAAAGCACAAGGTACTGCATTTGCTGTTGTACAACTTTTTCACTGTGTGCCATTGTGTTTATGCTGGGATCCTATGCTTTTAAAATTAGGTAGCGGAGATAGAAATGCTGTCCTCTATGAGAAACATACTTTGAATGCAATATAGTAAAGAATGGAAATGACTTGTCTCCAGATTTCACATTGTAAATACTGATTTAACATTGTAAATACTGTGTTAGTCAGATGCTGTTGATGTGGTGGTTAGTGTGTGATCTGAGTGCTGTGTGTCTCTCCAATCCTAAGACAGACAGTAACCCGTCCTCATGTCTCCATGTCTCCTAGACTCTCCACCCAAACCCAAGATAACCCCAGAGAGGGTAGAGGTGATGGAGGGGAGCTCTGTGAGTTTGAGCTGCTCTACTGCAGCCCCCTGCCCCAAACTCCCCCAAGTCTGACATGGACCCCCAGGCTGAGTGACAGTGTGGATCAACTGCAAGAGAATGAGGATCGAACCAAATTTGTGTCTTCTGTTCTGACCTTCACTGCTTCCCACTTCCACCATGGGCAGAAGATCACCTGCAGCGCACTTTACACACTGCAACAAGGAGACACTCAGAAGACATCTGAAGCCAGTCTGACTCTCAGAGTTCTATGTAAGAGAGATTTTGAAAGCAAGGAATTTTCAGTAATAATAGTAATAATAATAATAATAATATTTTAAAGATTTTGCCATAGTCAGTGTGCTGCGCAGAATAAACAGCATACATAAATAATGACCAAATTTGAATGATCTAAAGTAGTGTCATCTTTTCAAGGCAGATTGTTACACCACAAAAAAATGACAAATCAGGAGTGTCATATTTTTTTATCTCTTAGATCATCCTAAGAACACCTCAGTGTCAGTTAATCCCTCTGGATTAGTGTTAGTAGGCAGCTCTGTGACTCTGACCTGCAGCAGTAATGCCAACCCACCAGTGCAGAACTACACCTGGTATGAAGTGAATGGGACAGAGATGAACACTATAGGAACTGGCCAGAATCTCACCTTCAATGTGACTGAGTCCAGTGGCAGTAAACAGTACTACTGTGAAGCCCAGAATGAACATGGCAAGGAGAACTCAACAACTGTACTGCTGAATGTGATATGTATGTTCAGTGCATTTATTGTATAATTGCATTCATCATATTAACTGTGGATCCTGTGTTCAGACATGCCTCAGATCTCTGGCTCTGGGAGCTGCAGCAGAACTGCAGCAAAGATCAGCTGCTCCTGTGAGAGCCGTGGGAATCCCTTTCCCAGCATGGAGTGGCATGTGTCTGGACTACGGGTCACTAACTCTACTGACAGAGTCATCAGGGAGGAGCAGCTGGGGAACACAGGCCTGAGGAGCTCCCTCACCATGCGCCAATCACAGGGAGACATGCCCACTCTCCTGTGCGTCAGCACCAACACTCTCGGCAACTCCAGCCTCCAGCTCCACCTCCTGTCTCCACAGCAACCCTCAGGTAAATGTGTGTAAAATTAATTTCTTTATGTTATCTATCATGTACTAACATACAGAGGTACACATTTTGAAGCATTTACTTCAGGGTACAAATTCAATGTGGACTTCTGTCCTTTTAAAATGACTCGTAGGTCACCATACCAAGTCACATGACCAGGTTTACACAGTAAAAACAAAAACCAGCATGCCATCACAAAAAATGAACCAACAGTCTTCATAATAACAATCACTGTCACGCAGGAATACAATGTCAAAACTCTTTTAAATAACAAGATGCATTTAAATAACATGATGTCAAAGTATTTTATCTTTTAATCTCCTTGGTCAAAATGTATGCTGTCAAGGACTATGGTATACTCCCTTTGATATGAAGCCTACATTGTTGCTGGCTCGGTCATTTCTACTGTCTATCACTGAAATATTTCAAAATATTATAAAATTGTATATGTATTATAATGTTTTTTTAAAAGTGTCTAAATAATATTAGAAAAATTATTTGGTTTCCCAGGATAGAATTCATTTAAAGGTATGTATTTTTTAATTACTATTTGGGAAAGTATTTGGTTTAAAAGAATTTAAATAAATCAAATACAAAGTACGAAATATAAGCCCAAATTTAAATAATGTGATAATATTGTATGATACATGTCAAATTACCCTGGATTGTGACTTAAGTGACATAGGCAAAACAGGTCATTCAGGTAATCCATTGGGGTGTGTGGGGGGTGGGGTGGGGTGGGGGGGGGGGGGGGGTGAGGTGCACATAGATGAAAGCACCTGCTGCAGTAGGGCACTTAAAGGACAGACACCTTGGCATCACACCAGTCAGTGAGGAGGGATATTTCTCCCCCCCCTTTTTTTTTGTTAATTGTGGTTTTTGGTGTTGAACTGTTAAACTGCTGGAATACTGAGTAGGCACTCCTTCAGACAGGTCTTGAAGCCACTTATTCTCCTCTGCTAAATACGTTCCATGCTGTAGCTCAGGGGTGACCAAGGCCCACACTTTTTTGGCGTGCAATCTATTTTTCCAAATGACTAGCTCAACATGATCTATCAGGGGGATCCCCCAAGGAGCCGCTGGGGGGGGTGGGGGGGGGGGGGGGGTGGGCAGGGCATGACAGACCACAGAATCATTGACATGCAAATTCCAAAACTACCAGTAAATTGCTCACATCAGTTACTCGGACTGGACGCTACAAGCCCGTAGTACTGAAATTGCAAACAGACTGTAGCTTTTCATTATGTCCTGTCTACACTCAAAAAAATAAATCATTTGACAGTGGCTGCACGCAATAGTATTACGTACGTTGTGACAAACTACTTAAGTTTAAGACGTCACATATACTTAATTCCGTGCAACCACTATCCATACGTTCATTAAGTAAATCCAACTTTTTTTTTTTTACTCAGTGAAATGTACAGTGCTAAACATTAAGAATTTTATTGTGTAACTATTAAGTAAAGGACCAGATTTATCATGTCATCACCGCAATTGCCCTGCTCCATATACAGAAAAATATAGGTGTAAATGAATAGAATTATAAGAGCGCAAACAAGCTTTACAACCATTTTTTAATTTTGTTTATTGATGCACACAAAATGAGTTTAGTGCCCCTGAAATCAGTTCCGACCCTGCGAACAAGCCCAGCTAGCACACATTGTCTTGCGCTAGTATGTGTGCTTACTGGGAACTGGAAAAAAAACTGCTAAAACCCACATTGTTATCATAAATGCATTTATGAGCGATTTACTACCAAATGTGTTCGGCTCACGTTTGAGAAATGTGATTGCGTGAATAAATGTCTTTTTTTTTTGTCTGAAGTGTATTTCTCATTATCTAACTGAACTGTCCTTTATTCAGGTTTCAGCATTTACTCACTGCTGATTGGTGCAGCTGCTGCTGCTGGTGCCATGGCGATTATATACCTCATCACGAAGGCCATTCAAAAGCAGGGGTAAGCAATTCCACTCCTGTAAGGCCGGTGTGTGTGCAGGTTTTTCATTGTCACCAATTACACTGGCCAAACTGACTTGTGATTTGTAGGGGTGGGGTGGAGTGGCGTGGTTGTGAATGATGTGTTGGTCATACATAAAATAAAGTTATTAAATGAAGTATAAAAATGTGGCCTAAATGCTTAAAATGTATAACTGATCTCCATGGTGATTATACTTAAAGCGGGGTGTGTGCAATATGTTGACAGTGAGGTTGTGTGTTATTTTTAGAAATAAAAGAGACAGCCCGTGTTCTGAATATAGAAGGAAGGACAGCGGAGGGCTCACACTGATGGATGTGGTGAGTCTGAGCCCTATGTCACATACTCTCTGTCTCACACCCACACACACTTGCACGCACGCACTCACACACACACTCACGCACACACACACACCCACACACACTTGCACGCACGCACTCACACACATACACTCACGCACACACACACACACCCACATACACTTGCATGCACGCACTCACACACACACACACATACGCATACACACACGCGCCCACATGCATGCACTCACACACACTCACAAACACACTCACACACACACACATACGCATACACACACGCGCCCACATGCATGCACTCACACACACGCACAAACACACTCACACGCACACACACACACATAGCCAGAAGGTTGCAGGTAGGAGCAGTTGAGAAATGCATACGGTTATAAATGCAAACACGCTTGCTTTGCAGAGTCCCCCCCCAGCAGCAGAAGAACCCGTCTACGCCAACCACACCATGGCAACCGCCCAGCACAGGGACCCACAGCTGGGAGGGACAGACCCACAGACACCGCCCCGGGCAGAGGGCCAAAACAGTGCGGAGCTGGAAGCCATGCACTACGCCTCGATCAAGCACTCCCCCCGGCCCGTGGAGACACAGGGCCAGGATGCCTGTGATGGGGCTGCAGGCCGAGGGGCCGACGTGGTCTATTCACAGGTGGCACTGAAGAGCAAAACCAAGAAAGGGAAGAACAAGGATTGGGAGAGGCAGTGGGAGATTTAAGGGGAGGGGCAGTGCAGTATAATGGGCAAGGAGCTGGTTTTGTACCCTAAAGGTTGCATGTTCGATTCCCACATTGGACACTGTCATTGTACCCTTGAGCAAGGTACTTACCCTGCATTTCTTCAGTATATATTCCGCTGTATAAATGGATGCAATGTAATTGCTATGTAAAAAGTTGTGTAAGTTACTCTGGATAAGAGTGTCTGCTAAACTCCTGTAATAAAATGCAATGGGCTGTGGGAGGGGCAGTAAGAGGGGCCCATCCACATTTTGTGTGTGGAGGAACAGCCATTGCTCATGTGGGTAATTGACAGAGGTGGGTAGTAACGCGTTATATTTACTCCGTTACATTTACTTAAGTAACTTTTTGAATAAATTGTAGTTGTAAGAGTAGTTTTAATGCAACATACTTTTCACTTTTACTCGAGTATATTTGTGAAGAAAAAATGTTACTTTTACTCCATTATATTTGGCTACATTCCGCTCGTTACTTTTATTTTTTACCCATTTTTATTCAATGCACGTTCTTTTCGTTCCATTCTCTCAGAGAGACTTCAGCCAAGGAGACTGACTGGTCTTTGCTTTGGCTCTGTCATAGCTCCACATGACTCCGTTTCACCAATCAAACGTAGCCAATCACAGCACACAGAAGGATGAGTGGGCGACAACAATGGCTGAAACAACGGCGGGTGATTCGTAGGAGGCAGAACACCCCTGGCCTCACGTTCCAACTACGTTTTACTTACAGACTACAAAAAACAGTAGTTACATTATGCGCTGCCTTCTTTGTCTGCCTATAAATGTGGACATTTCAGCCTACAAGAACTCAACTTCGAACTTGAGAAAATATGTGGCGGTAAGTTGTAGGTTAGTTTTGGCTGTGGATAGCTAACTATTTGACTGAGTGGTCATTTATTGTCTTGGACAATCCGTTTGTGAAATATACGGGCATTTGTGATGCCTCGGTATCTTCCAAAATAGCTGTCGTAATACCACACGTGTTGTTTACGGCGTTGTCGCCCTTTTTAGTACAGTCTGGCTTGATTGACAATTCATTTATTCAGTAGGTGAGAGTATAAGCTTTCTAACGATATATAACATGTCTAATTTTGCTTTTGGAATAGCCTGTTTTAGGTCAGCGTAACCAAAATTTATCTTATCATCGCATTAACTTATGCATTTACTCTGTGGTAGCACTAGCAGTAAAAGACGCAGCACGGAACGTGGTCAACGATTATTCGTAATTTCTTGGGAAACACTATTATTATTGAGGACTTCTGGGTATAGCTAAGTTTATAGCATATGTTTGCTGAACACAGATAAGATTACATCATTGCTATGTAAGTAGGCTATTATTGCTCAAAATACTTCGGTTATATACGTTATTTCTGAAATTGAGTGTGTTTAAATAGGTTACTGGTATTAATGTGGATATTTCACACTGTAATGTAAGCATTAGTTAGTAGTGTAATAGTTTTTGTGAAGCATGCAACAGTCATGACGTGAGCGCTGGAACATTGCATAGCATACATAACGTTTGTTTACGCTAAACCGGAAGTTCTGCACATATTCCGCGCAAGGCATCATGGGACTTTGGAATATCGTGGAGAAGTGCATCATAAGGTACAATAATGGTGCTACAAAGCATTATGTTTCCCACATAAAAAGTTTCTGTTTGAATTTGATTAGGCTCCTCTTTGTTGTGATGATGAGTCTATTTTAAAGGAGTACCATGGTGATTTTCACACTTTCTCGGTTTTATGTGCTATTTGCACAAGAGGCATTGAAGAAACACAATGAGAAAAGTATTAAATATGTCCGTTCTGTATTTTTGGAGAAATATGCGTTTTAAATTCATCGTCCTATTTTCAACCGGTTGAGAAAGTTGTCATTTTGCTACGTCACGAATATAGTAACCACTCCCCTTTCCACGCCCGTAAACCCATGGATAACTCGAGACCCACAGTTTGCGCCGCTGGCTTACACAGGCAAGACAATGCAAATATTTGACTAACGTTAGGTTCACTTAAATTAGAGTGCCTTTTAAGGACTATTATATTATTTCTGGTTATATTCATTTAGCTAGCTAGCTAACGTTAGCTAGCTAGGTAGTTTGCTTTCATAAGGCAATGTTATCGATAACGTTAGCTAGCTAGTTTGATTTTATGAGGACGTTATAGTTGTGCTTTTATCTTAACTTTGCTAGCTAGATAGCAAAATTATAATTGGATATAAGTCAACGTCCTTACCTTAGCTATCTATCGATACTTGATATACTACTAAGCTAGCTAGCTTGTGAAAATTCAGTCTCCCAAAAAGAGCGCGTATCATGGGGGTAGCTATGGTAACGGGGCACGGTCTGTCAATCATAGCTAACTGACAGTTCTCATTACCACGCCCAGACGGTTCGGGTGAATTTTTATAGTGGGAAATTTAGGCTTAGAAAAATACGTTTTAAAGTACATTGAAATGACTGAATAATAAAAAAATTATGCACATTTGTTTTGTTGTTGCCTAAAGACAACTGGGAAGTGTCACGTTCAACCACCATGGTACTCCTTTAAAGGATAAATCCCTGTAGCCTCATTGATATTTTTTCTGTCAACGGAGGGTTCACCCCAACAAACTGACGGGGTATACAGACTTAATAGAGTCCAACAGAAAGCGAAAATCCTCCTCTTCTGACAAACCTCCTGTGTATTGTATTATTTAAAGGGATATGATTTAGGCCATATTTGAATTTGCACATGGCTATTTTATAATTTGTTTATTTCTATTGGACAAGCATTTACAATTTTATATTTTGGACATTTAGATTTTTACGTTCATCTTGCTCTTCTTATTTCAACATTAAATCAGATTATATGAAGTAACTCAGTACTTGAGTAGTCTTTTCACGAGATACTTTCTTACTCTTACTCAAGTAATTATTTGGATGACTACTTTTACTTCTACTTGAGTCATTATTATTTTAAAGTAACAATACTTTTACTTGAGTACAGGTTTTGGCTACTCTACCCACCTCTGGTAATTGAGGTAAGCCTCGAAAATGGAATTTGCGTCATGTTTGAAGGGTTGTCTGTGAGGATTCAAGTTGCACCCCCTCCTGCTGGTCGCCAGGGGGGCGACATAATCATCATGAACTCTGATTATGTGTTCACCTGTTTGCAATTTGGGAGCTTATTGGTTATAACATTTATTTTGTCTTAGTTGCTTTGCTCCTCATTCAGTCTTGAGCCTTCAAGCCTGCTGTTTCGTGCTGGCCTTTGATCTAGTGCCCTCTGAGAGTAATACGTTGTCTTAAGTATTTTGTTTTTGTTTTGAGCTCCCTGTTTTCTGTATGCTATCATCCTGATTTTACTTAATAAAGTTTCTTTGAGTTTTTGCAATGCAATCTAAATCTCCTGCTGCCTTTCTCTGCTATTGGATTCACCACCACCAGTAGCATCATTACAGTGTCTGGCATGAACTGCCTGCTTCAGGTCCTGCCACAGCATCTCAATTGGATTTAGGTCAGACCTTTGACTTGGCCAATCCAAAACATAAATATTCGTTCTTTGGTAGAATTGTTTGAATGCTTTGGGTCGTTGTTTTGTTGGAAGACCCATTTTTGGCCCAGCTATAGCTCCTTGACTGATGGCGTGACGCTCTGTTCAAGAATCTCCTGATATGCCGCCTAGAACTCATGGTTCCCTTGATGATGTGGAGTCCTCCAGGTCCAGAGGAGGAAAAGCAGCCCCAGATTTTGACATTCCCACCGCCATGATTGACTGTTGGTATAAGGTTCTTTTGGCAGTAGGCAGTGTCAGGTTTTCGCCCTATACTGTGATTTTGATTGACTAAAAATGTCAATATCGGACTCATCTGTACAGAGAATGGACTTCCAGACACCTTCAGGTTTGTCCAGGTGGTCTCTGGCAAATTTACGATGGGCAGTTTCGTTCTTTTTTGACAACAGAGGTTTCTTCTTCGCAACCATCCCATGAATCCCATGTTCTTCTTATTGTTGAAGTAAGCACAGTTACCTGAGATGCCCCAAGGTAGGTCTGCAAATTTCTTGATATTATATTTGGGTTGGCTTTTACCAGATTTATTATTTTTCTCGTGGCTCTTGGGGATATTTTGGAAGGGCGTCCACTTCTAGTCTAACAACAAACTGACCAAGCTTGCATATGTTGGCCCCATTCAGAAGTTTTTAAAGGACACACAGTTGAAAACCAGTCAATGACAAAAATCCCCTAAACAATATAACCCATGAGTATGCTATTAAACATTATCTTGCATTACACGCATATTGTCCAAGTACTGGAGGTTGACAACCTACCAAGAATACTCCACATCTCTTTTCATGATGCTCCTCTTAGTGGGGTTAATTCTATGTGCCCGCTGCTTTATGGGCATTGCATTGGAGAGCTTAATGTCATACTCTAGAACTGATGTTTGAAAAGGAACATCGTTGAACAGACATGGAACATCCTGAATGAGCCTTTCAACATCATCAACATGATTAGCTGGCAGGTGAGACAGATAGTAAGATAACTTCAACAACACTTCCGAGTTAGCAAGTCTTGCACCTTGTGGGGAAGCATTACGCATCACCAGTCCATCCTCGTCACCACCATCAGAAACACCAACCTTGGAAAGTGACGCAACAGCCAAGACCGCGGGCCCTGTGGTCTTAACTGGAATCCCCCTTGGACATACATTGTCTCTGGTGTGGTACAACTTCAGCCTGTTGGCATGGCAAACACGGGACTGGCGCCGTTGGTCAGGTGTGCGAATTACATAGTCCGTCTCACTGATTTTCTTTTCTACAACATAGGGACCATAGAAGCGAACAGAGAGAGCAGATCCAGGTACAGGTAACAGGACCAACACCTTATCACCCAACTTAAAAGTACGAGTCACTACTTTCTTCTCATAATGACGTTTCATCTTTACCTGAGAAGAGTTTTCTTTCCTGTGACAATAAAAACACTCACGGTCCTCTTTAGGGTGTGCTGATACCCATTTTGGTCTATCAGACTGAGGGGGGCCAGAATCTGATTGCCTGGGCCGAAGCACGAATGGCTTGGTTACTGGATAGGACACAAACACCTGTTTATGGGTGAGAACAAACTCATCAGCCAAAATGGCGGCTTTTGACAAGAATGACACCTTCTTCTCATTTAAATAGGTGACTATATTGGCAGAGAAGTCTTGAAATCTTCCAGCAGAATCTGCTCATGGAGGGAATTAAAGTTATTTACTTTAGTGGCAATGCACTATTTGTCAAATAGAGCACCCTTCTCCCTCGCAAATTCAACAAAGGACTGACAACTGGTCTCCAGTTGTTAATTTGGTTGTTAAAAGTAGCTCCTCTTTTGTCCATTCTCTATTGGATGTTTCTCTGATGACTGTTTGTATTTTGGGCAGTAATTTGCTTATTCTACTTTAACTGTAAATGCAGACTCTTTTACTGTGTTATTGCTTCAAAGTAGCTTCATTATCAGGGCAAAAATTGTAATGCAATTGATCTATTTTGTCATGCTTGTATTATTGTCGTATTACAGAGAAATAGAAGTTAAATTTCAGTAGTTGCTTCATAAAAGTGTGGGTATGTTGTTCACATGTTCTATGAAAGTTGATCAGAAATATTCACAGCCTCCTGTTCCGAGCATGTTTCACAAAAAGGCACATATGAGAAGTTCCTCTTTTGTGTGCATTTATACTAGGGCTCCGCATGCTGTGGGTCAGTGTGCAGTGGAGACAGACTGGATATTCTTCTGTTCTACTGTAAGTATATTTCCACCTGTGTAGCGCTTGGTTTAATCAAACTACAGATTATCTTCATGCTTACACTTTTATTAAAATTGAATTAAAAAGAACTCTACTGAAGGTCCTTTATCCTGTTTGTAATGAAAGCGTCTCAGGAAACATTGTGGTGGTCCCTGATTTTAATTATTTCCCCTAAAGATAGAGAAATTACAGTTTTTAGTATAAACACTGTTTACACTCACTGTCTATACTTACTGTTTGAGTATAAACAATGTCACAGTTATTGATGTATTTTCTGAGAAATTGCAGCTCTTACATGCATGTGAGAATACACATTATATTCACTGAAATAAGACTTCAATATTAATAAGCCTTTTTGCCATTTTAATCAATAGTAACTTTGCCATATCAAATGGAGTCGCAAGGAACTTATGCTAGATCGCATTTGAGTCAACAATTGCATGACTTAAAACCTACATAGGGCCTGTATATGCGCTCTGTCACACTCAGTCTGGGGTGGATAGGGGAACTTATTGTGGAGGCAATCTGGCCATTGAGACTGCTGCTCTGCTTTGGAATCTGATTTGTGTAAATTTTTTTTTTTTTTTTTTTTTAAACATAATTTTCACATGCATTTTTTTTCTGATGTATCAAAGTATCAAGCAAAGCATTTTGTATTGCGAGAAAAGAAATACATTTAGCAAAGAGAAATACTGACTTTAAGAGTAAAACTTCAACTTTTAATTTTGGATCAGAAAACCTTTTTTTTTTTGCATTAAATTTATGTTTGGAATCAGAAGTTGTAAACATGTTGTCAACGGGTGAATTACAATCACTTATTTTTCACCTCTTTAGACAGTGAATTACAGTTTATAGTTAATAATATCATTATTTTGGCAAACATTTTTATCCGCAAATTTAGATTCCTAAAAACCATAGTGAAAATTGTTGTTAAACTTTTAGGAACCATGTGATTATTTTATTTATTGTTTAATATTGTCTTGTTTTGTTTTTTCTTGGATGTACTTTTTTGTTAGTATACTTGGCTCCATGTATGTCCATATTTCAGACCTGAATATGGAAAATGGATATTTGTTTACCAACCATTTTCACTGTACAATAGGTATATTATAGATGAATGGTACATTTAAATCTTTCCTCTTTCTTATTTCGGATTTGGAGATTGACCCCCGTCTAGGTGCAGCGGCTGCAGTAATGTGGGCATTGCATCGGACGTTGGTGGTTAAGAAGGAGCTGAACTGAAAGGCAAAGCTCTCGATTTACCAGCCGATCCGAGTGTTATATGTGACCTTTGTGCAGTCGCTCCTCTTTTGTCCATTCTCCTTTCGGTGTTTCTCTGCTGACTGTTTATGTTTTGCGCATTAATGCTACAGTCTAATTTAACTGCAAAGGCAGACTCTGTTGCTGTTTTATGAAGTCAAAGTAGCTTGATCACCAGAGCAGCAACTGTAAGACACATTCTACATTTTTGGCATGTTCGTGCTGCACATGTCACACATTTTCTGTGAAAGTTAAACAAAAATATTCACAGCATCACGTTCCGAGCATGATTCAGGAACAGTCACATGTGAGAAGTTCCTCTTTTGTGTGCATTTATACTTGTGCTCTGCAGGCTGAGTGTCAGTGTGCAGTGGAGACAGACTGGATGTTCTTCTGTTCTACTGTAAGTATATTTCCACCTGTGTAGCGCAAACTACAGTTTGTATTCAGGCTGTTACTATTTAATTAAAAAGAACTGCACTGAAGTTGATTTATTCTGTCTATAATGAGAACACATTAAGATTATTTTTCTCAAGAAATATTGTGCTTGTCAGTGATTATATAATTTTCCTGAAGGTAGAGAAATTACAAATTGACAGATTGTATTCCTCAAATATTATGGTATATTGTGATAATCTGTGGCTCATACAGGCTATTTAAAGTGTACGTCAAAATACACATTATGTGCACTGAAAGGACACTGCAATTTTAATAAGCATTTTGACTTTTTGCCATTTAAATCCAAAGTCATTTTTCCATGTGCACTGGAATTGTAAGTAATTTATAATTGGTCACATTTGAGTCGCTACGTTGCATGGAGATAGTTTGCCCATTGCGAAGACGTCATACCTAACACTGCTCTGCTATGAAATCAGATTTGTGACAAAAGTATTAAACAAAAAAATTCTGATTTAGAAAAAATAAATACATTTTTTAGTTTTTTTGGGTAAAATTTAATACAATTCAGACTTCTGGTTTTGGGGTTAAAAAAAAGGAAATATACTGCAAGTCTGCTTTTTTGATACTTTTCAACCAATTCTTATAAGGCTATAAATATCTAGGTACCATCATCAACGACACGCTTTGTCTGAATCAAGAGACACAAGCAATCACCAAAAGAAGCTTAATTGCAGCATCAGTACTTACTCTAAATTCAAATTCAGCATAGACAAAAAAAAATTTAACAATTTTTTTAAATGTATGCTTGCACACATATTTCTCTGCTCTGAATCAGGCACACATGTTCATCCACGTTTCATCGTTTAATCTAATGAAGTGAATCGAGACGATATTATAAAATGCCTATGCAGCTGTGCTTTGGGGTGAGTGTGGTTGCGCTTGGACAACTTTCCTCTTTTCGGTTTGGTCAATAAAACAAAAAGTGCGCCTTTTTATTGGATGAATTTTAACATTTTCAATAGGATACGGAGACAAACTACTAGAAGAGCTGCCCGGCAGATTTTAGTCAGCTTTTCGTACAGTGAACTTCTTGTGTGTTCTGAGAAAGTCGTAGAGACTCAGTGGAGTGTTGACATGTCCAGTGTGTAAGGGCTGAATGGCTGTGGCTGTGCTGTCTTCAGTTCCTCTACTCCTCAGAGTCATGACTGAAGCGGAGAGGTTCATCCTCATTGGCTGCCTGCTGCAAGGTGGGTCATTAAAGGGGTGGGGTCTAACTCTATACTGGAAAGATGTACAGCGATTCAAAGGGATTACTGTAGAGTATTATAGTATTAAAAAATGTTTTTCATATATAAATTTGTGGAGAATGATTGTGCTTTATATTAATTATCATTGCAGCTTTCAGTCAGTAAAACCTTTGTTGTATTAAATTTGAAAAAAACATCCACAAGTGTTTTGTAAAGGTCTGTAAAGGTGCTGTTGTGTGTGTATAAAATTGACCCAAATCCCCATATAGCTCCTGTATTTACAGAGCTGTGTTGTGTGTGTTGCAGGTGCCCTGGGGAGAGAGTTTTCAATCCAGATGCCTCAGAGTATAGAAGCTCTGAGTGGATCCTGTGTGCTGATTCCCTGCACATTTGATATAAAATCTGATTTTGACAGAGATCTGACAGCTGAGGATAAAGGACTATGGATAAAAAGTGGAAATGAACATAGAACCATGTTTGACTCCAGCAAAACTGAGAACACAATTAAAGGAACATTAATTGGAAAACTGCAGATGAATAACTGCACCACAATTCTGGATCGCTTCCCTCGATTTAACAGTGATGAATATTTCTTCAGATTGGAAGCCTTCGATAAACTCAAATATAATTTTCCAACAGCCGTCAAAATTAATATACAAGGTATTGAATTTGTTGTTATGCCTTTTTCACTATGAGCCGTGTTGATGTTGAAACCCTATGCTTTTAAAATTAGGTGCCAAAAATAGAAATTATATCCTTGGATAGAATTACACCTTGGATATAAAATGAAGAATGAAAATGACTTGTCTTTAGATTTCACGTTGTAAATACTGTGTTAATTAGACACTGTTGATGTGCTGGTCAGTGTGTGCTCTGAGTGCTGTGTGTCTCTCCAATCCTGAGACAGACTGGAACCCATCCTCATGTCTCCATGTCTCCTAGACTCTCCACCCAAACCCAAGATAACCCCAGAGAGGCTGGAGGTGGTGGAGGGGACCTCTGTGAGTTTGACCTGCTCTACTGCAGCCCCCTGCCCCAAACTCCCCCCAAATCTGACATGGATCCCCAGGCTGAGTGACAGTGTGGATCGACTGCAAGAGAATGAGGATCAAACCAAATCTGTGTCTTCTGTTCTGACCTTCACTGCTTCCCACCTCCACCATGGGCAGAACATCACCTGCAGGGCACTTTACACACTGCAACAAGGAGACACTCAGAAGACATCTGAGGCCAGTCTGACTCTCAGAGTTCTATGTAAGATTGTTGGATTTGATTTTCTTATGAATAAGTCAATTTTATATCCAGCTAATTTTTTTTTTTCATCCAGTGAGCGGCAATTGTTATTGTTAGACTATAAATATTTTCCCTCGTTGTGTTTCTCTGTTGTATGTCTTGGGACAAGTGTCCGTGACGTGTCCTTTAAAGGTGCACCATAATTATAGCACAATCAGTACAAACGATTTAAAATGTAAACATATTTTCATATCTGCTTGACCCTCCTAAGAACACCTCAGTGTCAGTCAGTCCCTCTGTAAGATTGCTGGGTTTGCTGGGTCCACAAGAAAATGAATTTTCCATCCAGTTGATTTTTTCCATCCAGTCTGCAGTGATTATTGTTGTTAGACTATAAATCCTTCCCCTCATTGTATTTGTGAGTTCAGTTTTTGACAATTGATTTATTATCTTTGTCCTTTAAAGGTGAAACATGAGCACAATCATTACAGATGCTTTAAAGTGTATACACAAACTAGAATCAAAGCCAATTGTACCATATTTTCATATCTCCTTGACCATACTAAGAACACCTCAGTGTCATTCAATCCTGGTTCAGTGTGAGAGGGCAGCTCTGCAACTCTGACCTGCAGCAGTAATGCCAACCCAGCAGTGCAGAACTACACCTGGTATAAAGTGAATGGTACAGAGATGAACACTGTAGGAACTGGACAGAATCTCACCTTCAATGAGTCCAGTGGCAGTGAACAGCACCACTGTGAAGCACAGAATAAACATTGCAAGGAGAACTTGACAACTGTGCAGCTGAATGTAATATGTATGTTTAATGCTTTCGTTTATTAGATAATTGCTTGAATCATGTTATTGTTATATGTGTGCAACTGTGATATTAGTAACTGTGGATCCTGTGTTCAGACATGCCTCAAATCTCTGGCTCTGGGAGCTGCAGCAGAACTGCAGCAGAGATCAGCTGCTCCTGTGAGAGCCATAGGAATCCCTCTCCCAGCATGGAGTGGCGTGTGTCTGGACTGCGGGTCACTAACTCTACTGAGAGAGTCATCAGGGAGGAGCAGCTGGGGAACACAGGCCTGAGGAGCTCCCTCACCATACGCCAATCACAGGGAGACACGTCCACTCTCCTCTGCATCAGCATCAACACTCTCGGCAACTCCAGCCTCCAGCTCCACGTCCCGTCTCCACAGCAACACTGGGGTATTTTCATATATGGCTGTTTGTTACTTACTGTGTGCCGTAAAGCCTACACAACATTGTTATAAACATAATGTAACACCTGTTATTACCATTTAAGGCAGATCATTAAGGAGTTAACTTTTACTCCACCCTGACTAATTCGGTGGAGATGTGTTGTATATTTTCTATGGTTTGCCAGGCAGTAGGTTTCCAATTCTGTGTGAGACATTTTTCTACTTTTTTCTATCCAGTGATGTATGAAGATGTGCATCCAGAATCTCTAAGACCTTAATTTGATTAAATGGTGTTGGAGGGGCAGAGGGCTTTGACTGTTAGTTTCAAATGTAGGGAACCAGTATTTACACTTGACATAAACACTCTTTCACGGTTGGATTTCTGTAAACAAGAGACTTCCGTTCATGTCTTTCAATATATTTCTTAGGCACAATTGATGTTCGACATCAGGACTGTTTTGTCATGGTTCTGTGTTTCCGTCTCTGTCTTTCCTTGTTGGGCCACCAGATGGCGGTACTTCTGTTTTGTGTCCTGCTACCCCTGTTTGATTGTATTATTGTTTTCAATTGTTCAATTATTGTTTTTTGGTTGTCTCGTTTTCCCTTCCCTCTCTGTGGCCTGATTGTGCATTGTGCCCTGCTGTGCGTCGTCAGTGTCTTGTCTATTTAAGTTCCCTTCCCCCTGACTCAGGTGCTGGATCCTTGTTTGGTTATGTGTGCCTCTGATCATGTTTCTGCCCCGTGTGTACCTGCCCATGTTCTGTTTCCCACGTGCTTTTGGATTTTTGGATTTTCTTTGTTTCCTGTGTTTTTGAAGTTTTTCTTTGTTTTTGAGAGTTGCCCTGCAAGGCTTTTTGTTCCCTGCTTTAGTTCCTGTTCTGTTTAGTAAAGTCTTTGTTCACCCCATTTGGAGTTTGGAGTTTTTTCCCCCTCACTCTGCATTTGGGTCCTAACCCCCCACGCACACTGACATGTTTTTTTTTTTTTTTTTCAGGATTACAATGCACTCTGCTGTCATATGTTATCATAGCAGGACTGATTTCTCTAAATGTATTGACAATTGGATTTAGTATCTTCAAAATTAAAAGGTGAGTACATATTTTCAGTTTGAACTTTGATTTACTAAATGCTGACAACATATACTTTATCATAATAGTTTTAAAACAAATTATTAATTTTTATTGTACCTCGTTTTAGCAGATTTTTCAACTGAAAACGCATTTGCAATCACAACCTGAAGAATCAAAGTGGATGAGAATGCAAGTGTAGCCTGTCATTGAGAGCATTATATAGTAGTATAGAATATTATAGAGTGTATTATAAAGGCAATTATTCTTTCAGTAAAATGTCACTAAAATTAAAACCATCCCACACAGTAAATGCCTGAGGTCTGCAGAGGCATACTGTATAAGCAGAGGCAATAACACATTATCTCTCTACTCTGATTTTCATGTCTCCAGTTCATCTAGAAGAGTAACCCCTCCCACCCGCCCAAAGGGATCACAGAGCTTCTCCACCCTAGCTCCCCAGTGGTGGAACGAACTTCCCGTCCCTCTCCGAACCTCCCCCTCACTACCTATCTTCCGCCGTGGCCTGAAGACTCATCTCTTCAGACTATACTTAGATTAACCACCACCATGCTGCATATTTCACTCTTTTAAAAAAAAACAAACCCCCCCCCCCCCCCTTTCTTTTATGTCACTTGTTACATGTTGCCCCATCCCAGCACCTTTTGGTAATTTGTATTTGTCCTAATACTGTAGCTTATTCTTCTGCCTAGTTGGCTTTGCAGAGGTTAGGTTAGAATAGTGTTCACTGTGTGAACTGTGTTCTTGGCTAGAAATAGCTGTACAAAATAAGTATTATACCTTTCTGAACTTGTGTTCAGCAGTTGCCTATGACCATGATATGCACTTTTTTGTACGTCGCTTTGGATAAAAGCGTCTGCGAAATAAATGTAATGTAATGTAATGTAGAAGACTGAAGGTGAGTCTCACCATCCTTTCCTCCTCTTCCTCTTCTGAAACACTCTGTCTGCAGCTTAGCCTGATTTCCCCTCTATTTTACATGCACACCATCTGTGTGTCTTTTCCTTAAAGGGAGGGAGGGACGGGGACACATATGCCAGTCTGCAGCTCCCCAACATCAGCCCTGAATATGATGCGCTGCAGGTGAGCAAGTGGGACATATACAGTAGGGGACGCCACTACGCTGATTAATCACATTTCTGAAACGTATGCAGATTCCCTCAGTATCAGAGACGTGTGTAGTAAAGACAGGATCAGATCTGTATTTGTCTTTAATCACTCAGTTCAAACAGAGGTGAGAACCTCCCAGACTCAGCTGAAGGGCTGAAATGCTCTGTGGAATCACTGGATTGGATCCAGTTCACACTTTTCCTTATCTTTGACCGGTCCTATTTTTTCCACAAAATGAAAGTCTGGCAAATCCGAAATTGAAAAAAGTAAATTTGCTATATTAAGGATTCATAATTTTTTTGTTACTGAATTGGACAAGTTTTTTTTTTAAATTAATATTATTGCTGTTTTCTGATGTTTATTTTTATAATTGAAAGAAAACTTGACTTTTCACATTTTCTTCATGATATGAACATAAGCCCTGCCCACGTCGTCTACTGGCAGAATGATTTCAAGTGCCAAAGTGTAGTTCTGATCAAGAGATGGAGCTTTAAATGACCAAACGTGCGTGTGTGTGTGTGCGTGTGTGTGTGTATGTGTGTATGTGTGTGTGTGTGTGTGTGTGTGTGTGTGTGTGTTTGTGCGTGCATGTGTATGTGTGTGCGTGAATGTGTTTGCATGTATGTGTGCGTGTGTGTGTATGTGTGTGTGTGTGCGTGCATGTGTTTGTGTGTGTGTGTGTGTGTGTGTGCATGTGTGTGTATGTGTGTGCGTGCATGTGTTTGCGTGTGTGTGTGCGTGCATGTGTTTGTGTGTGTGTGTGTGTGTGTGCATGTGTGTGTGTGTGCGTGCATGTGTTTGTGTGTGTGTGCATACATGTGTTTGTGTGTACATGTGTGTGTGTGTGTGTGTGTGCGTGCATGTGTGCGTGCATGTGTGTGTTTGTGTATGTGTGTGCGTGCATGTGTTTGTGTGTGTGTGTGCATGTGTGTGTGTATGGGTGTGTGTGTGTGTAAGTGTGTGCGTGCATGTGTTTTTTCGGTTTTTGAATAAGAGTTGTCATTGTACTTTCAATTATTAGTGTTTATGAATAATAAGCCAGCGGAAAGATTAAAATGTACATTAGTCCCCTCTAAAATATACCTATAGCGAATATAATAGATTCACTATAGGTATATTATAGGGGTCCTGATACAACTCACCCCGGATGTCACAAAATATCCCAGAAGAACATCCAAACTGCAGGCCTCTCTAGTCTCAGCTAAGGTCAGTGTCATGACTCCTGGTCCAAGCAATGGTCCTATCCCGCCTGGACTACTGCAACTCTCTTCTGGCTGGACTACCGGCATCTGCCACCAGACCTCTGCAACTCATCCAGAATGCTGCAGCTCGTCTGGTCTTCAACCTCCCCAGACACTCCCACGTCATGCCCCTGCTCACTACCCTCCACTGGCTGCCTGTTATAGCTCACATCAAATTTAAAACATTGGTCCTAGCATACCAGGCAGTCAAGGGATCAGCCCCAGCATACCTCCACAAGATATTCAAACCCTACATGCCAGCCAGATCCCTCCGTTCTGCTACCTCAGGACGCCTGGCACCTCCCCCTCTTCGCACCTGCACCTCCAGATCACGTCTCCTGTCTGTTCTGGCCCCACGATGGTGGAATGACCTCCCCGTGGAGGTCAGAACAGCTAAGACACTAACCCATTTCAAACGACAACTGAAGACTCACCTCTTCAGGCTGCACCTCTCCCCTTCCCTCCCTACCCCCCTGTAAATGACTGTAAGCTTAGGGTTGTAACTAGGCAGCTGTTTTGTAGGTGACTTAGGTGCATTAACTGTCTTAATGCAGTGGAGTTTTAACAAAAAACAAAAAACAAAAAAAAAAGCAGTAATTGTTGCCGTTCTCGTTGTATTAGTGTTAATTAGTTTAACCTTCAGGGTCCAAGTTGATCTATGCGGTTGTTCCCTGCACTTGGACCGGTACTTCTCTCTAGGGTTTTCGTCATACTTGTTCCTGGTTATGGTTATACACTTTGATGTACGTCGCTCTGGATAAGAGCGTCTGCCAAATGCCTGTAATGTAATGTAATGTAATGACTCCACAACAAGAAAGAGGCTGGAAAAAAATTGGATCCTTGGGAGAGTAGTGAAGTGGAAACTACTGCTGAACAAGAGAAACAAGACATTGATCAAGACATTGGCTTAGTCCAGGGCTCTGCAACCCTTGTCCTGGAGGGCATGCAGGACAAGGGTAATGTAATGCAGTGTGTATTGTGGTGAGATTAACTATCACAACGCTATAAAACAATACAATCAGAATTTTAATCAGAATGAGTAAATGAGTGCATGTGCATTCATGAGGATATATTGAATAATATATGTTTCCAATGTCTTTTAATCAAAGGCACTAAAAGTGCAGAATAACTTGTGCATCAAAAGACACTTTGCATGTGCATTGGAGGATTTTTACTTTACGTGTGTCACTTAAATAATGTAGATGTCTGATTGGTTAAGAGTGTTATATTGACCTTTGTGCAGTAGCTTCTCTTTTGTCCATTCTCCTTTTGGTGATTGTCTGCTGATTGTGTTTTGCACGTTGATGCTATTTTACTTATTCTAATTAACTAGCAAAAGCACACTCTGTTACTGTTTTATGAAGTCAAAGTAGCTTGATCATCAGAGCAGAAATTGTAAGACACATTCTACATTTTTGGCATCTCCGTGTTGCACGTCACACATTTTCTCTGAAAGTTAATTAAAGATATTCATAGCCTCTCGTTCTGAGCATGATTCAGGAAATGCCACATATTAGCAGTTTCTGTTTTGTGTGCATTTATACTTGTGCTCTGCATGCTGTGGGTCAGTGTGCAGTGGAGACAGACTGGATATTCTTCTGTTCTACAGTAAGTACATTTCCACCTGTGTAGCACTTGGCTCAGTCAAACTACAGGTTATCTTCAGGTTGGCAATTTTACTGAAGTGTAATTAAGATGAACTGAACTGAAGTTAATTTATTCTGTCTATAATGAACAGGTTACCCTACATGGTTGGAGTCCTGATCTGTGGTCACTTCGATCTTTACTTCACTCTAGTGTGTTTTTCTGCACCTCTGCACTTTGAACTGATGCACTTGTTGTACGTCGCTCTGGATAAGAGCGTCTGCTAAATGCCTGTAATGTAATATAATGTAATAATGCAAACATATTAAGTTCATTTTTCTCAAAATACATTGTGGCTGTCAGTGATTTTCTATTTTGCTTAAAGGTGGAGAAATTATAGATCTAGTTTAAACATTATGTTCCTTAAATATTAGGGTATATTGTGATAATCTGCAGCTCGTACAGGCAATTTAAATTGTACGTCAGAATACGCATTATATGCACTGAAAGGACACCACAATATTAATAAGCCTTTTGACATTTTGCCAGTTTGATCCAAAGTCATTTTGCCATGTGCACTGGAATTGCAAGTAATTTATGCTTGGTCACATTTGCGTCAACAATTACATAACAGAAATACATTTCTTAACAAATCACAATCTCGTCAATATATGCACATTATAATTTATTGATCAATTCAATACCATTTAAAGTTACTGACTATGTAAGAACAACAAAACACCATTCTTAACAGTGACTGTTGGGTAGGGTTGAACCACAGTGTTTGTGCAGTACCAGGAAGTCACACTTGCAAACAGCTTGAGTGTAAGAGCTATGCAGGAAGTGTAGTTTTCTAGTTTGAAGAGGTCTGATGGTATTGTTCAGATGTTCATGGTTTCATCGTTTCTGAAAATAACTTTTAAAAAAAGGTTTCAAATTATCACAACCAATAAACCAATTGAACAATATGGAATTTCAACCACTCTAGCCAAATTATAATCCAGGATACATGCTAAAATTTTTATTTTTTAATTTTAAAGTGAAATATTCAGTGAAAGGCAAATGATTAGTCTCCTAAACCTTTTATTTGTCAATAAATGCTTTTTGCTGTAAAAGTAAAATTAAACTTCACAAACATTCATGTGCTCAATGTGAGTAAAAATGTGGTTTTAAGATTGTGTTCTTTTTTGATGTGTTTGTGTTGTATGTGTATACTCTATTTATCTTTATTAGAGTATTGTTTCTAAAAATATTATAAATAACACTCATAATTAGAATTAATTCTCAATTTTCTTGTTTAATGGTTTTATAGTCAACAAAACCCATTGGAAACATGGGGTCTTAGGTTCAAGCCCAGCTAGAAACATGTTTCTGTAACCCGCTTTTACCCTCACTAATGATTGTCTACTACTTCTCAATTATTGCTTTTGGAACCTATCTACCCACCGTTCACCGAACGTATACACTGCATTATGACGTACCGTCTGCACGTTCAGTTATTAACCGGCTACAATATTGCAAAGCCATATGGATTCAACGGGAGCTCTTCTGTGCTTACTGGCCTGTGTTCTTCTTTAAAACCACGGACAGGTTTGCTAATGATATTTCACGCATTGCATAGCTATGTCATGGTGCTGCACTAACAAAGTCACAAACTGGTAAACCTCTGGTTGAAGGATTGAATCCCGCCTCGCCCTCAGGCAGATAAGTTCCTCTTTTACACTAACGTTTTCTTACGCTTATATTTGCTTTACCAAAACTCACTCACGGCCACCCATATGCATTTCATGACGGCAAATGTATTCCTTTTATTAAACAGTTACACCAGTTCACCACTGTGCCATTTCTACTAACTATATTTCTTCACTTGGCTACCATACAAAACCTTATCAGCAAACGACGCGTTTCTACATTTGTGTTACCTCGCCCTGTTCTCTATCTAGCTACATACACACAATTACTACGTATGTACGTTCAGCAACTCCCCATTAAAACAATACATTTAAAATCATGACTCACTCATAATTATAACTACTACTGAACATAAGAAAAGCACATCAGTGCAATAGATTTCACACGTAACTTAACCCTCCACTTTAATGAGTAATGCTTTATACAGACTGTTATATATACCGTTCCATAAGGAAACTAAGCATTTGGGTCACTTTGCATTTCTCACTCATAATAAAACGCTTTGCAAAAAGAAATGATATCTCCTAAAAATCACGTTTTCAATGTACAAATATGCCAAGTTACTCACACATACAAGACATAGACCATCTATAACTCATTCATTCACACTGCCAAAATCCAGGCCTGCCATTAAAAGTATTGATATCAAAATGACGCCAAGTTACGGTACTAGAAACAATATAGGCTATCTTGCCTCACCAAAATTAAATAAGATGTATTCCAAAGCAATGCTACCCAATATTTCCTCAGTTCTTTCAAGTCACTGTCTATGTAGACGGTCTATGTCTTCTATGTGTGAGTAACTTGGCATTTTTGTACGTTGAAAACGTGTTTTTTATGAGATACAATTAACAGGGGAAGGAGCAGGGCACAAAACAGAAGTGCCGCCATCTGGCGGCCCAACAAGGAACAACAGAGACAGAAACACAGAACCATGACAGTTGTGGGACAGATTGGCAATAAACCAAATGTTTTTTTATTCTTTAAATGGAATCTAAACTCACACAAGGAAAAAAAAAACTATGGACTCTATACTATATAATAATATATTATACAGTATAATATACACTATTGCATGGAAATTTTAAACCTGAATTTTGATGTTTCTCTATTTAATGTGTTGACGGTGTGTATGAAGGAAGTATTAAACCATCGACCACTGTGTTTGATAGAGCAGTTTTAAAACATTTCCTTCCTGCTCCTCTGTTTTTGACCAGTGCTTCTTAGCCCTGGTCCAGGGGACCCACTGTGTATGCTGGTTTTTCTTCCAACCATAGAAACAAGCTCTGTATTGTCATGAGCTGGTAGTTGTTCCTAATTAGGAACTAATTGCTCTTAATTAGAATTTTTACTATTGAAGGACAATTTGCTCTTTTAAAGCCACATTATGTTAGAAAAAGCTGAATTGCCATAAAAAGTACTAATAACTTCCTCTGTCATTGCACAATGAATGGTTTCAGATCTTTAAAGAAAAATGTAATATTAGACATTTTGTTGCATTCTCATTTCATTTATTTTATGACAAAAAGTGATCAATCTCCCCTATCACCTATTTGAAAAATTGCCCCCTTAGTTACTCAGTCAACCGATTCACGGAATTTAATTGTTAATTAGATTCAGCTGATTGAACACAGACATGCTTGATCACAACTAGCCCTATTGAATCTTAGGGCTTAGAATTACAATAGTTTTTTTTTTTTTTCCTTTCCTCACTTAATTTCCTTGCTTCCTGTCCTGGTAGAAGGGTAAAAATGGGTCAAAAATGCATTAAATTGCTGTTTGGAATCACAAGTTGTCAATATGTTGTCAATGGGTGCATTATGATCATGCATTTTTCACCTTTTTAGACAGTGAATTACAGTTTATGATTAATAATTTGATTATTTTGGCAAAAATGTTTTATCTGCAAATGTGAAAATTGTTGTTAAACTTTTAGGACCCATGTGATTAGTTTACTTATTGTTTAATTTTGTTTGGTTTTGTTTTTTCTTGGATGTACTTTTCTGTTGGCATAATTTGCTCTATGTATGTCCATATTTCAGACTTGGATATGAAAAACAGTTATTTGTTTACCAACTATTTTCACTGTACACTAGGTATATTATAGATGACTAGTACATTTAAATCTTTCTGCTTTCTTATTTCGGATTTGGAGATTGACGCTTGTCTAGGTGAACTGTATCGGACGGTGGTGGTGAAGAAGGAGCAGGAGCCGAAAGGCAAAGCTCTCTATTTACCCGTCGATCTTCGGGTTGCATACCCCTGGTCTAAGCCAATGTCTTGATCATTTAAGTTTGTTTAAAAAACACAGATACCGATTTTTTTATTTTTTTTAAAGACAAATATTTTTGTTTATTTGTGTGTGTGCATGCACTCTCTATATAATGTGCAATGGTGAGAGTAACTATGAGAACACTATAAAACAATGCCATTTTAATCAGAATAAAAATTTAAAAAAAACAATTAGAACATGCTTCCATGAGGATATGCTGAATAATACATGTGTGGTGTGGGGATGGTTCAAGCAACCACACCTGCCCTGGGTCAAGCTAATTAGACCTGGCGAATTAGATCATTTGTTAAGAATTAGATAAATGGCCAGGCTAATTGGACATGGGAACAAGGGTGGCTGCACTTGTGCATAGTGAGGTAATCAGTGCGCACTGGTTAAATCTGCCATCCCCACCCACAAAAGGGAGAGCCTCTCTGTCAGGACAGTGGCTGCGTCCAAATAGTCAAAAAAATGACGTCGTATGTCTTTTCCTAACCACTTTTCCTTAACCTCGATGAAAAACGTCACGAGGTTAAGGAAAGATGTGAAGGAGAATTCAAAAGGACTTAGGAAAAGACAACCGCGGTGCTAAGAGAATCCGACTGCACTTACACTAGGCTACGTAATTATGCGACGGCGGATGTTATTGACGTGAGTCTGCCATGGTAAAACTACAATGTTCCGAAGATGGACTACTAAAAGCGCATCTTAGATACTTCGCCCCATGCGTTCTCACCGTGTTGTTTCATGCGGGCTATATAAACGTGGACAACCCTGTGAAAAATATTACTTCATTACCAAGGGTGGAATTGAAATAAAAAAGGAATATAGGCTACCAGTTACAAAAGTGAAACGAAATGGTTGTCACATTGAGAATGGTTGCTCACAATCACCCTCCTGTCCACTTGAAGGTCAGTGTGCAGTAGAGGGACAGACTGGATATTCTTCTGTTCTACTGTAAGTACATTTCCACCTGTGTAGCGCTTGGCTCAGTCAAACTACATATTATCTTTAGACTGGCAATTTTTAATTAATTTAAATAAAAAGAACTGTACTGAAGTTTATTTATGCTCTCCATAATGGAAACACATTAAGTTCATATTTCTCAAGGTACATTGCGGTTGTCAGTGATTTTATATTTTGCCTAAAGGTAGAGAAATTTCAGATTGAATGTAAACATTGTGTTCCTCAAATATTATGGTATATTTTGATAAATTGCAGCTCATACAGGCAATTTAAAGTGTAGGTCAGAATACACATATTCACTGAAAGGACACTGCAATATTAATTACTCTTTGGACTTTTTGCCATTGTCATCCAAAGTCATTCTGCCAAATGAACTGGAATTGCGAGTAATTTATGCTTGGTCACATTTGATTCAATTACATAACACAAACAATTTCTTTTTAAAAATGATAAACTTGTCAATACAGAGAGATGGAAGCATTTTCAGATCTTTTTTTTTTTCTCAGTGTACATTACTGTTATCTGTGATTTTCATAAAACATTCAGAAAGGTCAAATGTTTAGTCTCCTACACACCTGCTTCAGTTAAAAATATATGTCAGTACTGAATGCGTGAATGAAGGTAAATTTAAAGATAAAAGATTTAGAGGTAAAGTTATACTTAATAAACATTAGTGAAGTTTATTTTCTAAGGCTTCACATAATTTACAGTGTATTATGTTGTGCAGCTCATGTGTCTAAGAAACATAATTAAAAAAACTATAATAATTCTTATCATTTACTTTTCATTGTGAACATCTTGGTAATTTATGACAGAACTGTATTTTTCATGTGGCAACCCCTTAGATTCTCCAGTGTAGTGCATGATGTCTGTATGATCCATTTCTTTTAATAACAGTGAGCTCTGCCTAAAGACAATTTAAAAAATGGATCCATTTATTAAATGGACTATGAAGGCAGCTATATGTGCGCAGCATTTGAGTCCAAGTCAAATTTCCCCACGGGGACAATAAAGTATATTGTATTGTATTGTATTGTAATGTATAGTATTATATTAGCATGCTGTGCTTCATTTTGCACAAAGTTTATACCTTTCTCTGACTGCCCGGACAGCACAGGCGCTCTGTCAGGCTCTGTCTGTGGGAGATAGTCGCTACGTAGCATAGAGATAGCTACCACTGTTCTGCTATGAATTCAGATTTGTAACAAGGGTATAAAACTAAAAAATTCTGGTTTTGGGGGAAAAAAAGGAAATATACTGCAAGTCTGCTTTTGTTCCATGCCTGATACGATGATACTTTTCATCCAATTCTTATGAGGCCATAAATATCTTGGCACCAGCATCAATGGCAATGCCTTCGTCTGAATCAAGAGACACAAGCAATCACCAAAAAAGGAACTTAACTTCAGCATTAGTACTTCCCCTAAATTCAAGTTCTGCATAAACAAAAATATTTTAACAAGTTTCTTAATGTGTATGCTGGCACACATTTCTCCCCTCTGAAACAGGCACACATGTTCCACGTTTCCTCGTTTCCTTGTTTAATTTAATGAAGTAAATCGAGACGATATTATAAAATCCCTATACAGCTGTGCTTTGGGGAGAGTGTGGTTGTGCTTGAACAACATTCCAGTTTTCGGTTAGGTCAAAAAACAAAAGCCGCGTTTCCACCAAAAGTACCCGGAACTAGGAACTACTTTTCAAGGAACTAAAAGGTTCCTTCAGCCCATGGTTGTCTGCGTTTCCACCGCGGTCTAAAGTCCCGCGAAGATTAGGCAAATTAGCCCACTGACGTATGAAAAAGCGACGTTGTCGTCGGTCCATTTGTCCTATGATTTCTTCTGTAACCCCATACTACCACTGAAGTAGCCTACATTATTTTTTAATAACTGTGAATTACGGAGAAATACCGCATACCTCACATAAATGTATCAAACGCTTTGAGTCAATTACAACAGGCTAACAAAGAAAATTCGGAAGAAAATATTCAGCAACCGAATTAATCCGTTTGAATGTTTTGGTACGTAATATGCTGTCCTAGCACGAATGCTTATATGCAATAATATGGCAGCAGTAAGTAGGTCATAATCATGTGTGGATTGTAAACTGCTCTAAAAACACACAAACTGTAAACAGTAGTTTTGAACATGCACAAGAATGTTGTAATAAAACACACTAAACAATTGTGACTAAGACTTTTGGTCACTGAAATGTGTTCATCAAGGTCTTGGGTATCAAAAGATGACAACATATTTTAGCAAATCCAATGAGAAATATAAAATAAATTGCTAAAAGTTAGTGTTGTGACTACTATTTTTCAACACCAGGTGAGAATGGGAGGGCAAATGGCCTTTCTGTAATGAATATGCATTGGGTAGGGCGACCTGCCAGCTAAGTAGGCTATTCACACCTGGCCGCATGCCTCCCCACCACTAAGACAAAAGACTCAGTGAGCCATTTAGAAGACAGAAACAAAGACATCTTTAGATTTTCAGAACATTTATTGATGCAAACTATATGCATGGAAGATGAGATGAGACTGGTGTACTCTTGCAACGCTTCAGCATCTCTGTAAATATGATAAAAACAAAATTATTAGGAAGTGTGACATCAAATCAAACTTTATTTATATAGCACATTTCCTTCAACAGGTGAAAATTATATGTGCTTTACAAAAAAGGGGTAAACCACTAACTAATGAAAACAAAACTTGGGAAATGTGACATGGTTACATCATATACAAACAAAGAACCAAACAAACACAACCAGACGCAGAGAGGTAGCCTATAATTTTGAGAAGCAATGGTTAGAATCGTTCGTAGTGTGGGAATTTACAAGCGCCTTGTGACAATGTAACAATGCCTCAATCTGAAGTAGGCTAGGTCTGTTTAGCTAAGTGGTTATTATATTGCCATTTCCCGAATTTACTTACAGTATGCTAATATCGATTGTGCGAGGACATCAGTTTTAGAATCCTAGCCACGCCACGGGCTATTTATTACCAATATGATCGAAAAACATACAGTCTACCTGATACTTCTAACACAACCAGACGCAGAGAGCCTAGCCTATAATTTTGAGATGCAATAGTTCGAATCGTTCGTAGTGTGGGAATTTACAAACGCTGGATATTCCTACAAACACACAGATACGTTGCAATACAGTACACATATTTACCAATATGATCATAAGAAATATACTTACGCATGAAGTTGATCCTCAGCTGGATCAGTTCGCTGTTCGAAATGACACCGCTCTTCATCAGTGTCGGCTTCCGGACGGACCATTTTCCAAAATTAAACGAAATGTTCACCTCAAAAGAAGTGAATTAGGCGACACTTTGACATTCTATCCCGCTTTCACAGACTTGGCATTTCTCACATGGACCTCGCATCGCCCCTCCTTTAGTCTCCTTCTATGAAGAATGCGATTTGGGCGGACTTCCTGCTGAGCGAAATTCACATAGTAATGAGTAAAGTTTAACGAAGCATACATGGTCTAATTAATCAAATTTAAACATTTTAAAACAATTCATATTATTTGCCAATGGGCGCATTGGAAAGTCGCGATTCTAAGGTTTCTGTCAATGTTTTTGTTGCGTCTGTATGATAACAGCACGTGACGTTAATCATCCAAATAGAAACGAAAGTTAATTTCATCTTGTCGAGCTCCGCCGGCGGAGCTCTTGACCCCAGAGGGTTAACCTGCATTTCTTCAGCATATATTCTGCTGTATAAATGGATGCAATGTAATTGCTATGTAAAAAGTTGTGTAAGTCACTCTGGATAAGAGTGTCTGCTAAACGCCTGCAATAAAATGCAATGGGCTGTGGGAGGGGCAGTGGGAGGGGCCCGTCCACATTTTGTGCGCGGAGTAACAGCTCCTCATTCAGTCTTGAGCCTTCAAGCCTGCTGTTTCGTGCTGGCCTTAGATCTAGTGCCCTCTGAGAGTAATACGCTGCCTTAAGTATTTTGTTTTTGTTTTGAGCTCCCTGTTTTCTGGATGATTTTACATTTTTTACATTTTACATCCTGATTTTACTTAATATAGAAATATATTACTATATGTAAAATATATATATACTATATAATATAATAAATATATATATATATATATATATATATATATATATATATATATTATATATTAAATACTGTATAAAAAATATAGTTCTCCAAGTTGCGCCGTGGGTCTGGACGGTTTCGTGCTTGTTTCTTTAGATGCCATTAAAACAATTATACGTACTGTGTGAAAAAAAGCATGTAAATCAGGATAAAAATAAAAATGAACTTGAATGACCTGAATGTGCAAAAACGTAATGTATTTTTGTCTCTATACTGCGACCAGACACGTAGAAATGTGCAGAATGTGCTCTGAAAGTAATCAGAGCCAGAATACACTGTTTAAGGCTTGAATAATTTTCGCATGGATGGTCTTACCCTGTAGGAAGGAAGGAAGCGTTGACCCATTAACCGCTGTACATGATCAGGCAGTTGTAAAAGTTTTGGCTTCCTGTTTTTGATCAGTGTTTCTCAGCCTTAGGAACCCACTGTGTTTGCTGGTTTTTGTTCCAACCATAGTAATGAGCCCCGTGCTGTACCAAGCTGATAAATGTTCTTAATTAATTAGAGACTAATTTCCCTTAATTAGACTTGTTGGCACTATTTTCCTGAATAAATGGCACGCAGCTCATCGGTGGTGCATCACACGGGTGCACTAGGCCTTGCTACTGAATTTAGATATTGTCGCGGCCGGAGGCAAAGAGTGCACAGCTCACAGTGCACGGCACAGGTGGAAAATAGGCTGGATTGTGCTGAATAAATCATCAGTGGGTGTGTTGCAGCAGGACTCAATCATAGCCAATCAAATGATGTCTTTACATTCCCTTGAAGAGCCGTGTGTTTTGTGCTCTCACGTACTACCGAGTTCCATGGTCTACCACTGCAATTGAAGATGAGGATATCCTCGTCAGAAGAAACTTCTCCAAAGATGAAACTGATGTTCTTGTGCTGGAGGTCCAGAATAGGGCTGTCACTTTTTACAATAATTGAATTTGAAGAAAGCTCAACATGAGAAAAATTAATTTCAAATTTGTACAAATTTTCTACCATCAGAACTTCAGTAAAACATTAAACTTGTAGTTGAGTAGCTTCGCTATGCTATAACTGAGAAATAATGACAATAGTACTTCAAAGTTTTATTAAAACTGGGGAAGATTACAACAATGTGTAATGTTGGGGCTGGTGAGCAACGTCAGAAGCGGACAATAAATCAACCGGGATTCTAAAAGCTGACTGCGAACAGCAGTCAACCACTGAGCGAGGGAGGAGAAAGGAAAAAAGGGGAAGAAACCCTGGCAAAAGGCCAAACAAAAGGCAATCCTTAAAAACAGGACGAAGTCTCTTGACTGAGAACTAAACACCAAACGCGCCTAAGTAGGCTAAGTAAGAACTCTCAGCTCACGTCTGAGACTTACTGGAGATAACTCTATTCACGAAACTCTTCTAACAATAGTGACCACTCTCAAGTGCCCCGGTTGCTACGTGTTTAGCTCCCATACCAGATAGCCATCGAGTAAGTCACAAAGCTCTCTAAATAACCAGAGCGTTACCGGCTGCTTGTACAATGCAAGAGCACAAAGCAGAGGTAGTGAGGTCCCTATAAAGGGTAGACTCCAGGTGGCCCGAATCAGCAATTAGCAGGTACTGATTGAGCGGGGAGAATCTCCTCTGCTGCCACCCCGTGGCAGCACCACCGCAAGCACAGGCACATTACACAATGTCAATGATGCTGTACACAGCGATCAAATGATTTGCTATTGCTCAAACAAAAGAAAAAATGATACCACGTGAGTTCATTATTAATTCACAACAATGGCTTATTTAAACTGAACTGGAGGGGACCTTTGGAGGGGACAATGTGTCAGCCTTTGGAGAGTTAGTAGGACATATTCCATTTGCAAACCTTGCAGGCAACTTTCTCCTGGGTTATTATTTTGTCTTTGATGGCATAAAACGTATAATATTTCCAAATGGAACACCTGAGGTGTGGTGGAGTTCCACTTTTGTTTGGCTCCATCATTTTAAATGTACAGTCTACAGGCTGCATGGATCACAGGGCCCACTCATGAACTTTGGCTGAACCTAACCATATACAGACATTACTGTGCCAATGAATTTGTTTCATGTAGCTTCTAAATAATCGCAGGGACATGGAATTCCCCTTTTGATGCATGTAGCTTCTAAATAGTCTCAAGGACATGCAATTCACCATGAATTCATTGGGCCCTTGGAAACGTCAAAGGCAGGGGATAAGAAGCAGGAACTGGGGGGGTGGGGGGTTGCCATTGTACGTGAATGTGTGTGTCTGTGTTTGAGTGGGAGTCTTTGTGTGTGTGTGTGTGTGTGAGAGTGGGGGTCTATATGCATATGTGTCTGTGTGTGAGTGTGTGTGTCAACAGGGGGTGGTGGTGGGGGGGGGGGGGTGTTGAGGGGGAGCTGAGACCCCCCATGTTTGCAGTCCTCATACTTTTGCAATTCTGTACCTCAAAAAAAAGGTTAATATACCTACAGGCACTATGTTGGACATTTGGGTCCGGTCATCCTGGATTAAAGCAGAAGTCATGGCATCACTGCTGGCTATGCAACATGGCTTAAATGTTGCCTGCTCTAGTGTCTCCTCATAGTAGATCTCAAATATACCCATAATAGCCAAAGCTGTAACTCGCGAAAATAACTTAAAATATTGATATTTAATGTGTTTATTTAATTAATCATGATGCTTACTAGGAGAGGGACAATTTTCCTATGACCTTCAAAAGATGTGTTATGTTGTCAACTCATTTGAACCATTAAAAAACAAATACAAAAAGGCAGAGAAATCAAGGGGGATCCTCCCTGATCATTAATTAAGTATGCACAGGCCAGGAAAAGAGAGGGTGTGTCCCCACTCGCTTGTAGCAGATAAAATGTGTGCCTTCATTTTAGTTCATGGCAACTTGGCAAGACCTGCCCTTGTGTTGTTACCTTGCCGCGGTGGGGAGGCTTGTGTGCCTCTGTGACTCTGAAGGCTATACCGGCGGGGGTCATACCCCCAACAGGTCCAACCGAGCCGGGAAGATTTCAGGGTAGAGGCCAGAAGAAGATCAGCACCTGGCCCTCCAGGTTGGGGGTTGGGCGTGGGGCTAACTACTCCACCCCGTAAAACGCCATCTTGTTACAGAAACTACGACAAATGCTATAAGCAGATAGTCACAGCCTTATGTTCCACATGGAACGAAGAGGATTAAGTAAGTAAGTAAGTAACTTGGAAAGAAGTCAGTTTTAACAGTTAGGGGGCATGTGAGTCCTACATCTTAGTCTGGGATGCGACATTTCATCGCTGGTGTTTTTTGGTTTTTGAATTTTAGTCTTGGCACGTTCTTGGATTACTTTGGGACAAACATGCTGTGGTTTTTATTCATTCATTTCTTGTGTGACTGTAACCTGTGTGTGTGTGTGTGTGTGTCTGTGTACATGCTGTGTAACAAACATTAAGGTGTGATTAATTTAGCAAAACACCATAAGAACTAAACAATTTTAATCAGAATTAATACATGAGAACAGGTGCTTCTTTCTGATGCCTTTGTTTCAAAGGCACTGAGGATGCAGAATAACTTCCTCTGTGTCTAGCACTTTGTGAAAGGAGGCAAAATATTTGAGGGTTTTATTCAAATTCTCTTTGCAGTGTTTCCATAGTGATTGTGGATGTCTGATTGGTTAAGAGTGTTATATTGCCCTTTGTGCAGTAGCTCCTCTTTTGTCCATTCTCTATTGGATGTTTCTCTGATGACTGTTTGTGTTTTGGGCAGTAATGCTAATTTGCTTATTCTACTTTAACTGTAAATGCAGACTCTTTTACTGTGTTATTGCTTCAAAGTAGCTTCATTATCAGGACAAAAATTTTAATGCAATTGATCAATTTTGGCATGCTTGTATTATTGTTGTATTACAGAGAAAAAGAAGTTGAATATCAGTAGTTGCTTCATAAAAGTGTGGGTATGTTGTTCACACGTTCTTTGAAAGTTGATCAGAAATATTCACAGCCTCCTGTTCCGAGCATGTTTCACAAAAAGCCACATATGAGAAGTTCCTCTTTTGAGTGCATTTATACTAGTGCTCCGCATGCTGTGGGTCAGTGTGCAGTGGAGACAGACTGGATATTCTTCTGTTCTACTGTAAGTATATTTCCACCTGTGTAGCGCCTGGCTTAATCAAACTACAGATTATCTTCATGCTTACACTTTTATTAACATTTAATTAAAAAGAACTGTACTGAAGGTCCTTTATCCTGTTTGTAATGAAAGCATCTCAGGAAACATTGTGGTGGTCCCTGATTTTACTTTTTTGCCTAAAGATAGAGAAATTACAGTTTTTAGTATAAACACTGTTTACACTCACTGTCTATACTTACTGTTTGAGTATAAACAATGTCACAGTTATTGATGTATTTTCTGAGAAATTGCAGCTATTACATGCATGTGAGAATACACATTATATTCACTGAAATAAGACCACAATATTAATAAGCCTTTTTGCCATTTTAATCCAAAGTCACTTCGCCATATCAAATGGAGTCGCAAGGAACTTATGCTAGATCGCATTTGAGTCAACAATTGCATGACTTATAACCTACATAGGGCTGGTATATGCGCACTGTCACACTCTGTCTGGGGTGGATAGGGGCAACTTATTGTGGAGGCAATCTGCCCATTGAGACTGCTGCTCTGCAATGGAATCCGATTTGTGTAAAAAGTTTAAAAAAAAAAATTTTTTAAACATGATTTTCACATGCATTTTTTTCTGATGTATCAAAGTATCAAGCAAAGCATTTTGTATTGTGAGAAAATAAATACATTTAGCACAGAGAAATACTGACTTTAAGAGCAAAACTTCAACTTTTAATTTTGGATCATTTTTTTTTGTGCCTGTGCAAACTATATAATGTTTTGTTTGATGCTTCGGACCTAGTTCTGAAAAGGACATACATACCTCAGTACCATCCTCATCAGAAAGCTTTATCTAAATAAAAAGACACAAGCAGTCGCCAAAAAAAGACAGCAGCCTCAGTACTTCCTCCAAATTAAAGGAACTTCATTCCGCATAGATAATTTTTTTTTTTTAAACAGTGTACTGTTGTATGTAGGTTATGAATACTATATGCGGTTCACAGAATTCAGCCTTTTATCAGACCCCCAAAGGAAACTGTTTAGTGTGCTGACAGGGAGTCAGCAGGTGTGATGAAGAGACAGCGCTCAGCTGTTAAAAGATCCTACTGGATCAGCATTATGTGAACCTCTGGTTCTCCATAATACATTCCAATCAGGTTTTGTATTGCCGGAAAGCTGATGTCATGGGGGAAAAGTTTGTGTCATTGGTGGTGGGGTGCTGACTAAGGATCTTGATACCTGTGGGTCAGCGCCAAGCCAGATACAAAGATACGGGGAGACTGAGATTTTGGGTGGGACAACTGTTTATTCAAGGCACAGATTGTGCCATAGTTTACAGGCCTGCATTGCTTAGTGATTCATTTTAAACTCAATATCATTGACTCAATCATTTCCGTTTAATTGTATGCACATGCCCAATTACAGTATGTGCTTCCGGTCAAGAGGTTAATATCAGACACAGAGGTCACATTAACAGTCTTCTGGATATTTTACAGATTAGACACAGAGCCAAAATGCAGGGCATAAGTACGCTGCCTTCTATAAATGCAGATATTGGTCTGACAGTTGTGTTGTTTATTGATCATAATATTTACACAGCCTTTGGTAGCATTGCAGGATTCAAAGCGAAAGGGTTTAATTTGAATTAATGGAAAACGGCATGTCACGCTCTGTCGCTAGCTTTTTTAAGATTTGTTTTCTGTGCGTGTCATCATTGTACTGTGGCTAATTAAAACTCTGGAACATCAAAACAAGTTGCTGTGCGTGCTTTTTAAAAAAAAAGGCTAAGTGCAGTGGAGGAAGCTACTGCAGTTATGATGGGACCCCTGCAAACACGTGCACGCACTGCGCCATTAGGCCTAGATATTTTACAGTAGACAATGTGTTGGGTTGTACGACTTAGGCGATTGGGAGAGCAGGTCAAGGTAGGCATCAGAACCATGAACAGGCCTCAGCCTGGATAATGCTTGGCTGCAGGCTGGCCGAACTGTTAACAAACGAGCTTCACAACTACCTTGGCCTATACAGTAGCTTGCATAAGCATCACACCACAAAGCATAATTGGACACAGTAGCTCATTTGTAGTAGGCTAGGCTATGCTCAGGCCTACAATGCGTATGTTATTCATTTACAGACTTCCCAACCCCACAATTTTGCAATGCAAATGGAAATTCTTTTATTTCTCACGTCTTGCCTAATTGAGGAGAACTGGATATATCAGATAATATTCAGCAGTGTGTGAATATAATGTGATAATATTCATTTAATAACGTCAACATTAAAGCTATACAGACGCGCTTTTAATAGTTATTTTACTTTTACTGTGGTTTTAAATTGCAATTGCAAAATACCATCAGCAGTGAGAAAATAATGAAGTAAATCATGATTGATGATATAGAATCATCCTGCAGCTGTGCTTTGGGAAGAGTATGGTTGTGCTTGGACATCTTCCTCTTGTTGGGTTAGAAAAAAAAATGAGAAAACCTTTTTATTGGATGTATTTTATCATTTTCAGTATATGCAGGGACAGACCACTAGAAGAGCTGCTTGGCAGATTTTCGTCATCTTTCATTACAGTAAACTATACTTGCGTTTTCTGAGAACATCTCAGAAACTCAATGGAGGGTTGCACTGCATAGGATAGATTTTATTTTAGGGGATTTAGATTTGGCCCAGTGGAGCTGGACTATAGAAAACCAAAGAAGGAAGCCAATTCTTGAAAAAAAGAAAACATTTTTAATTGAAATATGCATTCTCTTCTGCCGTCCCTTGTCCATAAATTATATTCTGTACTGAGCTTTACGGTGTATTCAATAATTCTGTCTATGGCAAGATGTGTGGTTTATGGCAGTCTGTAGGGCAGCCTACAATACATACAAATGATTAATAAAAACACATATGAAAAACTTGTGTAATGTTCTCCAGGGTGTCAGTGCTGTTCTAACTTCAGTTCCTCTGCTCCTCAGAGTCATGATTGAAGCAGAGAGGTTCGTCCTCATTGGCTGCCTGCTGCAAGGTGGGTCATTAAAGGGGTGGGGTCTAACTCTGTACTGTAGAGATGTACAGTGATCCAAAGGGATTACTGTAGATTATTATAGTATAAAAACATGTTTTTTACATATAGATTTCTAGATGGATGTGCTTTATATTAATTATTATTGTGACTTTCAGTCAGTAAAACCTTTGTTGTATTACAAATAAAAACGTCCACACAGAAAATGTGCTGTTGTGAGGTATGTGAAGGTGCTGTGTGTGTTTGTGTGTGTGCGTGTGTGTGTAAAGCTGACCCAAATCCCTGTATAGCTCCTGTATTTACTGAGATGCGTTGTGTGTGTTGCAGGAGCCCTGGGCAATGAGTGGGCAATCTGGATGCCTCAGAGTATAGAAGCTCTGAGTGGATCCTGTGTGCTGATTCCCTGCACATTTGATATAAAATCTGGTTTTGACAAACATCTGACAGCTGTGGCTAAAGGACTGTGGATAAAAAGTACTTATAGCGGTGACACGGTGTTTGATTCCAACAGAACTGGGACAGCAACTGAAGAGAATAAAATTAAAGGAAGATTAACTGGGCAACTGGAGGAGAAGAACTGCACCACAATTCTGGACAACTTCCCTCCATCTTACAATGATACTTATTTCTTCAGATTGGAAAACTTAGATAAACTTAAGTTTACTTTCTCTTCAGGTGTCAAGATTAAAGCACAAGGTACTGCATTTGCTGTTGTACAACTTTTTCACTGTGTGCCATTATGTTTATGCTGGGACCCTATGCTTTTAAAATTAGGTAGCGGAGATAGAAATGCTGTCCTCTATGAGAAACACACTTTGCCTGCAGAATAGTAAAGAATGAAAATGACTTGTCTCCAGATTTCACATTGTAAATACTGATTTAACATTGTAAATACTGTGTTAGTCAGATGCTGTTGATGTGGTGGTTAGTGTGTGCTCTGAGTGCTCTGTGTCTCTTCAATCCTAAAACAGACAGTAACCTGTCCTCATGTCTCCATGTCTCCTAGACTTTCCACCCAAACCCAAGATAACCACAGAGAAGGTGGAGGTGGTGGAGGGGACCTCTGTGAGTTTGAGCTGTTCTGCTGCAGCACCCTGTCCTGAACTCCCACCAAATCTGACATGGACCCCCAGGTTGAATGACAGTGTGGATCAACTGCAAGAGAATGAGGATCGAACCAAATCTGTGTCTTCTGTTCTGACCTTCACTGCTTCCCACCTCCACCATGGGCAGAAGATCACCTGCAAGGCTCTTTACAGACTGCAACAAGGAAACATTCCGAAGACATCTGAGACCAGTTTGATTCTTAGAGTTCTATGTAAGATTGTTGGATTTGATTTTCTTATGAATAAGTCAATTTTATATCCAGCTAATTTTTTTTTTCATCCAGTGAGCAGCAATTGTTATTGTTAGACTATA
>CM045883.1:84114341-84169341 GCA_025169545.1 Anguilla japonica | reverse complement strand
TGAAAGCAATACTTTCATCCATTCTGATTTTTAATCATCTTTAATGAATATTTTTGTTCATTGTTACTTTCCTACATTTTCCCTGTTTTAGTTTTGCTTTAATGACTGTTCACTGGAATGCATCGCTGAACTCTAGCAGTTTTTGAGCACAAGAAATGATTTCTGCAACGCCATGAATATTCAGCAAATGTTATTGTTGGACAGGTTGACAGTAAATTTTATGTAAACCAAATGGATTGGTATTCTTTTAAATTGAATCTAAACTAGAGAGAGAGAAAAAAACAGACTCATATATGTTATTGCATGGTCATTGTACACTTCACGTTTGAGGTTTCTGGCAATGTTGATGTCAATGGGTGCATTCTAATCACTTATCTTTACCTTTTTGGACAGAAAATTACAGATTATGGCAAACAAATTGACTATTTTGGCAAAATGTTTTATCAGCAAATGTAGAATCCTATAAACCAAACCTTTTTTTCAATTTTTGAATAGGAGTTGTCATTGTACTTGAATTATCAGTGTTTATGGAAAATAAGCCAGCGGAAAGATTAAAATGTACATTAGTCCCCTCTAAAATATACCTATAGCGAATATATAGATTCACTATAGGTATATTATAGGGGTCCTGATACAACTCATCCAGGATGTCACACAATATCCCAGAAGAACATCCAAACTGGAGGCCTCTCTAGTCTCAGCTAAGGTCAGTGTCATGACTCCACAATAAGAAAGAGGCTGGGCAAAAATGGGATCCTTGGGAGAGCAGTGAAGTGGAAACTACTGCTGAACAAGAGAAACAAGACATTGATCAAGACATTGGCTTAGTCCAGGGGTCTGCAACCCTTGTCCTGGAGAGCATGCACGCTCTATATAATGTGCATTGTGGTGAGATTAACTATCAAACACAGTAAAACAATACAATCAGAATTTTAATCAGAATGAGTAAATGAGAACATGTGCATTCATAAGGATATATTGAATAATACATGTTTCCAATGTCTTTTAATCAAAGGCAGTAAAAGTGCAGAATAACTTGTGCACCAAAAGACACTTTGCATGTGCATTGGAGGGTTTTTACTTAACGTGTGTCACTTGAATAATGTAGATGTCTGATTGGTTAAGAGTGTTATATTGACCTTTGTGCAGTTGCTCCTCTTTTATCCATTCTCCTTTTGGTATTTCCCTGCTGATTGTGTTTTGCGCATTGATGCTATTTTACTTATTCTAATTAAACTGCAAAGGCACACTCTGTTACTGTTTTATGAAGTCAAAGTAGCTTGATCATCAGAGCAGCAATTGTAAGACACCTTCTACATTTGTGGCATCTCCGTGTTGCACTTCACACATTTTCTGTGAAAGTTAATTAAAGATATTCACAGCCTCTGTTGTAGTCTGTATTAGTATCTGTTTGCTGTTAGTGTTTATTTTATGTTTCTGTAAGTTTATTATTTTTCACATCCTCCGTCCCAGTATTTTCATTCTCCCGGTCACTTGTCTCCCCAGTGCCGTCTCTGTGTCTGTGTTCCCTGAGCTGCTTCACTCCCCTGTATTTGCGTGATTTCACTATTCGGGTGGTTCCGGGTTTTCGTGGTTTCCCCCCTTCTTTCCAGTCTCGTTTTACCTACTTCCTGCTTATATCTAGTTTTACTAATTTCTACTAATCCTTACTAACTTAAGCCGCGTTTCCACCGCAGGAACTTTACCCCGGAACTAGGAACCCTTTGAGGAACTCAGTACGTTTCCACCGCAGGAACTAGGGTCTAAATTTAGTTCCGGGGGCTTTATTTTACCCCCCAAAAAGTTCCTGCTCGGGGGGTAGTACTTTCCAAAAGTACCGGAACCTTTGGGGTGGGGCGCAAGCGCTGAAAATTTCTGATTGGTCGACTACTTGCAGTGTTTTATTTCTAACCGCCATGTTTAAAAATATGCAGCCGCAAAGCGATAATAACTTCAAATCAAACTTGTATGTTATGCGGCGCAGTAGCCTAGTTTTGGTTATAGCCTGCCAATGTCTTGGAATCATAACGTGTGCTCTTCTGTTCTTTTCTTGCTTTAGTATTCGTTTTATAAAATGCTAAGCATTCGTGCTGGGACAGCATATTACGTACCAAAACATTCAAACGGATTAATTCGGTTGCTGAATATTTTCTTCCAGATTTTCTTTGTTAGCCCGTTGTAATTGACTCAAAACGTTTGATACAGTTGTGTGAGGTAGGCGGTAGTTCTGCGTAATTCACATTGGTGATACAGTAAAAGCAAACTGGAAATAACCTTCCGCACTTTTTGTCAGGGTAAAATAACAGGTTAATTCTAGTAATCGTCCCTTTAGCTTTTTCAGACTGTCGTAATTTTACTCTGCCATTCTTCAATTCCACAAAAAGACCAGGAAGACTATGGACTAATTTATGGTGCATGGTTCGCATCTGGAGGGCACACTTCGCTGCTCGGCTAGCAGTAACTTCGAAGGAAAGCAAACGGTGGCTGTACCGCTGCTAATTTAAATTTTCATGCAAGTCCGAGTTTTCGTTCTATTCTTGTCATTTTGCGATTAGCCTATATGGAATTGACGATGAGAAAGTAATCAAACAGCAAATTGTTTACAACGTGTGCATGTTTTCTGCTGTTGTTGCCAGTTATATTGGAAATGTGAATACATTGTCGCCTCGGATGTCAAGACATGAAAGTGAATGTTCGCATAAAAACATAATGAATGTGTTTGAGAGGATATATAAAACAGTTACAATCTGACTATTGGCCTGTTATATCCTATTTGTTGCATAACAACGGTCCAAGTTCAACTACCAACGACAGTTTTGCTTGACAACGGTAAAATATGCCCAAACGGCTGCAGAAGAATATTTGAATTCCAGGTGATTAAATCGATAAAAATCAATAAATACAAAAGTAACCATATATAGTCATTGTTGGTAACCCGTTGTATATAAGTGGAATAATCCCGTCCGGGCTGTCCCAGTTATTAGAAAATAATGTAGGCTACTTCGGTGGTAGTATGGGGTTACAGAAGAAATCATAGGACAGATGGACCGACGACAACGTCGCTATTTTACACGTCAGCGAACTAATTTGCCTAATCTTCGCGGGACTTTAGACCCCGGTGGAAACGCAGACAACCATGGGCTGAAGGAACCTTTTAGTTCCTGGGACTAAAAGTTCCGGGAGTACTTTTGGTTTTTGGCGCCTTTATAGATTGTAAAGTACTAACCTCATTAATATACTAACATGTTAATATTACTAATGGATTAACAAACACTAGTTTTGGGTTTTTGATAGTTTAAATCACTATACTAATACATTAATCATTCTCCCCTTTTCCATGCTGCGCTGTAGCTCCGCCCCTTTTCTTTCTAGTCTGCCCTAACGCTGAGTTCTGCAATTGCCTGCACCTGTCTCTTGCTCTAACTGCACCTCTCTCTCTGCACGTGTTTTACCTGCTGTTATCATTGTCTATGTGATTCCAGTCCGTGTTTTGTCAGTCCCCTGTCATTTAATTAGTTATCCTAATGTTCTTCACCTGGATGTTGTTTGTTACTCTGCCCTCACTCACGTAACCCCTCCTTGATTGCTACCTTCCCCAGTGTATAAATGTCAGTCTTTTCCACCAGCTCCCTGTCAGAACGTTGATCGTATTCAGTGCCGATGTTTTGTAAGCCTTTGTTTATCGAGATTCCTGAGATGCCTTTTCCGTACGACTTTGAGTTTGCCTGCCCCTTTTTTTGATTGCTTTCTGGTTTGACGTTTGCTTTGTTTTGACTTCTCTTTTGCCTGTTCCTTTGTACCTTCGCCTATCTGATCTCCTGGTTTTTGATTTTTTGCCCGTTTACCACTGTTCTTTTGGAAACTCGATTTTGTACCGTCCTATCTCTGATTACCTGGTTTTGAACTTTGGACTGAATAAAGACAACGTTTTTTGGATTTCCCTGGTCTGCGTTTGGGTCCTTGCACAGAACATTACAGCTTCTTGTTCTGAGCATGATTCAGGAAATGCCACATGAGCAGTTCCTGTTTTGTGTGCATTTATGCTTGTGCTCTGCATGCTGTGGGTCAGTGTGCAGTGGAGACAGACTGGATATTCTTCTGTTCTACAGTAAGTATATTTCCACCTGTGTAGCACTTGGCTCAGTCAAACTACAGATTATCTTCATGTTGGCAATTTTACTGAAGTGTAATTAAGATTAACTGAACTGAAGTTCATTTATTCTGTCTATAATGGAAGCACATTCAGTTCATTTTTCTCAAAATGCATTGTGGCTGTCAGTGATTTTCTATTTTGCTTAAAGGTGGAGAAATTATAGATCTAGTTTAAACATTATGTTCCTTGAGTATTAGGGTATATTGTGATAATCTGCAGCTCGTACAGGCAATTTAAATTGTACGTCAGAATACACATTTTATGCACTGAAAGGACACCGATATTAAGCCTTGACATTTTGCCATTTTGATCCAAAGTCATTTTGCCATGTGCACTGGAATTGCAAGTAATTTATGCTTGGTCACATTTGAGTCAACAATTACATAACACAAATACATTTCTTAACAAATCACAATCTTATCAAAATATGCACATACATTATAATTTATTGATCAATTCAATACCATTTAAAGCTACTGACTATGTAAGAACAACGAAACACCATTGTTAACAGTGACTGTTGGGTAGGGTCAAATCAGTGTTTGTGCAGTACCAGGAAGTCACACTTGCAAACAGCTATAGTATAAGAGCTATGCAGGAAGTGTAGTTTTCTAGTTTCAAAGGTTTCCAATTATCACAACCAATAAACCAATTGAACAATGTGGAATTGCAACCACTCTAGTCAAATTATTATCCAGGATACATGCTAAAGTTTTCACTTTTTAATTTTAAAGTGAAATTCAGCGAAAGGCAAATGATTAGTCTCCTAAACCTCCTTTATTTGTCAATAAATGCTTTTTGCTGTAAAAGTAAAATTAAACTTCACAAACATTCATGTGCTCAATGTGAGCAAATAAGTGGTTTTAAGATTGTGTTCTTTATTGATGTGTTTGTGTTGTACGTGTATGGTCTATCTTTATTAAAGAGTATTGTTTCTAAAAATATTAGAAAACAGTCATAATTATATATTTTCTTGTTTAATGGTTTTGTAGTCAACATAACCCATTGAAGATATCACACCTACCACAGCTGTGCTATGGAATCAATTTGTGTAAAAAAAATAGTTTTGTTTTATAAAAAATAAATACATTTTGAAAAGAAAAATACTCTACAATTACTACAATTCATACTTCTGGTTTTGGGGAAAAAACGGGAAAATATTGGAAAAGATTTTTTTTCTGCCTGCTTATACATGTCTGTGTGTGTGTGTGTGTATTTATATACATATATGGCCATACATATCTTGGAACGATCATCAACAACAAGCTTTGTCTGAATTAAAAAGCACAAGCAATCACCAAAAAAAGGACAGCAGCATCAGCACTTCCTCTAAATTCAAATTCTGCATAGAATATTTTAACAGTTTTCTTTAAGTGTATTCTTTTACACATATCTCCCTGCTCTGAAACAGGCCCACATGTTCATCAGTTTTTCATCGTTTAATTTAACGAAGTGAATTGAGACAATATAAAATCCCTATGCAGCTGTGCTTTGGGGAGAGTGTGGTTGTGCTTGAACAACATTCCTCTTCGGTTAGGTCAATAAAACAAAAAGAGCGTCTTTTTATTGGATGAATTTTAACATTTTCAATAGGATACAGGGACAAACTACTAGAAGAGCTGCCCGGCAGATTTTAGTCAGCTTTTCATACAGTGAACTTCTTGTGTGTTCTTAAAGTGTTAGAGACTCAGTGGAGTGTTGACATGTCCAGTGTGTAAGGCCTGAATGACTGTGGCCGTGTTGTCGTCTTTACTTGAGCTCATGAGTTCCTTTCTTTGCCTCTGTCAGGACACTTAGTCACAACACATAACAGCCTATTTCATGTGCTTTCATTGATTTCTAGGATAGATTTGCCCCAGTGGTGCTGGACTATAGCCAACACAAGAAAGAAGCCAATTCCTGAATAAATGTAATTTTTTGATTGAAATATACTTTATAATCTCATCTGCAGTCCATTGCCCATTAATTGTATTCTGTATTGAGCCATAAGGTGTATTAAACAATTGTGTTTATGGCGAAGTGTGTGGTTTATGGCAGTCTGTAGGGCAGCCTACAATGCATACAAATTATTGACAAAAACACATTTGATAAACTTGTGTAATATTCTCCAGGGTGTCAGTGCTGTTTTCTAACTTCAGTTCCTCTACTCCTCAGAGTCATGATTGAAGCAGAGAGGTTCATCCTCATTGGCTGCCTGCTGCAAGGTGGGTCATTAAAGGGGTGGGGTCTAACTCTACACTGTAGAAATGTATAGCGATCCAAAAGGATTACTGTATATAATTAGTGTAAAAACATGATTTTGGGAATGTGTTTTTACATATACATTTTGTAGATAATGGATGTGTTTTAAATGAATTATTATTGCAATATTTACTGATTTCAGTCAGTAAAATTAGTGTTGTATTTTATATATATATATATATCAAGACAGGTGACAAATCAAAGGAAAAACCTGAACAAATGAGTGGAGGAACATAATGAATACAGATGTTCCCTACAGGTGCGCTGCATGATACAATTACGCAATTATCATCCTATCATGCTCTGTGGCATGTATAAAATTGATGAGCAGGCCAAGTAGACCTCGAATTTGGATCAAGATAGAAAGAGGAAAAGATCAAAGTTGCTTTGAAAGAGGGTTCATTATTGCAGCACGGATGGCAGGAGCATTAGTCACAAAGACTGCTCAACTGGTTAGTGTTTCCATAGGAACAGGAACTAAAATGGCATCTGCCTTTAAATCTATGAGAAAGATATCTGTAAACAGGATCAGAAATTGTGGTCAAAAGCGAATGTCAATGCAGGATGTGATCAGACTGTGTCAGCAAGAACAGTCCATCCACACACAAATGTTCTGTATTAAATGTTGTGAGGTCTGTAAAGGTGCTGTTGTGTGTGTATAAAGCTGACCGAAATCCCCATATAGCTGCTGTATTCACAGAGCTGTGTTGTGTGTGTTGCAGGTGCCCTGGGGAGAGAGTTTTCAATCCAGATGCCTCCGAGCATAGAAGCTCTGAGCGGATCCTGTGTGCTGATTCCCTGCAAATTTGATATAGAATCTAAATATGACAGATATCTGAGAGCTGAGGCTATAGGACTCTGGAGAAAAAGAAAACCCTATGGAAAAATTGTTTTTAATTCCAGCATAACTGACAATGAAATTAAAGGAACATTCATTGGAAACCTGGAGAAGAAGAACTGCACCACAATCTTGGATCGCTTCCCTCCATCTTACAGTGATGACTATTTCTTCAAATTTGAATCCCAGAGTGCCCTCAAGTATACTTTTCCTACAGGTGTCAAACTTAATGTAGAAGGTACTGAATTTGCTGTTATGACTTCTTTTTTTTTACTGTGTGCCATTGTGTTTATGCTGGGACCTTACATTTTTATTAGGTGGAGGAGATAGAAATGCTGTCTTATATCAGGAATACCAAAAGTGAAAAAGAAAATGCAGACCTTGTTTTAGCGAGGTGCAAACCAGAAGGATATAGTAAAACTTAAAAAAGAAAGAAAGGTCGCACACTCTGTCTACTCCAATGTAGATTTTTATCTCCAACGTTTCGGCAGCAACGTTGCAAGCAGTTTTTGTAAAGTGGAAATAATTGAATTGATGGTGTGTTCTCACAACTCTGTGTAGATTCATGTTTAAACACCACGTCATCTTGATTGTCTGTCTCACAGGTGCATCCAATTTGTCAGTAACTTACATGTATGCGCTGTGCTAAAGCCCTGACGAAGGCAGCTTTCTGCCGAAACGTTGGAGATAAAAATCTGCATTGTGTGCAACCTTTCTTTATTTTAAAGTTTTACTTATACCAGAAATACACCTTGGACGTAGAAAAATAAAGAATGCAAAAAGAAATTACTTGTTAGTACATTTCACATTGTAAATACTGTATGCTAGTCAGACAACTGTTAATGTGGTGATTAGTTTGTGTTGAGTTCTGTGTGAGTCTCTAATCCTGAGACAGACTGTAACCCATCCTCATGTCTCCATGTCTCCTAGACTCTCCACCCAAACCCAAGATAACCCCAGAGAGGCTGGAGGTGGTGGAGGGGACCTTTGTGACTTTGAACTGCTCTGCTGCAGCACCCTGTCCCGAACTCCCCCCAAATCTGACATGGACCCCTAGGCTGAGTGACAGTGTGGATCAACTGCAAGAGAATGAGGATCGAACCAAATCTGTGTCTTCTGTTCTGACCTTCACTGCTTCCCACCTCCACCATGGGCAGAACATCACCTGCAGGGCACTTTACACACTGCAGCAAGGAGACACTCAGAAGACATCTGAGGCCAGTAGGACTCTCAAAGTTCTATGTAAGAGAGCTGGATTTGCATTTATCTTATGAAGAAGTTCACAATCAAATTAATTTTACATGCAGATGAGTTTTTCAATCCAAACAGCCATGATTTTTATTGTTAGACTATAAATCCTTTCCCTCATTGTATTTCTGTGTTCAGTTTTATGTTTTGGGACATGTGTCAGTGACATGTTATCTTTGTCCTTTTAAGGTAAAACATAATTATAGCAAAATCAGTGCAAATGCTTTTTAAAAATGTATACACAAACTAAATTTAAAATGAATTGCACAAGTACCATATTTTCACATCTCCTAGAACCTCCTCAGTGTCAGTCAGTCCCTCTGATTTAGTGTTAGAGGGCAGCTCTGTGACTCTGACCTGCAGCAGTAATGCCAACCCAGCAGTGCAGAACTACACCTGGTATAAAGTGAATGGGAAAGAGATGCACACTGTAGGAACTGGACAGAATCTCACCTTCAATGTGACTGAGTCCAGTGGCAGTGAACAGTACTACTGTGAAGCACAGAATGAACATGGCAAGGAGAACTCAACAACTGTACAGCTGAATGTGATATGTATGTTCAGTGCATTTATTGTATAATTGTGTTCATCGTATTATTGTTATATGTGAACAACAGTAATATTAGTAAATGTGGATTCTGTGTTCAGACATGCCTCAGATCTCTGGCTCTGGCAACTGCAGCAGAACTGCAGCAGAGATCAGCTGCTCCTGTGAGAGCCGTGGGAATCCTTCTCCCAGCATGGAGTGGCATGTGTCTGGACTGCGGGTCACTAACTCTACTGACAGAGTCATCAGGGAGGAGCAGCTGGGGAACACAGGCCTGAGGAGCTCCCTCACCATGCGCCAATCACAGGGAGACACGCCCACTCTCCTCTGCGTCAGCACCAACACTCTCGGCTCCGCCAGCCTCCAGCTCCACGTCCCGTCTCCACAGCAACACTCAGGTATTTACATACATGGCTTTTTATAATTGTGCACTTTTACTGTATGCCATAAAGCCTACACAACATTGTTATAAACATGATGTAACACCCGTTATTGGGATGGCAGATATGCCATCCAGCCGTTACGCCTTGGCGGGGGCATGCCCCATACCTATATTACTATTCACAAAAGCTCATTAAAGACTTGCTAACTATTTACTTTTTACTCCACCCTTACTAATCCTGTGGAGGAGCGTTGTTTATTTTTTATGGTTTGCCAGGCAGTAGGTTTCCAATTCTATGTAAGATGTGTTTCTACTTTTTTCTATCCTGCCTTCCAAGGTGGAGATTTTTCGAAACTCCGCTTTCTCTGTCTTCGTGTGGACAAGAAAAAAGGAGCTTTATGACAACGCTGACGTCATGACGTCAACTCGCGCATCAGTTACCATGGCAATTGGTGCATCGCGCATGTGGCAATCGTTTTAGCGTTCTCCTGTGGACGGAGATATTTTTTAAAACGCCGGTCGTGTGGATAGTTTCTTTTTTTTAACGGAGGGGGAAAAAACTACGTTTTAAGAAAAGTCCGTATATGTGTGGACAGGGCCTAAAATGTGGGGAATATTTTTACGCTTTTCATAAACACTCTCACTGTTGGATTTCTGTAAACAAGAGAAGTCTGTTCATGTCTTTCAATATATTTTTAGGCATAAATTAAGTTCTACATCATGACTGTTTTTTTCAGGATTACAATACAATCTGCTGTTATATGTTATTATAGCAGGACTGATTTGTCTAAATGTATTGACAATTGGATTCAGTATCTTCAAAATGAAAAGGTGAGTACATCTTTTCAATTTGACCTTTTATTTACTAAATGCTGACAAAATATACCTTCATCACAATAGTTTTCAAAACAAATTATTTTTTACTGTACCTCGTTTTAGCAGATTTTTCAACTGAAAACCAATTTGCAATCACAACCTGAAGAATCAAAGTGGATGAGAATGCAAGTGTAGCCAGTCATTGAGAGCATTATATAGTAGTATAGAGTATTATAGAGAGTATTATAGTTACAATAAGGCAATTATTCTTTCAGTAAAATGTCACTAAAATTAAAACCATCGCACACAGTAAATGACTGAGGTCTGCAGAGGCATACTGTATAAGCAGAGGCTTTAAACACATTCTCTCTCTACTCTGATTTTCATGTCTCCAGTTTGTCTAGAAGACTGAACGTAAGTCTCACCATCCTTTCCTCCTCTTCCTCTTCTGAAACACTCTGTCTGCAGCTCAGCCTGATTTCACCTCTATTTTACATTCACACCATCTCTGTGTCTTTTCCTTTAAAGGGAGGGAGGGACGGGGACACATATGCCAGTCTGCAGCTCCCCAGCATCAGCCCTGAGTATGACATGCTGCAGGTGAGCAAGTGTGACACAGAAATACACACCAGGGGGCGCCACTACACTGGTTAATCACATTTCTGAAACGTATGCAGATTCCCTCAGTATCAGAGATGTGTGTAGTAAAGACAGGATCAGATCTGTATTTGTTTTTAATCACTGAGTTCAAACAGAGGTGAGAACCTCCCAGACTCAGCTGAAGGGCTGAAATGCTCTGTGGAATCACTTTGGATTGGATATAGTTGACACTCGTACTTAACTCTGAGTGATGCTATTTATTCCACAAAATGAAAGTCTGGCAAACTCAGAATAAATATGTTAAGGATTCTCTAAAGAATTTTTACAAAATTGAACAAGTTTGTGATTAATATTATTGCTGTTTACTGATATTTATTTTTATAATTGAAAGAAAACTTTCACATTTTCATCATGATATGATCATAAGCCCTGCCAGCTCCCTCCACTGACAGAATGATTTCAAGTGCCAAAATGTGGCTCTGATCAAGATATGGAGGTTTAAATAACCTAACGTTGTGTGTGTGTGTGTTTGTACACGCGTGTGCATATGTGTGTGTGTGTGCGTGTGTGTGTTTGTGCACGCGTGTGCATGCGTGTGCGCGTGTGTGTGTGTGCGTTTGTGTGTGTGTGTGCGTGCGTGCGCATGTGTATGTGTGTGTGTTTCTGCACACGTGTGCATGCGTGTGTGTGCGTGTGCGTGTGTGTGTAGGTAAAAAACAGGCATCAGAAAGACTCTGGGACTTCACAAGAAGAGGACAATGACTTCCAAAACCCTGGAGATGGAAATTGAGATCAACTGCAGCTCATTAAAAATATGATCATGTTGTGTTTTCTGAAAAGCTATTGTTTAAAGAAAACAACTGAATGCAGTGTCACTTTTATTTTGTATGTCCAAATGGGATTTTCTTTTGATTGTTCGTTTAATTTTTTTCATATTTATCCTGGCAGAAATTTTTTTCATCCATTTTGATTTTTAATCATCTTTACTGAATAATTTTTGTTCATTGTCCTTTTCCGACATATTCACTGTCTTCACTCATTTCTGAGAAATAGAAATTAATTCTTCATCCCCATGAATTTTCAACAGTTGTTGTTGTTGTCACGTAACGGGTAAGGAGGACCCAAATGCAGAGTAAGGAAAGAAACTCAAAAGGGGAATATTAACAAAGACTTTTTACTAACAAAAACGGCAAACACAAAGAGGGAACAGAAAAGGCCACGATGGGAAAAAACACAAAGTCCAAAATATCTAAGAAAAACAAAACAAGAGGAACTCAAAACACGGGCAGAGCAGAACACAGGCAGGCAGAGTACACAGGTAGGTACATACGGTCAGAAACAATGAACCAGCACCCGAGTCAAGGGGACAAAGAACCTAAATAGACAAGGGTAACAAGACACAGGTGAACTCAAAGAACAATCAAACCAGAAAAGGAGGGAATTGTTAGGGTGCGACGGTGGGTTTGGACCCAAGTGCGGAGTGCAGGGAAAGAAACTCAAAACTCCAACAGGTAAGGAACAACAAAGACTTTACTTGCAACAAAAAAGGGCATAAGGGAACAAAAAGCCTCGCAGGGCAACCACAAAACACAAAACCAGGAAACAAGAAAATCCAAAAGTCCAAACGCGGGGAAGCAGAACCTGGACAGGAACATACGGGTCAGGAACATGGGCAAGACACAGCCAACAAGCAACAAGGATCCAGCACCTGAGTCCAGGGGAAGGGAAACTTAAATACAGACACTGACGAGACACAGGAGGGCACAATGAACAATCAGGCCACAGAGAGGGAAGGGAGAACGAGACAGCCAACAGAATAATTGAAACCAATAATACAATTAACAGGGGGGAGCAGGACACAAAACAGAAGTGCCGCCATCTGGCGGCCCAACAGGGAAAGACAGACAACAGGAACACAGGACCATGACAGTACCCCCCCCCCAAGGGACGGCTCCTGACGTCCCAGGAAGCCAACCTGGGGAGGGAGTGAACAGAGGGTGGGAGCAGGAGACAGGACTGGACTCGGGGACTCGACAGGAACAGGACTCAGGACTGGACTCGACAGGGACAGGAACAGGACTCAGGACTGGACTCGACAGGGACCGGAACAGGACTGGACTCAGGAACTGGACTCAGGACTGGACACAGGAACAGGACTCGACTCAGGGCTCAGGAGACTCAGGGCTCAGGAAACTCAGGGCTCAGGAAACTCAGGGCTCAGGAAACTCAAACGGGACTGGGGCGAGGCACACACCAGACAGGACCTACATACAGACAAGGAACAGAATGACGGAGACAGAACTGAACGCGGACAGAACACCGGACTGGTACAAGACGAGACGAAAACACCGGACTGGACTATGGCTAGACGAGACGAGACGAGACAGAACACTGGACGGGGAGACCTACAAGGACAGACAAAGGGACAAGCAGGCAGGGAGGCACACAGCAAGACCTACAGACACACTGAGGGACAGGCAGACAGGGAAGGAAAGGGGTGAACCCAAAGACTGACATACCACCTGACAAACAGGCAGACATGACAAAACACAGGCAGACTGGCACACAGACAGACAGGCAGACAGGCGGGAGAACACATTGGCCGATGGGCTGACGGCCTGGGGGGCAGACAAACAGGCCAACAAACTGGCGGACACACACATGGGCAAACAGGCGGACAAACAGGCAGGCAGACAACCAGACAAGGGGGCCGGAGAACACACAGACACACGGTCAGAAACACTGGGTGGCGTGAGAACACTAGGTGGAGCGCGGACTCTAGGGGGCGCGACACCAGGGGGAGTGACCACACTAGGGGGAGGACGGACACCGGGAGGAGGCTGGACACCAAAGGGAGAATGAACACTGGGAGAAGCACGGCCACTAGGGGGAGCGAGAACACTGGGAGGAGCACGGCCACTAGGGTATGAGGGAACACTAGGGGGAGCGAGAACACTAGGGGGAGCGAGAACACTAGGGGGAGCGCGAGAACACTAGGGGGAGCGAGAACACTAGGGGGAGCGAGAACACTAGGGGGAGCGAGAACACTAGGGGGAGCGAGAACACTAGGGGGAGCGAGAACACTAGGGGGAGCGAGAACACTAGGGGGAGCGAGAACACTAGGGGGAGCGAGAACACTAGGGGGGAGCGAGAACACTAGGGGGAGCGAGAACACTAGGGGGAGCGAGAACACTAGGGGGAGCGAGAACACTAGGGGGAGCGAGAACACTAGGGGGAGCGAGAACACTAGGGGGAGCGAGAACACTAGGGGGAGCGAGAACACTAGAGGACAAAGGAACACCAAGGGGCACAGGAGCACAAGGCAGGGCAGGAGCACTGGGCAGCTTCGGAGGCCTCTCCAGGGCGCGGGGAGAAGCAGAAGGCTTCTCCAGGGCGCGGGGCAAACCAGGAGGCCCCTCCGGGGCTGGGGGCGGAGCCGGCAGCGGAGGCCCCTCCGGGGCTGGGGGCGGAGCCGGCGGCGAAGGCCCCTCCGGGGCTGGGGGCGGAGCCGGCGGCGAAGGCCCCTCCGGGGGCTGGGGGCGGAGCCGGCGGCGAAGGCCCCTCCGGGGCTGGGGGCGGTGCAGGCGGCGAAGGCCCCTCCGGGGCTGGGGGCGGTGCAGGCGGCGAAGGCCCCTCCGGGGCTGGGGGCGGTGCAGGCGGCGAAGGCCCCTCCGGGGCTGGGGGCGGTGCAGGCGGCGAAGGCCCCTCCGGGGCTGGGGGCGGTGCAGGCGGCGAAGGCCCTCCGGGGCTGGGGGCGGTGCAGGCGGCGAAGCCCCTCCGGGGCTGGGGGCGGTGCAGGCGGCGAAGGCCCCTCCGGGCTGGGGGCGGTGCAGGCGGCGAAGGCCCCTCCGGGGCTGGGGGCGGTGCAGGCGGCGAAGGCCCCTCCGGGGCTGGGGGCGGAGCAGGCGGCGAAGGCCCCTCCGGGGCTGGGGGCGGAGCAGGCGGCGAAGGCCCCTCCGGGGCTTGGGGCGGAGCAGGCAGGCGAAGGCCCCTCCGGGGCTTGGGGCGGAGCAGGCGGCGAAGGCCCCTCCGGGGCTTGGGGCGGAGCAGGCGGCGAAGGCCCCTCCGGGGCTTGGGGCGGAGCAGGCGGCGAAGGCCCCTCCGGGACTTGGGGCGGAGCAGGCGGCGAAGGCCCCTCCGGGACTTGGGGCGGAGAGCAGGCGGCGAAGGCCCCTCCGGGACTTGGGGCGGAGCAGGCGGCGAAGGCCCCTCCGGGACTTGGGGCGGAGCAGGCGGCGAAGGCCCCTCCGGGACTTGGGGCGGAGCAGGCGGCGAAGGCCCCTCCGGGACTTGGGGCGGAGCAGGCGGCGAAGGCCCCTCCGGGACTTGGGGCGGAGCAGGCGGCGAAGGCCCCTCCGGGACTTGGGGCGGAGCAGGCGGCGAAGGCCCCTCCGGGACTTGGGGCGGAGCAGGCGGCGAAGGCCCCTCCGGGACTTGGGGCGGAGCAGGCGGCGAAGGCCCCTCCGGGACTTGGGGCGGAGCAGGCGGGCGAAGGCCCCTCCGGGACTTGGGGCGGAGCAGGCGGCGAAGGCCCCTCCGGGACTTGGGGCGGAGCAGGCGGCGAAGGCCCCTCCGGGACTTGGGGCGGAGCAGGCGGCGAAGGCCCCTCCGGGACTTGGGGCGGAGCAGGCGGCGAAGGCCCCTCCGGGACTTGGGGCGGAGCAGGCGGCGAAGGCCCCTCCGGGACTTGGGGCGGAGCAGGCGGCGAAGGCCCCTCCGGGACTTGGGGCGGAGCAGGCGGCGAAGGCCCCTCCGGGACTTGGGGCGGAGCAGGCGGCGAAGGCCCCTCCGGGACTTGGGGCGGAGCAGGCGGCGAAGGCCCCTCCGGGACTTGGGGCGGAGCAGGCGGCGAAGGCCCCTCCGGGACTTGGGGCGGAGCAGGCGGCGAAGGAAGGCCCCTCCGGGACTTGGGGCGGAGCAGGCGGCGAAGGCCCCTCCGGGACTTGGGGCGGAGCAGGCGGCGAAGGCCCCTCCGGGACTTGGGGCGGAGCAGGCGGCGAAGGCCCCTCCGGGACTGGGGCGGAGCAGGCGGCGAGGGCCCCTCCGGGACTGGGGCGGAGCAGGCGGCGAGGGCCCCTCCGGGACTGGGGGCGGGAGCAGGGGGGCGGAGCAGGCGGCGAAGGCCCCTCCGGGACTTGGGGCGGAGCAGGCGGCGCCTGCAGGACAACTGGCAGGACGGGCGGCTCCGGCGGGACGGCGGGCTCCAGTTCGCTGGGTTGGGAGTACCTCTCCGCCCGAGGGGGCATATCCCCAAACCCCCGGAGGTACTCGTCCCAGCGCAGGGCCGTTTCGAAAAGTAGTTCGAAGTCATTGCACATGTCCACACCGGAATACACGAGCCCGCCGTGGAGGGGGTCCCTCATGTTATCCTTGAATAGCTGGCATACCTTAGCCTCGGGCAGGTTAGCCATTGCGGCTGCGGCGCGGAACTCCACCACGTATTCCACGAATGGGCTTGACCCTGGCGCGTGTTGTGGAGCTCTTTCCGGCCACTGGCTACTGGATGGGGGAGCCTGCCCAACGGCCGGACCTGGGCCCGAAGCCTCCCCAGCCACCACCGGCTTGCTCCACACCGGTGGCATGGTTAAAATAAAAAAAAAAAAAAAAAATAAATCAAAACAAAACTTCAAGGAAAGAGGGGGGAAGAAAAAAAACTCCGCTGGGTCCAGTACTGGCTGGATCCTTCTGTTAGGGTGCGACGGTGGGTTTGGACCCAAGTGCGGAGTGCAGGGAAAGAAACTCAAAACTCCAACAGGTAAGGAACAACAAAGACTTTACTTGCAACAAAAAAGGGCATAAGGGAACAAAAAGCCTCGCAGGGCAACCACAAAACACAAAACCAGGAAACAAGAAAATCCAAAAGTCCAAACGCGGGGAAGCAGAACCTGGACAGGAACATACGGGTCAGGAACATGGGCAAGACACAGCCAACAAGCAACAAGGATCCAGCACCTGAGTCCAGGGGAAGGGAAACTTAAATACAGACACTGACGAGACACAGGAGGGCACAATGAACAATCAGGCCACAGAGAGGGAAGGGAGAACGAGACAGCCAACAAGAATAATTGAATAAACCAATAATACAATTAACAGGGGGGAGCAGGACACAAAACAGAAGTGCCGCCATCTGGCGGCCCAACAGGGAAAGACAGACAACAGGAACACAGGACCATGACAGGAATAACAAGACACAGGTCTTGTATTCCAAGATGTATTCCAAAGTGTTGCTACCCAATATTTCCTCAATTCTTTCAAGTCACTTGGCCCTGTGTTTTGTAATCTTACCATTTTACGGTGTCATGCAAACATTGTGTCAGATCAAAGTGTCAAATAGTTTGAATTGCCTCATGGAACACATTGAAATTCATGTAGAAAACTGCTGGTGAGTAACTACATTCAGCATATTTCTCCAGAAAACATATGTTTATACTTGCTTCTGAACTGAATTTGAGTAAATGTACAAGTTATTGTACATTTGCTACGTACAATAAATACTGCATGTGAGATACATATTGTACATACATACATAGAGAACTTCTTTATCTCCATGGGGACATTTCCCTCACAGCATGTTACATTCACATTTACGAACAGACATTTATACCAAGAAACATACAATCATTCACGCAACAGAAAGCCTGGGCAGCGAAATACATACATACCAATACAAATAGGACATATAGACGCCTATTCAATCAATCTTGACTGTGAGAAAGCCATCCACACATATGTTTGGCCTGTCCATGTACTGCATGCTTATACACACAGGGCCAAGTGACATGAAAGAACTGAGGAAATATTGGGGAGCAATGCTTTGGAATACATCTCATTTAATTTCGGTGAGGCAAGATAGCCTATATTGTTTCTAGTACCGTAACTTGGTGTCATTTTGATATCAATACTTTTAATGGCAGGATTTTGGCAGTGCGAATGAATGAGTTATAGACGGTCTATGTCTTCTATGTGTGAGTAACTTGGCATTTTTGTACGTTGAAAACGTGTTTATTATGAGATACAATTAACAGGGGAAGGAGCAGGGCACAAAACAGAAGTGCCGCCATCTGGCGGCCCAACAAGGAAAAACAGAGACAGAAACACAGAACCATGACAGTTGTGGGACAGATTGGAAATAAACCAAATGCTTTTTTATTCTTTAAATGGAATCTAAACTCACACAAGGAAAAAAAACTATGGACTCTATACTATATAATAATATATTATACAGTATAATATACACTATTGCATGGAAATTTTAAACCTCAAATTTGATGTTTCTCAATTTAACCTGCTGACGGTGTGTATGAAGGAAGTATTAAACCATCGACCACTGTGTTTGATAGAGCAGTTTTAAAACATTTCCTTCCTGCTCCTCTGTTTTTGACCAGTGCTTCTTAGCCCTGGTCCAGGGGACCCACTGTGTATGCTGGTTTTTCTTCCAACCATAGAAACAAGCTCTGTATTGTCATGAGCTGGTAGTTGTTCCTAATTAGGAACTAATTGCTCTTAATTAGAATTTTACTATTGAAGGACAATTTGCTCTTTTAAAGCCACATTGTGTTAGAAAAAGCTGAATTGCCATAAAAAGTACTAATAACTTCTCTGTTAACCTTCTACTAATAACCTCTGTTATTGCAAAATGAATGGTTTCAGATCTTTAAAGAAAAATGTAATATTAGACATTTTGTTGCATTCTCATTTCATTTATTTTATGACAAAAAGTGATCAATCTCCCGTATCACCTATTTGAAAAATTGCCCCCTTAGTTACTCAGTCAACCGATTCACGGAATTTAATTGATAATTAGATTCAGCTGATTGAACACAGACATGCTTCATCACAACCAGCCCTGTTGAATCTTAGGGCTTAGAATTACAATAGTTTTTTTTTTTTTTTTTTTCCCTTCCTCACTTAATTTCCTTGCTTCCTGTCCTGGTGGAAGGCCAAAAATGGGTCAAAAATGCATTAAATTGCTGTTTGGAATCACAAGTTGTCAATATGTTGTCAATGGGTGCATTCTGATCATGCATTTTTCACCTTTTTAGACAGTGAATTACAGTTTATGATTAATAATTTGATTATTTTGGCAAAAAAGTTTTATCTGCAAATGTGAAAATTGTTGTTAAACTTTTAGGACCCATGTGATTATTTTACTTATTGTTTAATTTTGTTTGGTTTTGTTTTTTCTTGGATGTACTTTTTTGTTGGCATAATTTGCTCTATGTATGTCCATATTTCAGACTTGGATATGAAAAACAGTTATTTGTTTACCAACTATTTTCACTGTACAATAGGTATATTATAGATGACTAGTACATTTAAATCTTTCTGCTTTCTTATTTCGGATTTGGAGATTGACGCTTGTCTAGGTGAATTGTATCGGACGGTGGTGGTTGAAGAAGGAGCTGAGCCGAAAGACAAAGCTCTCTATGTACCAGTCGATCTTCAGGTTGCATACCCCTGGTCTAAGCCAATGTCTTGATCATTTAAGTTTGTTTAAAAAACACAGATACAGATTTTTTTTTTTTTTTTTAAGACAAATATTTCTGTTTATTTGTGTGAGTGCATGCACACTATATAATGTGCATTATGGTGAGATTAACTATGAGAACACTATAAAACAATGCCATTTTAATCAGAAAAAAATAAAAATAAAACAATTAGAACATGCTTCCATGAGGATATGCTGAATAATACATGTGTGGTGTGGGGATGGTTCAAGCAACCACACCTGCCCTGGGTCAAGCTAATTAGACCTGGCGAATTAGATTATTTCTTAAGAATTAGATAATTGGCCAGGCTAATTGGACACGGGAACAAGGGTGGCTGCACTTGTGCGTAGTGAGGCAATCAGTGCGCACTGGTTAAATCTGCCATCCCCACCCACACAAGGGAGAGCCTCTCTGTCAGGACAGTGGCTGCGTCCAAATAGTCAAAAAAATGACGTCGTATGTCTTTTCCTAACCACTTTTCCTTAACCTCGATGGAAAACGTCACGAGGTTAAGGAAAGATGTGAAGGAGAATTCAAAAGGACTTAGGAAGAGACAACCGCGGTGCTGAGAGAATCCGACTGCACTTACACTAGGCTACGTAATTATGCGACGGCGGATGTTATTGACGTGAGTCTGCCATGGTAAAACTACAATGTTCCGAAGATGGACTACTAAAAGCGCATCTTAGATACTTTGCCCCATGCGTTCTCACCGTGTTGTTTCATGCAGGCTATATAAACGTGGACAACCCTGTGAAAAATATTACTTCATTACCAAGGGTGGAATTGAAATAAAAAAGGAATATAGGCTACCAGTTACAAAAATGAAACGAAATGGTTGTCACATTGAGAATGGTTGCTCACGATCACCCTCCTGTCCACTCATATTTATCGACATGAATCCCAATCAGTATGATTGCATGAAAATAATTCATTAAATTTAATGCAAGATAGGCATAACATGTTAGGCCTACAAATTTACTACTGTACATATCATTCATAAGTTTTAAACATGTTGAATTAAAAACATAATCTGACTAAAAACGTCTCATATCCCTTTTTCTTGAAAGACAGACTTCTGTGTTATGGTTAATATGCTGATTATGATCTGATTATAAGCCTATGCATATAATAGCTTAGGAACCACCACACAACTCAGTCATGTTGATCGTTTTTTGTTTTCGTAAACGGCCCCGAATGGTGCTTCGCTTTAAGTGTTGCTGCCTTAAGGAATTGTGGGACGGCATTATCTCCTTTCCTTTCGTAAAGGACGGTCCAGTGTGCTCTATGCTAAAGGAGATAAGATATGAAGCATTGAAGCACCCTTCCTTAGAATTTAGAAAATTTGAACAGCTCATATCATGGCTGTCACTTAGATACTTCCGGGTCAGTTCACTCAGTTAGGAACCTTCCTAAGCAAGAAAGACTATTCGGACGCAGCCAGTGTTTGACATCTTCTCCTTGGCTGTACCATCTTGCCAACCTCACAAATAAATGTGGATTTGCTTGGAACATTGTCTCCCTGTGTCTCTGTGCTGGACGGCCCCTTGGGAAGCCACTTTGGTGGCCTGTGGCAGGCTTGTTTGCCACAACATGTTTCCGATGTCTTTTAATCAAAGGCTCTAAAAGCGCAGAATAACTTGTGCATTTACTTGTACAACAGAGGGCTTTACTGTACGTGTGTCACTTAGCAGTGTTGCCATAGTGACTGTAGTAGATGTCTGATTGTTTAAGAGTGTTATATTGATGTTTGTGCAGTAGCTCCTCATTTGTCCATTCTCCTGTTGATGTTTCTCTGCTGATTGTTTGTGTTTTGGACATTAATGCTAACTTAGTTATTCTAATTCAACTGCAAAGGCAGACTCTGTTACTGTTTTATGGAGTCAAAGTAGCTTGATCATCTGACCAGCAATTGTAAGACAAATTCTCCATTTTGGCATGTTCATGTTTTTTTGGAGTATGACCGAGAAAAATAAGTTGGATTTCAGTAGTTGTTTTACAGAAGGGTGGGTATGTTACACATTTTCTGTGAAAGTTAAATAAAAAAATATTCACAGCCTCACGTTCCGAGCATGTTTCACAAAAAGCCACATATGAGAAGTTCCTCTTTTGTGTGCATTTAAACTTGTGCTCTGCAGGCTGAGGGTCAGTGTGCAGTAGAGACAGACTGGATATTCTTCTGTTCTACAGTAAGTACATTTCTACCACTTGGCTCAAGCGAACTACAGATTAATCAGGTTGCCACTTTTATTGAAATTCAATTAAAAAGAACTGTACTGAAGTTGATTTATTCTGTCTATAATGGAAACACATTAAGTTCATTTTTCTCAAGAGACATTGTGGTTGTCGGTGATTTTCTATTTTGTAGAGAAATTACAGATCGAGTGTAAACATTTTATTCCTCAAATATTATTGTATATTGTGATAAACTAAATCTCATACAGGCAATTTTAATTGTGTGTCAAAATAGACATTATACGCACTGAAAGGACACCGCAATACGAATTAGCCTTTTGACTTTTTGCCATTTTAATCTAAAGTCATTTTGCCGTGTGGACTGAAATTGAAACTAATTTATGCTTGGCCACATTAACATTTCAGGAACACAATGTTTACACTCAATCTGTAACAATTACATAACACAAATACAATTCTTAACAAATAGCAATCTTGTAAATATATGCACATACAGTATAATGTATTGATAAATTCAATACCATTTAAAGCTGTGGACTATGTAAGAACAATGAAACACCATTCTTAACAGTGACTGTTGGGTAGGGTTGGGTCACAGTGTTTGTGCAGTACCAGGAAGTCACACTTGCAAACAGCTTCAGTATAAGGGCAATACTGGAAACACGCTTTTCTAGTGTGAAGAGGTCTGATGCTTTGGCCCTATAGGTCTGAGTTTTCACATGTTCATGGTTTTATCGTTCATGAAAGTATCTTAAAAACGATTTAAAAGTATCACAAGCAATTAACCAATTGAATTATATGGAATTGGAACCACTCCAGCCAAATTATAATCCAGGATACATGCTAAAATATTCATTTTTTCATTTTAAAATGAAATATTTGGAGGAGGGCAAATGATTAGCCTCCCAAGCCTTATTTATATATCGATAAATGCTTTTTGCTTTAAAAGTAAAATTAAACTTCGCAAACATTCATGAACTCAACATGACTAAAACAGAGTTTTAAGATTGTGTTCATTTTCCATTTCATTGCGTTGTACATGTATGGTCTATTTATCTTTATTAAAGATTACTGATTCAAAAAAGAAATTAAGAAAACGATCCTTATTCTTATAATTTTCTCGTTCTTTAGTTTCATACTCAACAAAACCCATTGCCCATAGTGAAGATGTCATGCCGTTGGGGAAAAAAAGGAAAAATATTAGAAATTTCTTTTCTTCTGTACGTTTGGAGAAAGTCTTAGAAACTCAGAGGAGTGTTGACGTGTCCAGTGTGTAAGGGCTGAATGACTGTGGCCGTGTTGTCTTCATTTCTTGAGCTCATGTGTTCCTTTCTTTGGCTCTGTCAGGACACTCAGTCACAACACATAACAGCCTATTTCATGTGGTTTCATTGATTTCTAGGATATATATATATTGGGCCAGGCGGTGCTGGACTACAGGCAACAGAAGAAGGGAACCAATTCCTGAACAAATGTAATTGTTTTATTGAAATATGCATTATAACCTCTTCTGCAGTCTTTTGTCCATCAATTATGTTCTGTTTTGAGCATCAAGGCGTATTAAAGAATTATGTTTATGGCAAGATGTGTGGTTCATGACACTCTGTAGGGCAGCCTACAATACATACAAATGATTAGTAAAAAAAATAAAAGGGTGTCAGTGCTGTTTTCTAACTTCAGTTCCTCTGCTCCTCAGAGTCATGATTGAAGCAGAGAGGTTCATCCTCATTGGCTGCCTGCTGCAAGGTGGGTCATTAAAGGGGAGGGGTCTAACTCTACACTGGATGTACAGCGATCCAAAGGGATTACTGTTGATTATTATAGTATAAAAACATGATTTTATATATAAATTTGTGGAGAATGGATGTGCTTTATATTAATTATAATTTCAGCTTTCAGTCAGTAAAACGTTTATTGTATTAAATATGAATAAAACATTCACACAGCAAAGTCTCGTGAGGTCTGTAAAGGTGTTGTTGTGTGTGTATAAAGCTGACCCAAATCCCCATATAGCTGCTGTATTTACAGAGCTGTGTTGTGTGTGTTGTAGGAGCTTTGGGCAAAGAGTGGGCAACTTGGATGCCTCAGAGTATAGAAGCTCTGAGTGGATCCTGTGTGCTGATTCCCTGCACATTTGATATAAAATCTAACTTTGACAAAGATCTGACAGCTGCGGCTAAAGGACTCTGGAGAAAAAGTGGAACTGATGGTCGAATCATGTTTGATTCCAACAAAACTGAGAACACAATTAAAGGAAAATTAATTGGAGAACTGAAAACGAAGAACTGCACTACAATTCTGGACCGCTTCCCTCCATTTTACAGTGATAAATATTTCTTCAGATTGGAAGCCTTGGATAAACTCAAGTATAATTTTCCAACAGCCGTCAACATTAATATACAAGGTACTGAATTTGTTGTTATGCCTTTTTCACTATGAGCTGTATTGATGTTGAGACTCTATGCTTTTAAAATTAGGTGCCAAAAATATAAATTCTGTCCGTTATGAGAAATGCACCTTGGATATAAAATAAAGAATGAAAATAAAGAATGACTTGTCTTTAGATTTCACGTTGTAAATACTGTGTTAATTAGACACTGTTGGTGTGGTGATTAGTGTGTGCTCTGAGTGCTGTGTGTCTCTCCAATCCTAAGACAGACAGTAACCCGTCCTCATGTCTCCATGTCTCCTAGACTCTCCACCCAAACCCAAGATAACCCCAGAGACGGTGGAGGTGATGGAGGGGGCGTCCGTGAGTTTGAGCTGCTCTGCTGCAGCCCCCTGTCCCGAACTCCCCCCAAATCTGACATGGACCCCCAGGCTGAATGACAGTGTGGATCAACTGCAAGAGAATGAGGATCGAACCAAATCTGTGTCTTCTGTTCTGACCTTCAATGCTTCTCACCTCCACCATGGGCAGACGATCAATTGCAGTGCACTTTACAAACTGCAACAAGGAGACACTCAGAAGACATCTGAGGCCAATCTGACTCTAAGAGTTCTATGTAAGAGAGCTGGATTTGAAAGTATTATTCTTAGCTTTTTTAAATCATTGATGAATAATAATAATAATAATAATAATAATAATAATAATAATAATAATAATTGCTTTGAGCTTTTTTCATGGTCAGTATGCTGTGCAGAATTATCACCGTAATTGAATAATGACAATAAATAAAATGCTAAAAATAAGAATCATAAACAAGCAAATGTAAATTACCTGATGCTGTGCTCATCCGTTATAGCAGGGGAGCACAATCCTTTCTGAAAAAATTCTGGTGTGGGTGCATGTTTTTGTTTTATCCCAACACCTGATTCAAGACCTTGATTAGTTAAATAATTAAATCAGGTGGTGTAATGCTGGGATAAAACTAAAACACACCTTTTCAGATTAGATTGGACACCCCTATTTTAAAGCACGCAACTGTTACACATCATCAGATTGTGTATAACTCCTCACAAACTAAGAAAATAAGTTTAGTATTTTTATATCTCTCAGATCCTCCTAAGAACACCTCAGTGTCAGTCAGCCCCTCTGGATCAGTGTTAGAGGGCAGCTCTGTGACTCTGACCTGCAGCAGTAATGCCAACCCAGCAGTGCAGAACTACACCTGGTATAAAGTGAATGGGACAGAGATGCACACTGTAGGAACTGGACAGAACCTCATCTTCACTGTGACTGAGTCCAGTGGCAGTGAACAGTACCACTGTGAAGCCCAGAATGAACATGGCAAGGAGAACTCAACCACTGTACAACTGGAAGTTGATTGTAAGTTTACCATCCTACTAATTATATGTTCATTAATTTTATTTTTTGCAAAATGAATTTGCTTTATATTTATTCTAATGTTATTACCACAGAAACATGAACACTTTTATTTTTTTCAAACTGGAGTACCAGGAAATCCTGTTTACCGTCTTTTAATATTTAATCACATCAGTTTTTTGAAAGTGCATTGGGAGTTGATCATAACTGAAAAACATATAACAGAACTACAGATATAAATGCAGTGTATTTTTTTTTCCATTAGACCCCAAGAACTGACTGGTTCTCACTGGGGATAAAACCGGCAGAAAGAGCCTTTTTTGTGATAAATGGCTGGGTGGTAGTGTAGTATAGGGGTCAGTGACCTGGTCTTGTAAAATATAGGGTGCAGGTTTGATTCCCAGGTGGCACACTGCATTGTACTCTCAAGCAGTGTACTTACTGAACTGTGTCAGTATTTATTGAGTTATAGAAAACGATACTATTCAAAAAAATAAATAAATAAAACTAGTGTTAGTAGTTCTAGTTAAGCATTTCTCCTCAATGCCCTTTTTTATAAAATATAAAATGTGTTGAACAGGTACAAACGAAGATTGAATATAATGAACTTTAATGCCAACTTCCCCTGAACAGTTCTTCATGTACAGTAATGCTTTTTTCCCTCTCCATAGTCTGTACATACTGTACATGTTCTATATGGTCTGTGACAACAATGTTTTTGCAGCATGGGTCTAGTTATGTAAAATCAATGTGTTTCCAGGGCAATTTTGATTGGGAGTTAGGAAAAAAATATCAAATGCATGAGTAGTTGCATTTGCACTCTGCTGAACTAAAAGTTAATTTCACTAAAAACAAAAAAGTTGTGTTTTGTAAATTGTTTATTTTACAATGACAACAGGGAGGTTTGCTATGTACCCCCATAACAGACAAATTATTTTTCTTCCAGATCCTCCTAAGAACACCTCAGTGTCAGTCAGTTCCCTCTGGTTCAGTGTTAGCGGGCAGCTCTGTGACTCTGACCTGCAGCAGTAATGCCAAACCAGAAGTGCAGAACTACACCTGGTATAAATTGAATGGGACATGAGATGAACACTGTAGGAAACTGGACAGAATCTCACCTTCATGTGACTGATTCCAGTGGCAGTGAACAGTACTACTGTGAAGCACAGAATGAACATGGCCAAGGAGAACTCAACTGTATTAAAACTGGAAGTTTATTGTAGGTTTGCCATCCTACTAATTATATGTTCATTCATTTTATTTTTTGCAAAATAAATTTGCTTTATATTTATTCTAATGTTATTACCACAGAAACATGAACACGTTTATTTTTTTTCACACTGGAGTACCAGGAAATCCTGTTTACCATCTTTTAATATTTAATCACATCAGTTTTTTGAAAGTGTTTTGAGAGTTGATCCTAACTGAAAAACATATAACAGAACTACATAAATGCAATGTATTTTTTTCCATTAGACCCCAAGAACTGACTGGTTCTCACTGGGGATAAAACAGGCAAGAAGAGCCTTTTCTGTGATAAATGGCTGGGTGGTAGTGTAGTATAGGGGTCAGTGACCTGGTCTTGTAAATTATAGGGTGCAGGTTTGATTCCCAGGTGGCACACTGCATTGTACTCTCAAGCAGTGTACTTACTGAACTGTGTCAGTATTTATTCAGTTATAGAAAACGATACTATTCAAAAAAATAAATAAATAAAACTAGTGTTAGTAGTTCTAGTTAAGCATTTCTCCTCAATGCCCTTTTTTAGAAAATATAAAATGTGTTGAACAGGTATGAACGAAGATTGAATATAATGGACTTTAATGCCAACTTCCCCTGAACAGTTCTTCATGTACAGTAATGCTTTTTTCCCTCTCCATAGTCTGTACATACTGTACATGTTCTATATGGTCTGTGACAACAATGTTTTTGCAGCATGGGTCTAGTTATGTAAAATCAATGTGTTTCCAGGGCAATTTTGATTGGGAGTTAGGAAAAAAATATCAAATGCATGAGTAGTTGCATTTGCACTCTGCTAAACTAAAAGTTAATTTCACTAAAAACAAAAAAGTTGTGTTTTGTAAATTGTTTATTTTACAATGACAACAGGGAGGTTTGCTATGTACCCCCATAACAGACAAATTATTTTTCTTCCAGATCCTCCTAAGAACACCTCAGTGTCAGTCAGTCCCTCTGGTTCAGTGTTAGCGGGCAGCTCTGTGACTCTGACCTGCAGCAGTAATGCCAAACCAGAAGTGCAGAACTACACCTGGTATAAATTGAATGGGACAGAGATGAACACTGTAGGAACTGGACAGAATCTCACCTTCAATGTGACTGAGTCCAGTGGCAGTGAACAGTACTACTGTGAAGCACAGAATGAACATGGCAAGGAGAACTCAACTGTAAAACTGGAAGTTTATTGTAGGTTTGCCATCCTACTAATTATATGTTCATTCATTTTATTTTTTGCAAAATAAATTTGCTTTATATTTATTCTAATGTTATTACCACAGAAACATGAACACGTTTATTTTTTTTCACACTGGAGTACCAGGAAATCCTGTTTACCATCTTTTAATATTTAATCACATCAGTTTTTTGAAAGTGTTTTGAGAGTTGATCCTAACTGAAAAACATATAACAGAACTACATAAATGCAATGTATTTTTTTCCATTAGACCCCAACAAATGACTGGTTCTCATTGGGGATAAAACAGGCAAGAAGAGCCTTTTCTGTGATAAATGGCTGGGTGGTAGTGTAGTATAGGGGTCAGTGACCTGGTCTTGTAAATTATAGGGTGCAGGTTTGATTCCCAGGTGGCACACTGCATTGTACTCTCAAGCAGTGTACTTACTGAACTGTGTCAGTATTTATTCAGTTACAGAAAACGATACTATTCAAAAAAATATATAAATAAAACTAGTGTTAGTAGTTCTAGTTAAGCATTTCTCCTGAATGCCCTTTTTTATAAAATATAAAATATGTTGAACAGGTACGAACGAATATTGAATATAATGGACTTTAATGCCAACTTCCCCTGAACAGTTCTTCATGTACAGTAATGTTTTTTTCCCCTCTCCATAGTCTGTACATACTGTACATGTTGTATATAGTCTGTGACAACAATGTTTTGGCAGCATGGGTCTAGTTATGTAAAATCAATGTGTTTCCAGGGCAATTTTGATTGGGAGTTAGGAAAAAAATATCAAATGCATGAGTAGTTGCATTTGCACTCTGCTAAACTAAAAGTTAATTTCACTAAAAACAAAAAAGTTGTGTTTTGTAAATTGTTTATTTTACAATGACAACAGGGAGGTTTGCTATGTACCCCCATAACAGACAAATTATTTTTCTTCCAGATCCTCCTAAGAACACCTCAGTGTCAGTCAGTCCCTCTGGTTCAGTGTTAGCGGGCAGCTCTGTGACTCTGACCTGCAGCAGTAATGCCAAACCAGAAGTGCAGAACTACACCTGGTATAAATTGAATGGGACAGAGATGAACACTGTAGGAACTGGACAGAATCTCACCTTCAATGTGACTGAGTCCAGTGGCAGTGAACAGTACTACTGTGAAGCACAGAATGAACATGGCAAGGAGAACTCAACTGTAAAACTGGAAGTTTATTGTAGGTTTGCCATCCTACTAATTATATGTTCATTCATTTTATTTTTTGCAAAATAAATTTGCTTTATATTTATTCTAATGTTATTACCACAGAAACATGAACACGTTTATTTTTTTCACACTGGAGTACCAGGAAATCCTGTTTACCATCTTTTAATATTTAATCACATCAGTTTTTTGAAAGTGTTTTGAGAGTTGATCCTAACTGAAAAACATATAACAGAACTGCATAAATGCAATGTATTTTTTCCATTAGACCCCAACAAATGACTGGTTCTCATTGGGGATAAAACAGGCAAGAAGAGCCTTTTCTGTGATAAATGGCTGGGTGGTAGTGTAGTATAGGGGTCAGTGAACTGGTCTTGTAAATTATAGGGTGCAGGTTTGATTCCCAGGTGGCACACTGCATTGTACTCTCAAGCAGTGTACTTACTGAACTGTGTCAGTATTTATTCAGTTATATAAAACGATGATATTCAAAAAAATAAATAAATAAATAAATAAAACTAGTGTTAGTAGTTCTAGTTAAGCATTTCTCCTCAATGTCCTTTTTTAGAAAATATAAAATGTGTTGAACAGGTACAAACGAAGATTGAATATAATGAACTTTAATGCCAACTTCCCCTGAACAGTTCTTCATGTACAATAATGCTTTTTTCCCTCTCCATAGTCTGTACATACTGTACATGTTATATATAGTCTGTGACAACAATGTTTTGGCATTATGGGTCGAGTTATGTAAAATCAATGTGTTTCCAGGGCAATTTTGATTGGGAGTTAGGAAAAAAATATCAAATGCATGAGTAGTTGCATTTGCACTCTGCTGAACGAAAAGTTAATTTCACTAAAAAAAAAGTTGTATTTTGTAAATTGTTTATTTTGCAATGACAATAGGGAGGTTTGCTATGTACCCTCATAAAAGACAAATTATTTTTCTTCCAGATCCTCCTAAGAACACCTCAGTGTCAGTCAGTCCCTCTGGTTCTTTGTTGGTGGGCAGCTGTGTGACTCTGACCTGCAGGAGTAATGCCAACCCAGCAGTGCAGAACTACACCTGGTATAAAGTGAATGGGACAGAGATGAACACTGTAGGAACTGGACAGCATATTACCTTCACTGTGACTGAGCCCAGTGGCAGTGAACAGTACTACTGTGAAGCACAGAATGAACATGGCAAGGACAACTCAGCAAATGTCCAACTAAACGTGATACGTATGTTCAGTGCATCTATTATATAATTGTATAAATCATATTATTGTTATATGTGGGCAGCTGTGCTGTTTTTAACTGTGGATCCTGTGTTCAGACATGCCTCAGATCTCTGTCTCTGGGAGCTGCAGCAGAACTGCAGCAGAGATCAGCTGCTCCTGTGAGAGCCGTGGGAATCCCTCTCCCAGCATGGAGTGGCATGTGTCTGGACTGCGGGTCACTAACTCTACTGACAGAGTCATCAGGGAGGAGCAGCTGGGGAACACAGGCCTGAGGAGCTCCCTCACCATACGCCAATCACAGGTAGACACGCCCACTCTCCTCTGCGTCAGCACCAACACTCTCGGCTCCTCCAGTCTCCAGCTCCACCTGCCGTCTCCGCAGCAACCCTCAGGTAAATGAGCACACATTTCTCTTCTTTAACATATTTATACATCATGCACTAATATACAGAGGTGCCCTTTTCAATGCAATTATTTTAGAGATTGTAAAAGTAGCATTGATGATACTGTAAACCATATAGTTAAATTCAGTTCTATGTTTTTCTCCCAGGTGACATTATTTTTAGATCTTTGTATTGGTGGGCAGGGGTTTATTTTGTATCCCACTCAAAATTAATTTTGTTTTGAACAGCATGTTTCAGAACACAAACAAATTTTTTTTGTGCCACACAGTAGCTTTATTCAAATCCATCCATGGTTAAATGGTAATTCATAAATTAGTTAATTCATTAGTGAACGTGTACTGAAGAATTAATGTGTGCATTATTTTGGAGAGAACTGAAAGAATCAATGCTGTAAATTTTGTAGCCGGCTTCTCCGGTGTGATTGGGTAAATACGTGCCTATATGTTTTATTTTGCCCTAAGTGTGTTTCTCAGTATCTAACTGAAATGTCCTTTGTTCAGGTTTCGACAGTTCTTCACTGCTGATTGCTGCAGCTGTCAGTGCTGGTGCCATGATGATGATATGCCTCATAATGCAGCACATTCTAAAGTAAGAGAAACTGGGGCCTGGACAGTCAGTATGAAGGGAAACTTCACCCTGGTTCCATGTTATTGTGTGATATTACTCAACCCTACTGCTGGGGGTCATTATTTTTTAACTGTACTCATATAGATGTGTTAATTGCCCTGTCTCGCATCTGAAACACGTCTCGTCAAGTTAATGTGTTTCTATGACATGCAGAGTTACTGTGGCAGATCTCAGAAATTGAGATGTATTTTCTGGAGAATGGATATCCACATCCTGAATAATAAAAAGTGTTGTAACTGACACTTTTTAAAACCAAGTTATCACTGAACAAATCCATGTACCTGTTAGACTCCAATGAAAAAGTGGCAACTGCAAACAATCAGTATTCTGTATTCTGCAGAAGGGGAGGCAGTTCACACAGCAAGGTGTGTGTTCAGAAGTCCCACAGTGGGGCAGTCCCTCTCAGCATTTATAACGTTCATATCACATCACATGGTGTGTAGCTTAAGCTTAGCAAATCATCATTTGTTTTACGTTCACTGTTCTCCTAAATAAGGTCAACAGGGTTAGATGTACTGCTAGAAGAGAGAGAGAGAGAGAGAGTAGAGCGAGAACCTCTAACCCCTCCCACCCACTACGAAGCAAATCAGCCATTATGAACTATGGACAATATTGATACATTACTGATCAGTTATGTTAATACTGTTAAAAGCACACATACATAAACTTTAACATTTTAACTCCAACATACCATAAAAATTATATTTTTGGGTAATGTTCCCCTTTAATCCTCGGGTGGAATCAAAAAAGATTTCTGATTCAATAAAACTGACGATCTTAGATAGGAAGAAAACTGCAAAAGGATATTGACTTGTGATTTGGGGGGAAGGGGGGCATGGTTGTGAATGATGTGTCGGTAATATTATCTGAAACAGAGACAATTTTTGAGAGGTAAGCTGACAGTTTCATCTCATTACTCCTAAAAGAATACAGATGAGCTCCACCAATCACAGAGTGTGTTGGTAACAACCAGCAGAACAACATCAATAGAGATTGGTGGATGCTTTCTGGCTACAGTACTTCTTTGGTTTTTTGCCATTCCTTCTCCATAATTTTAAGGAGGGAGGCTACAAACCATTCCTGTTTGGTTTTGATTTGTTGGTGTGCTACTTTGCTAAAGTATTGCCCCCCGTGATGGTGGAATTCAATTTCCAATATACAGAAAGTAGAAAAACAGGACTAAATGTTACACTGATCTCTGCAGTGATTATAATGCAAGTCGGGTGTGCATCAGTTGAATCTGTGCGCTATTCCCAGGAAGAAGAGACACATCCAGTGTTTTGGAAGTAGAATGAAGGACAGCGAAGGGCTCATACTGACAGATGGGGTGAGTCTGAAACAAACACACACACACACACCTACCCACACACACATGCCTATACAGTTACTTTTTTGAAATGTTTGCCAGAGATCTTTCTTTCCATGTCTGAAAGCATATTCAAGTTTATGGAATGCAATGTCTACTAATCAGAATTAGTGGACGTTCAGATGAGGGTACTACAAGTGCTAGAATAATTACAAAAACATTAAATAAACAAGGCACTGGTCCTGATAGTTGGTATCCAAAAAAAACACAAACAGCTAGAGCTGATCATCTGTAAACCACTGACACATCTTAAGGGATAGCCATGGGTTTTTGCAGGAAAAAAGTTATACCTACCACATTTCTTGGGGTAAGCTACAAAGCTACATAGTGATTTGAAGAGCTTATGCTTATTATTCCAAAGGGAATTTGATACAATATCACATGAGTACATTTGTAATGTATGTACAGATGTTCTGTAATGCTTGTTATATAACGTTTAATTGTTTGGTCCCAGTAACTACTGTTCCCTTATATAACTGGCTGTCAATTGAGAGAGAATGAACTTTAGTTGCATAGACATTTTTTTTTGGTTTTGTGTGTGTGTGTGTGTGTGTTTATTTTCAAACTCATCTGCGTTTATTCTTCTGATAATCTAGTCAGGAGGGGGGAACTAGTGGCACAGTCACTGCAGCTGTCTCTGTGCCTTAAACCTTTTTAAGAAAGAGGACACGTATAGTTCTCAAGAGCTCTGACAGAGATCGTGGTTTGATTATGTTACTGTCCTCCTCTCATGCCGGGATACTGTTGCTGCCCTATCATTTCCTTTCCCAATGCATTTCATTCTATGTCTCATAATAGACAAGTTAAAGTTCACGTTGTCTTCTGAATCTGGCGCCTCACTTTAACCTGAACTACATCAAATGCATATGTATTTGAAATATTAAATGAAATAAAACGTTTTGGATGCTGGTAAAATTTGTAAACAGATGCATATGCCAGCAGAATCTTCAGGGAAATTTCTTATGGACAGAAGCGTACAATCATATGGGCGAATGCTTTCATTGTGTATTTTACTTGAAAAGTTGAAAACTAATCAGCAGAAAATTGAAAGTACACTGAAAAAACCCTCAGTTGTTCTAACCTAAAATTTATCTTCATTTTGTTGCACCATTTTATGTGTTTTCAAATCCTTAGGTTCATTCAGATGGATTTGTCCTAATGTTGACCTTTCACAAATTCACACACTTTCTTTCAACCTCTTTGGGTCAGGCGGCCGCTCAAGATGAGGAATCGATCTACGCCAACAAGACCATGCTGTCGGGTGCGGGTGCGGTGGAAAATGGGGACAAGGGTGCCCTACACTATGCCACCGTGGATTTCTCCAAACTTCCCGGCACGGGTGGGGAACACGGAACGGGCATCGTCCGGGGCACTTCCAAACGGACGTCCGACTACGCCATGATCCGACACAAATCCAGGGAAGAGAGAGAAGGAGGAGAGGAAGAAGGTGAGGAGGTGCAGGAGGAGGTGGAGAAGGAGGGCCAGGCTGAGCTGGGCACAGAGAGGGAGTGGGCCGAGGCGAGGGGCGAGAAGGAGGAGGAGTCTCGGCCGAATCTGAGCCCACAGGCCTCCGTCAACCCTGAGCCCACGGAGGAGGCCACCTACGGGAACATCTGCCACTCCAGGCCCACTAAGAGGGCACAGCAGGGACTGCAGCAGCCGCCCGGGATCCCTGCTGCAGAGGAGGAGCAGGAGGAGCAACGCCAGGAGAACTCAGCAGGAGGCCAGGAGGATATTTACGTGGACGTCATGAGCCCCCTGACGAAGGGTAACGGAAAGGGAACGGAGGAGAGTGAGTACGCCGAGGTCAGGAAACTCTAACAGCATTAAGATGCCACAGATATAGCCCAACTCACAGCACGCTACAGGCATTATGAGAGTGTACAGCACGCTACATAACGTGCGTTATGCTACATTATGATACATTACAAAGCGGTCCCAAACTGAAGCTCAGTGTCTGTCTCATACAATCTGGTGCAGTAGTGAAGAGCCACAAACGGCGAAAAAGTAAAATCTGCCATGTGCAAAAGGTCGGTAAATATGGTCAGAAAAACACTGAAACAATTCTAACACACACATTATTCGGATTGGTGAACTCAGCCTGCCATGGCATTAATGACAATGTAAGTACCTTTAGTCCTGGATGCTGTTAAAATGTTACTTAGAAACATTTTGAATCCCCTCTGAATCTAAAAATTGTACTTTGAATCTGTCGTGTCTGATTTAGTTTAAAATGTCTGTATGAACCCTGTGTAAATATCCATATCTAAGCCTATCCTTTAATATTCTTCTTTACACTTCTTCTTTGCAAGTCCTTGAGTGTTGTATATCTATTTCTCATGTATTGCAATGAGACTGTTATTTTGTTTATTGTCTTGAATTAAAAGTAATAAAAGGTTTTCCCAGGTTTGCCTGTTTTTTATTTTATTTTTTTGTTTTTGTTTTTTTGCAACCAATACAAGTTCAAACATAAAATCAGAGAAGGCCTAGACCCACTGAAAGAGAGGCTGATGACAGATAAAACAAAAGAAGCACATTGTGTTCAATTTTTTTTTTTTTTTTTTTTTAATTCAGCCTACCATCCAAGGCTCAATCCCATTTCAATCCAAAGTCAACCCAAGAACAGAAATACCATCCTGATACTGATAAGGTTTGGGGAGATGCGATGCATATGCAAGATAAACTGAGAGAGGAACTTCTCATAAAGGGTAATCCTATTTTGGGTTTTGGATTTAGGGGCTGGTTGGGACAGTGCTATGTAAGGAGCACGCCTGTGTTGGGAAGGGAGAGTTGAGGAAACGGCGGCGTGAGGGGCAGGGAGCGTTCCCTCTATCGCTCTTTATAAGGGCAGTGTATGTATGTATGTATGTTCCTAATGAGCCCTTTTGACATTTTAGGAAGTTCGACTTCTCTACAAAGGCGCTGTGTTTTGGTTTGCAGTCAATTTCTTAAGTTTTTTTATTTTTTTAATTTTATTTTTGTATCTCTGTAGTACCATCATGTGGTTGGATTTGGCTAAAACTGGGCTGAAATCCTTATCTGTCGGTTAATGCCTGCACTAAACTTCATAAAATGACTATGTCGCAGAGATTTGGAATAATTAGCATTTTTGAGATAAGCCTCTGCAAATTAATTTGATCATAAATTGGCCACATTTAGATATGACTCAAACCCTAATAATAGGGTTATTAAAATGTTCAAATCAATGTAAATTAATTTAAATGCAAAATAGTATAAAACAAAGTACACATACAGGCTGAATAGTGAGTGTGGAGTATGATTAAAATGGTAGGTCGTCATATTATTTGCACTCTATGTATGGACCTTCATGGTAATGAAGACCCAATGCCCCTGTATGAGTATTTCATGATTAATTCAGTGCTGGTTTGTGAATATCACTAAAAAGTGTCAAATTTGCTTGCCAGACCAAATAACAAATAATAACAAACAATAAATAAATAACAAACAACTAATTATAAATAAACAGATTTCAGCCTCCAAACTAGATGCAGTTTTTTATAATTTGTATGTTTACTCACAATATGTTAAATGCGATGGAGTACTTATTTGAGTACAACAGTCGTAAGTAAAACTAAATACTGTGTAGAGCTCAAGGAAGCCCTAAATTTAATGTCCTTGTATGTGAACACAGGGTCTCAGGAGGGTATGAAGCAAGTTATAAACCATTAACCACAGTGCGGTGCAGGGCAGTTTTAAAACATGTTGCTTCCTGTTTTAGATCAGTGTTTCTTAGCCCTGGTCCTGGGGACCCACTGTGTTTGCAGGTTTGTGTTCCAGCTTTGCAGCTTTGTATTGCAACGAGCTGGTAATCGTTCTTAATTTGGAATTGGTTGCTCTTAATAAGACACTTTACATGTATTGAAGGATGGTTTATCCTTTTAAGGCCAAATTATGTCCGATATAGCTTTTGAGTCAACATTCTTTTGAGAGTATAAAGACTACTATGTGATGCTCCTGCACTCTCTGCCCCTGATTTTACGCGTCCTTTTAAGCTGGAAGTGGACGCTAGTTGTGTAGGAGCTGGTGCTGTATTGCTGCAGGAGGACCAGGATGGATTGGACCATTCGATTTGCTACTTTTCGCGCAAGTTCGACAAGCATCAGGTGAAATACTCCACTATTGAACAGGAGGCCCTAGCCCTCCTGTTAGCTCTTCAACATTTTGAAGTATATGTTGGTTCCAGTCCCCTCCTGGTTACTGTATATACTCACCATAATCCATTTGTTTATTTATCGCGCATGTATACTCACAATCAGAGGCTCATGCACTGGGTTCTAATTCTGCAGGAGTACAACATTGAAATCAGACACAAGAGTGGTTCACAAAATGTTATTGCAGATGCACTGCCCCGTGTGTGAAGTTAACTTGTTTTAACAAACTTACGTTTGTTCATAATGGGTGGGGGTGTTACTTTCTGCGTTGTACCGGGTACTTTTGTGTACTTATTTCTATAACTGTGATGTGCCAGTCCCGTAGGATTGGCGGAAGTAACTCATTGGATCTGGCCTATCCCGACCTCTGCGGCATCTGATTGGCTCTTTTTCCTCACTGCGGTGGACCAACCAGTAAGCTGCTGCCCTTATAAAAGCCTGGTGGTTGCCTATGTTCCAGGCTTGTTTTCTTAGCTGGCCCGTTGTGCTAGTCTGCTGTGTTGGAGAACAATTTTTTGTGTATTTTAGTAAAGAATCCTGTTTGTACCAATTTCCTCCTTGTAGTTGATGTTGCCTGTGGGTTTTGTGTTTGTGGTGTGCTGGCTGTCCTGCTTAGTGCCCTTGTTTGTTTTGGGGTTTTGTTTTAGTTTGTTGTGTTCTAGCTGCATGTAGGCAGGTTGGAAATAATTCAGGTCCGCCTTCCCATTGCGGGGAGGCCTGAATTTTCCATGGCTGTTAAGCAGAACTCCAGCTGTATAGTGTAATGCACGTTTCAATAAATTCACCTTTGCACTATTCCGTAGGTGTTATGTTACTTCCCGTTCCCTAGACCTATCTGGGTCGTAACAAATGTATGCCCTAAAAAATGAATGTCCCATATTCACATCCCAGGAATTTAAATCGGTCAGACCAACCTATGCTGTCATGTACTGTGCTGAGGGGAACAGCAACTCATTCCAACTGAACCTATGCAAATCTGTAAAATAAGGATTAGCAGTTCCAGTTGAAAAGCAAGTCTGTGGTCAAGGAGTTATACCTCAGGTTTAAATTCTAGCTAAGCATTCTGTAATTGACCCTGAAAATGTGCTTAAAGTTGATTAATAGTAACTTTATAATAACTTTATTTGTATAGTACCTTTCATACAGAGTGCAGATCAAAGTGCTTAACAGGATTACTCCTGATATCTTTAACAAGATAAAACAACATTGTACAGTATTAGTTAAAATAGTTACTACACACATACATCAGTAATAATAATCAGCAAATATAGTAAAATGTTGTTATATCTGTTTTATTATTATTCATTTATTTTTGGTTATGGTTTTTGCATATGTTTTTTTTTCTTCTAATATTTTAAAGAGGCTGGACTCAGTCATATGCAATATATACTTGATTAACTTTCGCACATTTTTTGTGAAAGTTGATAAAACATATTCACAGCCTCACGTTCCATGCATGAGTCACAAAAAGCCACATATGAGCAGTTCCTCTTTTGTGTGCATTTATACTAGTGCTCTGCAGGCTGAGGGTCAGTGTGCAGTAGAGACAGACTGGATATTTTTTTGTTCTATACTAAGTATATTTCCACCTAGCGCTTGGCTCAGTCAAACTACAGATTATCTTTAGACTGGCAATTTTTAATTAATTTAATTAAAAAGAACTGTACTGAAGTTGATTTAAACTCTCCATAATGGAAACACATTAAGTTCATATTTCTCAAGGTACATTGCAGTTGTCAGTGATTTTATATTTTGCCTAAAGGTAGAGAAATTTCAGATTGAGTGTAAACATTGCGTTCCTCAAATATTATGGTATATTTTGATAAACTGCAGCTCATACAGGCAATTTAAAGTGTAGGTCAGAATACACATTATATTCACTGAAAGGACACTGCAATATTAATAACCCTTTGGACTTTTTGCCATTGTAATCCAAAGTCATTCTGCCAAATGAACTGGAATTGCAAGTAATTTGTGCTTGGTCACATTTGATTCAATTACATAACACAAACAATTTCTTTAAAAATGATAAACTTGTCAATACAGATAGAAATGGAAGCATTTTCAGATCTTTTTTATTTTTATTTTCTTTTTGTACATTACTGTTATCTGTGATTTTCATAAAACATGGAGTCAGCTATATGTGTGCAGCATTTGAGTCCAAGACAAATCCCCCCACAGGGAAAATAAGGTATATTGTATTGCATTGTATTATATTATCATGATGTGCTTCATTTTGCACAAAGTTTATACCTTTCTCTGACTGCCCGGACAGCACAGGCGCTCTGTCAGGCTCTGTCTGTGGGAGATAGTCGCTACGTAGCATGGAGATAGTTGCGAAGAAGTCGTACCTACCACTGCTCTGCTATGAAATCAGATTTGTAACAAGGGTATAAAACATAAAAAATCTGGTTTTTGGGGGAAAAAAAAGGAAATATACTGCAAGTCTGCTTTTGTTTCATGCCTGATACGATGATACTTTTCATCCAATTCTTATAAGGCCATAAATATCTTGGCACCAGCATCAATGGCAATGCCTTCGTCTGAATCAAGAGACACAAGCAATCACCAAAAAAGGAGCTTAGCTTCAGCATTAGTACTTCCCCTAAATTCAAGTTCTGCATAAACAAAAATATTTTAACAAGTTTCTTAATGTGTATGCTGGCACACATTTCTCCCCTCTGAAACAGGCACACGTTCCACGTTTCCTCGTTTAATTTAATGAAGGAAATCGAGACGATATTATAAAATCCCTATGCAGCTGTACTTTGGGGAGAGTGTGGTTGTGCTTGAACAACATTCCTGTTTTCGGTTAGGTCAAAAAACAAAAATAATGTCATTTTATTGGATTTATTCTAACATTTTCAGTAGGATACAGGGACTGTCAGGGGGGGCGAGGGAATGGACCCAAACGCAGAGTCAAAAAAACACCCAATCCAAAAGGGTAAATCAAAACCGAGAACTTTACTTTCAATCAGAACACAAACCAAGGAGATACAAAAACAAAGCGACGCAGGGCAAGTTTCAAAAAGTCAAAGCAACGTTCGTAAAACGCAAAAACGAAGAAAATCTTGAAAAAACCAAAACAATCCAAAACCAGAACACGGGCAGGGTAGAAAAACACTCGAAGGAGCACAAACAGAAACACAATCCTAAACGCACACACAAACAAAGGATCCAGCACCTGAGTCAGGGAGAAGGGAACTTAAATAGACACGACACTGACGAGACACAGGAGGGCACAATGAGCAATCAGGCCACAGAGAGGGAAGGGAAAACGAGACAACCCAAAAACAATAATAGAATAATTGAAAACAATAATACAATTAAACGGGGTAAAAGGACAGAACTAAAAACTGAAGTGCCGCCATCTGGCGGCCCAAAAAGGGAAACACAGACAAACCACAGAACATGACAGGGACAAACTACTAGAAGAGCTGCTTTGCAGATTTTAGTCAGCTATTCACACATGGAATTTCTTTGTGTTCTGAGAAAGTTGTAGAGACTCAGTGGAGTGTAGACATGTCCAGTGTGTAAGGCCTGAATGACTGTGGCCATGTTGTCTTCAGTTCTTGAACTCATGAGTTCCTTTCTTTGGCTCTGTCAGGACACTCAGTCACAATACATAACAGTCCATTTCATGTGCTTTCATTGATTTATAGGATAGATTTGCCCCAGTGGAGCTGGACTATAGCCAATACAAGAAAGAAGCCAATTCCTGAATAAATGCAATTTTTTGATTGAAATATACATTATAAAATCATCTGCAGTCCCTTGTCCATCATTTGTATTCAATAATTGTGTTTATGGCGAAATGTATGTGTGGTGTGGGGATGGCTGGTTTAAGCAGCCACACCTGCCCTGGGTCAAGCTAATTAGACCTGGCCAATTGGATAATTGGTTAAGAATTGGATAATTGGCCAGGCTAATTGGGCCCAGGAACAGGAGTGGCTGCACCTGTGCGTAGTGAGGTAATCACTGCGCACAGGTTAAATCTGCCATCCCCACCCACACCAGGAGCTTCTCTGTCATGACAGTGTTTAAGATCTGCTCATTTGGCTGTACCATCTTGCCAAACCCTCATAAATAAATGTGGACTGTTGAAAACATCATCTCCCTGTGTCTCTGTGCTGGAGGGCCCCTAGGAAAGCCACTTCGGTGGCCTGTGGCAGGCTTGTTTGCCACAGTATGGTTTATGGCAGTCTGTAGGATAGCCTACAATACATACATATTATTAATAAAAACACCTGAGAAACTTGTGTAATATTCCCCAGGGTGTCAGTGCTGTTCCTAACTTCAGTTACTCTACTCCTCAGAGTCATGATTGAAGCAGAGAGGTTCATCCTCATTGGCTGCCTGCTGCAAGGTGGGTCATTAAAGGGGTGGGGTCTAACTCTACACTGTATAATGTACAGCGATTCAAAAGGATTATTGTATATAATTAGTGTAAAAACATGATTTTGGGAATTTGTTTTTACATATACATTTTGTAGATAATGGATGTGTTTTAAATGAATTATTATTGCAATATTTACTGATTTCAGTCAGTAAAATTAGTGTTGTATTAATATATATATATATATATATATATATATATATATCAAGACAGGTGACAAATTAAAGGAAAAACAAAAGAGTGGAGAAACATAATGTGCTTCCCTACAGGTGTGCTGCATGGTACAATTACACAATTAACATCCTATCATGCTCTGTGGCATGTATAAAATTGATGAGCAGTCCAAGTAGACCTCGATTTTAGATCAAGATAGAAAGAGGAAAAGATCAAAGTAACTTTGAAAGAGGGTTCATTATTGCAGCACGGATGGCAGGAGCATTAGTCACAAAGACTGCTCAACTGGCTAGTGTTTCAATAGGAACAGGAACTAAAATGACATCTGCCTTTAAATCTATGAGAAAGACATCTGTAAATAGGATCAGAAATTGTGGTCAAAAGCGAATGTCAATGCAGGATGTGATCAGACTGTGTCAGCAAGAACAGTTCATCCACACACAAATATTCTGTATTAAATGTTGTGAGGTCTGTAAAGGTGCTGTTGTGTGTGAATAAAGCTGACCCAAATCCCCATGTAGCTGTTGTATTTACAGAGCTGTGTTGTGTGTGTGTTGCAGGTGCCCTGGGGAGAAAGTTTGCAGTCAGGATGCCTCAGAGTATAGAAGCTCTGAGTGGATCCTGTGTGCTGATTCCCTGCAGATTTGATATAGAATCTAAATATGAGAGAGATCTGACATCTGAGGCTATAGGACTCTGGAGAAAAAGTGAACGCAACGGAAAATTTGTTTTTAATTCCAGCAGAGCTGAGAACGAAATAAAAGGAACATTAATTGGAAAACTGGTGATGAAGAACTGCACCACAATCCTGGATACCTTCCTTCCATTGGAATCCCAGAGTCCCCTCATCTATAATTTTGATACAGCGGTCAAAATTAATGCACAAGGTACTGCATCAGCTGTTATGCCTTTATCACTGTGTGCCATTGTGTTGATGCCGAGAACCTGTGCTTTAAAAATTAGGTACCGGAGATAGAAATGCTGTCCTCTATGAGAAATACACCTTGGATGTAAAAGAGTAAGAATAAAAATGACTTGTCTCAAGATATCACATTGCAAATTCTGATCTCATATTAGTGTGTGCTCTGTGTTCTGTGCGAGTGTCCAATCCTGAGACAGATAGTAACCTGTCCTCATGTCTCCATGTCTCCTAGACTCTCCACCCAAACCCAAGTTAACCCCAGAGAGGGTGGAGGTGATGGAGGGGACCTCTCTAAGTTTGAACTGCTTTGCTGCAGCCCCCTGTCACAAACTCCCCCCAAATCTGACATGGACCCCCAGGCTGAGTGACAGTGTGGATCAACTGCATGAATGAGGATCGAACCAAATCTGTGTCTTCTGTTCTGACTTTCACTGCTTCCCACCTCCACCATGGGCAGAACATCACCTGCAGGGCACTTTACACACTGCAACAAGGAGACACTCAGAAGACATCTGAGGCCAGTCTGACTCTCAGAGTTCTATGTAAGATTGCTGGGTTTACCAATTGTCGGATGAAAAAGTCCACAAGAGAATTAATTTTACATCTCTTTGAGATTTTCCATCCAGTCAGCCGTGATTTTTATTGTCAGACTAGAAATCCTTTCCCTCATTGTATATCTGTGTTCAGTTTTATGTTTTGGGCCAAGTGCTAGTGACATGTTATCTTTGTCCTTTTAAGGTAAAACATATTTATAGCAAAATCAGTACAAATGCTTTTTTAAAGTGTATACACAAACTAAAATAAAAATTAATTGAACATGTACCATATTTTCACATCTCCTAGATCCCCCTAAGAACACATTGTCAGTCAGTCCTGGATCAGTGTTTGCGGGGAGCTCTGTGACTCTGACCTGCAGCAGTAATGCCAACCCAGCAGTGCAGAACTACACCTGGTATAAAGTGAATGGGACAGAGATGAACACTGTAGGAACTGTACAGAATCTCACCTTCACTGTGACTGAGTCCAGTGGCAGTGAAACGTACTACTGTGAAACACAAAATGAACGTGATAGACTAAAGCCCCTCCTTTAGTAAGGATAGAGACCCTTAGAGCTACAGGCTTCCCTGGTCTCAGTGAGGAGGTAGATTTGTCCCCCTTTTCTTTTTTTTTGTAAATTGTAGTTTTTTGTTAATTGTGGTTTTTAGTGTTGAACTGTTGAACCCCACCGCTGGAATAGAGTTAATACTATTTTTTAGGCAGTTGTTAAAGCCACTGCTGAACATCCTGAAGAGCACCTGACACGTACTTACCTGTGGAAGTTTAATATCACGGCCAAGTGCAGCACTCCTATGTCATTTAAGCTTTATTTTTCAGCCTGTTTCTCCCCTCTTTTTTGGGGGTTTTTCTTGGTATCTAACTCAAATGTTCTTTGTTCAGGTTTCAGCATTACCTCACTGCTGATTGGTGCAGCTGCTGGAGCTGGTGCCATGGCGATTACATGCCTCATCACGAAGGCCATTCAAAAGCAGGGGTAGGCAATTCCCGTAGGGCTGGTGTGCAGGTTTTTCATTGTCACCAATTACACTGGCCAAACTGACTTGTGATTTGTAGGGGTGGGGTGGAGGGGCGTGGTTGTGAATGATGTGTTGGTCATCCATAAAATAAAGTAATTAAATAAAGTATTAAAACGAGACCTAAATGCTTAAAATGTATAACTGATCTCCATGGTGATTATACTTAAAGCGGGGTGTGTACAGTATGTTGACAGTGAGGTTGTGTGTTACTTTTAGGAATAAAAGAGACAGCCAGTGTTCTGAACATAGAAGGAAGGACAGCGGAGGGCTCACACTGACGGATGTGGTGAGTCTGAGCCCTGTGTCACACACTGTCTGTCTCACACCCACAAACACACACACACACACCCACACACACTTGCACGCATACATTCACACACACGCACACACACGCACTCGCACACACACACACATATACGCATTCACACACACGCCCACATGCACACGTACTCACACACACGCACACACACATGCATGCACTCACACACACGCACAAACACACTCACATGAGCACACACACACACATAGCCAGAACGTCGCAGATAGGAGTAGTTGAGAAATGCATAAGATTATAAATGCAAACACGCTTGCTTTGCAGAGTCCCCCCCCAGCAGCAGCAGAACCCGTCTACGCCAACCACACCATGGCAACCGCCCAGCACAGGGACCCACAGCTGGGAGGGACAGACCCACAGACACTGCCCCGGGCAGAGGGCCAAAACAGGGCGGAGCTGGAAGCCATGCACTACGCCTCGATCAAGCACTCCCCCCGGCCCGTGGAGACACAGGGCCAGGATGCCTGTGATGGGGCTGAAGGCCAAGGGGCCAACGTGGTCTATTCACAGGTGGCACTGGAGAGCAAAACCAAGAAAGGGAAGAACAAGGATGGGGAGAGGCAGTGGGAGATTTAAGGGGAGGGGTAGTGTAGTTTAATGGGCAAGGAGCTGGTTTTGTAACCTAAAGGTTGCAGGTTCGATTCCCACATGGGACACTGTCATTGTACCCTTGAGCAAGGTACTTAACCTGCATTTCTTCAGTATATATTCTCCTAAATAGATGCAATGTAATTGCTATATAAAAAAGTTGTGTAAGTCACTCTGGATAAGAGTGTCTGCTAAACGCTTGTAATAAAATGCAATGGGCTGTGGGAGGGGCCCGTCCACATTCTGTGTGTGGAGGAACAGCCATTGCTCATGTGGATAATTAAGGTAAGCCTCGAAAAAGGAATTTGAGTCATGTTTGAAGGGTTGTCTGTGAGGATTCAAGTTGCACCCCCTCCTGCTGGTTTCCAGGGGGGCGACATAATCATCATGAAGTCTGATTATGTGTTCACCTGTTTGCAATTTGGGAGCTTATTGGTTGTAACATTTATTTTGTCTTCCTCATTCAGTCTTGAGCCTTCAAGCCTGCTGTTTCGTGCTGGCCTTTGACCTAGTGCCCTCTGAGAGTAATACGCTGCCTTAAATATTTTGTTTTTGTTTTGAGATCCCTGTTTTCTGTATGAGTTTACATTTTTTACATTTTGCATCCTGATTTTACTTAATATAGAAATATATTACTATATATAAAAAATATATATATAATATATATATATATATATATATATATATATATACTATATACTAAATACTATATAAAAAATATCGTTCTCCAAGTTGCGCCGTGGGTCTGGACGGTTTTGTACTATATGCTATAACTGAGAAATAATGACAATAGTACTTCAAAGATTTATTATAAACTGGGGAAGATTACAACAATGTCAATGATGCTGTTCACAGCGATCAAATGACTCGCTATTGCTCAAACAAAAGACAAAATGATAATACTTGAGTTCATCATTAATTCACAACAATGGCTTATTTAAACTGAACTGACTAATATCCTTTGGAGGGGACCATTGTATTGAATGTGTGTGCCTGTATTTCAGTGGGGGTCTTTGTGTGTGTGTGTGAGAGAGTGGGGGTCTGTATGCATATGTGTCTGTGTGTGAGTGTGTGTATCAACGAGAGGTGGGGGAGCTGGGACCCCCCATGTTTGCAGTCCTCATACTTTTGCAATTCTGTACCTTAAAAAAAGGTTAATATACCTACAGGCACTATGTTGGACATTTGGGTCCGGCCATACTGGATTAAAGCAGAAGTCATGGCATCACTGCTGGCTGTGAGACATGGCTTAAATGTTGCCTAATCTAGTGTCTCCTCATAGTAGCTCTCAAACATACCCATAATAGCCAAAGCTGTAACTCGCGAAAATAACTTAAAATATTACATTTATATAATATTTAATGTGTTATCATGATGCTTACTAGGAGAGGGACAATTTTCCTATGACCTTCAAAAGATGTGTTATGTTGTCAACTCATCTGAACCATTAAAAAACAAATACAAAAAGGCAGAGAAATCAAGGGGGATCCTCCCTGATCATTAATTAAGTATGCACAGGCCAGGAAAAGAGAGGGTGTGTCCCCACTCGCTTGTAGCAGATAAAATGTGTGCCTTCATTTTAGTTCATGGCAACTTGGCAAGACCTGCCCTTTGCCTTTACCTTGCCGCGGTAGGGAGGCTTGTGTGCCTCTGTGACTCTGAAGGCTATACCGGCAGGGGTCATACCCCCAACAGGTCCAATCGAGCCGGGGGGGTTTCAGGGTAGAGGCCAGGCGAAAATCAGCACCTGGCCCTCCAGGTTGGGGGTTGGGCGTGGGGCTAACTACTCCACCCCGTAAAACGCCATCTTGTTACAGAAACTACGACAAATGCTATAAGTAGATAGTCGCAGCCTTATGTTCCACAGGGAACGAAGAGGATTAAGTAAGTAAGTAAGTAACTTGGCAAGAAGTCAGTTTTAACAGTTAGGGGGCATGTCAGTCCTACATCTTAGTCTGGGATGCGACATTTCATCGCTGGTGTTTTTTGGTTTTTGAATTTTAGTCTTGGCACATTCTTGGATTACTTTGGGACAAACATGCCGTGGTTTTTATTCATTCATTTCATGTGTGACTGTAACCTGCATATTTGTGTGTGTATGTGTGTGTGTGTGTGTGTGCGTGTGTGTGTGTGTGTGTGTGTGTGTACATGCTGTGTAAAAAACATTAAGGTGCGATTAATTTATCAGAACACAATAGGAACTAAACTATTTTAATCAGAATAAATACATTAGAACAGGTGCTTCGTTGAGGATACATGAACAAAACATATTTCTGATGCCTTTGTTTCAAAGGCGCTGAGCATGCAGAATGACTTCATCTGTGTATCAAATAGCACTTTGTGACAGGAGGGGAAATATTTGAGGGTTTTATTCAAATTCTCTTTGCAGTGTTTCCATAGTGACTGTAAGTGTCTGATTGGTTAAGAGTGTTATATTGCCCTTTGTGCAGCAGCTCCTCTTTTGTCCATTCTCTATTGGATGTGTCTCTGATGACTTTGTGTTTTGGGCAGTAATGCTAATTTGCTTATTCTACTTTAACTGTAAATGCAGACTCTTTTACTGTGTTATTGCTTCAAAGTAGCTTCATTATCAGGGCAAAAATTGTAATGCAATTGATCTATTTTGGCATGCTTATATTATTGTCATATTACAGAGAAAAAGAAGTTGAATTTCAGTAGTTGCTTCATAAAAGTGTGGGTATGATGTTCACACGTTCTTTGAAAGTTGATCAGATATATTCACAGCCTCCTGTTCCAAGCATGTTTCACAAAAAGCCACATATGAGAAGTTCCTCTTTTGTGTGCATTTATACTAGTGCTCCGCATGCTGTGGGTCAGTGTGCAGTGGAGACAGACTGGATATTCTTCTGTTCTACTGTAAGTATATTTCCACCTGTGTAGCACTTGGCTTAATCAAACTACAGATTATCTTCATGCTTACACTTTTATTAACATTTAATTAAAAAGAACTGTACTGAAGGTCCTTTATCCTGTTTGTAATGAAAGTGTCTCAGGAAACATTGTGGTGGTCCCTGATTTCAATTTTTTGCCTAAAGATAGAGAAATTACAGTTTTTAGTATAAACACTGTTTACACTCACTGTCTATACTTACTGTTTGAGTATAACCAATGTCACAGTTATTGATGTATTTTCTGAGAAATTGCAGCTCTTACATGCATGTGAGAATACACATTATATTCACTGAAATAAGACCACAATATTAATAAGCCTTTTTGCCATTTTATTCCAAAGTCACTTTGCCATATCAAATGGAGTCGCAAGGAACTTACGCTAGATCACATTTGAGTCAACAAGTAGATGACTTAAAACCTACATAGGGCCAGTATGTTTGCTCTGTCTCACTCTGTCTGGGGTGGATATGGGGAACTTATTGTGGAGGCAATCTTCCCATTGAGACTGCTGCTCTGCTATGGAATCCGATTTGTGTAAAAAGTTTTTTAAAAACAATTTTTTTAAACATGATTTTCACATGCATTTTTTTCTGATGTATCAAAGTATCAAGCAAAGCATTTTGTATTGTGAGAAAATAAATACATTTAGCAAAGATAAATACTTACTTTAAGAGTAAAACTTCAACTTTTATTTTTTTTTTGTGCCTGTGCAAACTATTTTAATGTTATATGTTATATATTATAATGTTTTGTTTGATGCTTCGGACCTAGTTCTGAAAAGGACATACATACCTCAGTACCGTCCTCATCAGAAAGCTTTATCTAAATAAAAAGACACAAGCAGTCGCCAAAAAAAGACAGCAGCCTCAGTACTTCCTTCAAATTAAAGGAACTTCATTCCGCATAGATGAATATATATTTTTTTAAAACAGTGTACTGTTGTATGTAGGTTATAAATACTTTAGGCAGTTTACAGAATTCAGCCTTTTATCAGACCCCCAAAGGAAACTGTTTAGTGTGCTGACAGGGAGTCAGCAGGTGTGATGAAGAGACAGCGCTCAGTTGTTAAAAGATCCTACTGGATCAGCATTATGTGAACCTCAGGTTCTCCATAATACATTGCAATCAGGTTTTGTATTGACGGAAAGCTGATGTCATGGGGAACAAGTTGGTGTCATTGGTGGTGGGGTGCTGACTAAAGATCTTGATACCTGTGGGTCAGCGCCAAGCCAGATACAAAGATACGGGGAGACTGAGATTTTGGGTGGGACAACTGTTTATTCAAGGCACAGATTGTGCCATATTTACAAGGCCTGCATTGCTTAGTGATTCATTTTAAAACTCAATATCATTGACTCATATTTTATATGGATATTTTATATGGATATTTTACAGATTAGACACAGAGCCAAAATGCAGGGCATAAGTACGCTGCCTTCTATAAATGCAGATATTGGTCTGACAGTTGTGTTGTTTATTGATCATAATATTTACACAGCCGTTGGTAGCATCTGATAAACTTGTGTAATGTTCCCCAGGGTGTCAGTGCTGTTTTCTAACTTCAGTTCCTCTACTCCTCAGAGTCATGATTGAAGCAGAGAGGTTTGTCCTCATTGGCTGCCTGCTGCAAGGTAGGTCATTAAAGGGGTGGGGTCTAACTCTGTACTGTAGAGATGTGCAGTGATCCAAAGGGATTACTGTAGATTATTATAGTATAAAAACATGTTTTTTACATATAGATTTCTAGATGGATGTGCTTTATATTAATTATTATTGTGACTTTCAGTCAGTAAAACCTTTGTTGTATTACAAATTAAAACATCCACACAGAAAATGTACTGTTGTGAGGTATGTGAAGGTGTTGTGTATGTGTGTGTGTGTGTGTGTGTGTGTGTGTGTGTATAAAGCTGACCCAAATCCCTGTATAGCCCGGGTATTTACAGAGCTGTGTTGTGTGTGTTGCAGGAGCCCTGGGCAATGAGTTTTCAATCCAGATGCCTCAGAGTATAGAAGTTCTGAATGGATCCTGTGTGCTGATTCCCTGCACATTTGATATAGAATCTCAATATAACATGGATCTGACACTGCGGCTAAAGGACTGTGGAAAAAAGTTCTTTTAGAGGTGACACAGTGTTTGATTCCAGCAGAACTGAGACAGCAACTGAACAGAATGAAATTGAAGGAAAATTAATTGGGCAACTGGAGAATAAGAACTGCACCACAATTCTGGACCACTTCCCTTTGTCTTACAGTGATGATTATTTCTTCAGATTGGAAGGCTCAAATGGACTCTTGTTTAGTTTCTGTTCAGGTGTCAAGATTAAAGCACAAGGTACTACATTTGCTGTTGTACAACTTTTTCACTGTGTGCCATTGTGTTTATGATGGGACCCTATGCTTTTAAAATTAGGTAGCAGAGATAGAAATGCTGTCCTCTATGATAAACACACTTTGCATGCAAAATAGTAAAGAATGAAAATGACTTGTCTCTAGATTTCACATTGTAAATACTGATTTAACATTGTAAATCATGTGTTAGTCTGATGCTGTTGATGTGGTGGTTAGTGTGTGCTCTGAGTTCTGTGTGTCTCTCCAATCCTAAAACAGACAGTAACCTGTCCTCATGTCTCCATGTCTCCTAGACTCTCCACCCAAACCCAAGATAACCACAGAGAAGGTGGAGGTGGTGGAGGGGACCTCTGTGAGTTTGAGCTGTTCTGCTGCAGCACCCTGTCCTGAACTCCCCCCAAATCTGACATGGAACCCCAGGTTGAATGACAGTGTGGATCAACTGCAAGAGAATGAGGATCGAACAAAATCTGTGTCTTCTGTTCTGACCTTCACTGCTTCCCACCTCCACCATGGGCAGAAGATCACCTGCAAGGCTCTTTACACACTGGAACAAGGAAACATTCCGAAGACATCTGAGACCAGTTTGATTCTTAGAGTTCTATGTAAGATTGTTGGATTTGATTTTCTTATGAATAAGTCCATTTTATAGCCAGTTGATTTTTTTTTCATCCAGTGAGCGGCAATTGTTATTGTTAGACTATAAATATTTTCCCTCATTGTGTTTCTCTGTTGTATGTCTTGGGACAAGTGTCCGTGACATGTCCTTTAAAGGTGAAACATAATTATAGCACAATCAGTACAGATTTAAAATGTAAATGTATTTTCATATCCGATTGACCCTCCTAAGAACACCTCAGTGTCAGTCAGTCCTGGTTCAATGTTAGAGGGCAGCTCTGTGACTCTGACCTGCAGCAGTAATGCCAACCCAGCAGTGCAGAATTACACCTGGTATAAAGTGAATGGGACAGAGATGCACACTGTAGGAACTGGACAAAATCTCACCTTCAATGTGACTGAGTACAGTGGCAGTAAACAGTACTACTGTGAAGCACAGAATGAACATGGCAAGGAGAACTGAACAACTGTACAGCTGAATGTGCTATGTATGTTTAGTGCATTTATTGGATAATTGCATTCATCGTATTATTGTTATATGTGAACAACAGTAATATTAGTAACTGTGGATCCTGTGTTCAGACATGCCTCAGATCTCTGGCTCTGGGAGCTGCAGCAGAACTGCAGCAGAGATCAGCTGCTCCTGTGAGAGCCATGGGAATCCCTCTCCCAGCATGGAGTGGCGTGTGTCTGGACTGCGGGTCACTAACTCTACTGAGAGAGTCATCAGGGAGGAGCAGCTGGGGAACACAGGCCTGAGGAGCTCCCTCACCATGCGCCAATCACAGGGAGACACGCCCACTCTCCTCTGCGTCAGCACCAACAGTCTCGGCAATTCCAGCCTCCAGCTCCACCTCCCGTCTCCACAGCAACCCTCAGGTAAATGGGTGTAAAATTAATTTCTTTATGTTATCTATCATGTACTAACATACAGAGATACACATTTTGAAGCATTTACTTAAGGGTACAAATTCAATGTGGACTTCTGACCTTTTAAAATGACTTGTAGGTCACCATATAAAGTCACATGACCAGGTTTACACAGTAAAAACAAAAACAACCAGCATGACATCACAAAAAATAAACCAACAGTCTTAATAATAACAATCACTGTCACGCCGGCATAAAACGTCAAAACTCTTTTAAATAACAAGATGCATTTAAATAACATGATGTCAAAGTATTTTATCTTTTAATCTCCTTGGTCAAAATGTATGTTGTCAAGGACTATGGGATACCCCCTTTGATATGAAGCCTACATTGTTGCTGGCTTGGTCATTTCTACTGTCTATATTTATCTATATCACTGAAATATTTCAACATATTATAAAATTGTATTTGTATTATAATGTTTTTTTAAAAGTGTCTAAATAATATTTGAAAAATTGTTTGGTTTCCCAGGAAAGAATTCATTTAAAGGTATGTATGTATACTATTTGGGAAAGTATTTGGTTTAAAATAATTTAAATAAATCAAATACAAAGTATTTCATTAGTAAATGTATTTGAAAATACTTGAAATATGTATTTAACTACATTTTCAAATGCAAGTACGAATACAAAAATTCGTACCAGGTCTGGTGTGCAGTGGTCCAAGACGATTCAATCCTCGATTGACTATTGAAATGGTAATTCATGTAACAAAAGACAAAAACAAAAAAATCGCGCGAAATGTAAGCCCAAATTTAAATAATGTGATAATATTGTATGATACATGTCAAATTACCCTGGATTGTGACTTAAGTGACATAGGCAAAACAGGTCATTCAGGTAATCCATTGGGGTGTGTGGGGGGTGGGGGGGGGGGGAGGTGTTGATAGATGAAAGCACCTGCTGCAGTAGGGCACTTAAAGGACAGACACCCTGGCATCTCACCAGTCAGTGAGGAGGGAGATTTCTCCTCTCCCCTTTTTCTTTTTTGTTAATTGTGGTTTTTGGTGTTGAACTGTTAAACTGCTGGAATACTGAGTAGGCACTTCTTCAGATAGGTCCTGAAGCCACTTATTTCTCTGCTCATCCCATGCTACTCAGAGGTGACCAAGGCCCCACACCTTCTTTGGTGTGCAATCTATTTTTTTTCCAAATAGCTCAACCCATCCCCCAAGGATGGGGGGGGGGGGGGGGGGGGGCATGTCAGACTAGATAATTATTGACATGTAAATTCCTTACAAACTACCAGTAAATTGCTCACATCAGTTACTCGGACTGGACGCTACAAGCCCGTAGTATTGAGCGATTTACTATCAAATGTGTTCGGCTCACTTTCTCGAAATGTGATTGCGTGAATAAATGTCTTTTTTTTTGTCTGAAGTGTATTTCTCATTATCTAACTGAACTGTCCTTTATTCAGGTTTCAGCATTTACTCACTGCTGATTGGTGCAGCTGCTGGTGCTGGTGCCATGGCGATTATATGCCTCATCACGAAGGCCATTCAAAAGCAGGGGTAGGCAATTCCACTCCTGTAGGGCCGGTGTGTGTGCAGGTTTTTCATTGTCACCAATTACACTGGCCAAACTGACTTGCGATTTGTAGGGGTGGGGTGAAGGGGCGTGGTTGTGAATGATGTGTTGGTCACCCGATCTGAAGCACAGATAATTATTGTGTGTTGTGGTGTCTGTGATGTCTCCTTACTCCTGAAAGAAAACATGAGCTCCACCAATCACAGAGTGTGTTGCTAACAAGAAACAGAGCAACACCAACAGAGACCGGTTCTTTGGTTTCTTCACCATTCATTCTCCCTGAGCTGAAGCAGGGAGGCTGCAAACCACTCCTATTCGGCAGGTTTCGATTGACTGATAGTTTGCTAAAGTGCGCCCTCTTGTGATGCGGAAGTACAATTACAACTTCCAATATAAAGACATATAAAAACGAAGAATTATAGCTTCAAAAACTTAAGCTTAAAATGTAAAACTGATCTCCATGGTGATTATAATGTGAGTGGGGCATGCGCAGTATGTCAGCAGTCTTGTTCCCTGTTGTTTTTAGGAAAAAGAGAGAGAGCCAGTGTTCTGGAAGTAGAATGAAAGACACCAAGGGGGTGAGTCTGAGGCATGTGTTACACACACATGAACACACACACACACACACACACACACACACACACACACACACACACACACGCACAAACATACGCATGCACATGCACGCACACACACACACACACACACACACACACACACACATGCACATGCACACACACATGTACACCTGCACGCACATGCCTAAACAATTACTTTGTTGAGACTTTTATCAGAGAGGAAAACAGTTTGCCTGCATACAAATGCCTGGAGGCATATTCAATAGTCGTAATGAGTTAGGGCCAAATTCAGACCTACACTTAAGTGTATTATCTGCTCAGGTATCTCCCTCTAAATTGCAAGTCTGAACTTTGCAAAATCTTGCCAGAAGATCCCAGATAAGAGCAGTTCTTAAATGCAGACTAAACACGCTTGCTTTGCAGAGTCCCCCCCCAGCAGCAGAAGAACCCATCTACGCCAACCACACCATGGCAACCGCCCAGCACAGGGACCCACAGCTGGGAGGGACAGACCCACAGACACCGCCCCGGGCAGAGGGCCAAAACAGGGCGGAGCTGGAAGCCATGCACTACGCCTCGATCAAGCACTCCCCCCGGCCCGTGGAGACACAGGGCCAGGATGCCTGTGATGGAGCTGCAGGCCGAGGGGCCGACGTGGTCTATTCAAAGGTGGCACTGAAGAGCAAAACCAAGAAAGGGAAGAACAAGGATTGGGAGAGGCAGTGGGATATTTAAGGGGAGGGGAGGGGCAGTGTAGTATAATGGTCAAGGAGCTGGTTTTGTAACCTAAAGGTTGCAGGTTCGATTCCCACATTGGACACTGTCATTGTACCCTTGAGCAAGGTACTTAACCTACATTTCTTCAGTATATATTCTGCTGTATAAATGGATGCAATGTAATTGCTATGTAAAAAGTTGTGTAAGTCACTCTGGATAAGAGTGTCTGCTAAACGCCTGTAATAAAATGCAATGGGCTGTGGGAGGGGCCCGTCCACATTTTGTGTGTGGAGGAACAGCCATTGCTCATATGGGAAATTGAGGTAAGCCTCGAAAAAGGAATTTGGGTCATGTTGGAAGGGTTGTCTGTGAGGATTCAAGTTGCACCCCCTCCTGCTGGTCGCCAGGAGGCCGACATAATCATCATGAACTCTGATTATGTGTTCACCTGTTTGCAGTTTGGGAGCTTATTGGTTATAACATTTATTTTGTCTTAGTTGCTTTGCTCCTCATTCAGTCTTGAGCCTTCAAGCCTGCTGTTTCGTGCTGGCCTTTGATCTAGTGCCCTCCGAGAGTAATACGTTGCCTTAAGTATTTTGTTTTTGTTTTGAGCTCCCTGTTTTCTGTATGATTTTACATTTTTTACATTTACATCCTTATTTTACTTAATATAGAAATATATGACTATATATA
>CM045883.1:84066973-84113841 GCA_025169545.1 Anguilla japonica | reverse complement strand
CTGGATTTGCATTTATCTTATGAAGAAGTTCACAATCAAATTAATTTTACATGCAGATGAGTTTTTTTCAATCCAAACAGCCGTGATTTTATTGTTAGACTATAAATCCTTTCCCTCATTGTATTTCTGTGTTCAGTTTTATGTTTGGGACATGTGTCAGTGACATGTTATCTTTGTCCTTTTAAGGTAAAACATAATTATAGCAAAATCAGTGCAAATGCTTTTTAAAAATGTATACACAAACTAAATTTAAAATGAATTGCACAAGTACCATATTTTCACATCTCCTAGAACCTCCTCAGTGTCAGTCAGTCCCTCTGATTTAGTGTTAGAGGGCAGCTCTGTGACTCTGACCTGCAGCAGTAATGCCAACCCAGCAGTGCAGAACTACACCTGGTATAAAGTGAATGGGAAAGAGATGCACACTGTAGGAACTGGACAGAATCTCACCTTCAATGTGACTGAGTCCAGTGGCAGTAAACAGTACTACTGTGAAGCACAGAATGAACATGGCAAGGAGAACTCAACAACTGTACAGCTGAATGTGATATGTATGTTCAGTGCATTTATTGTATAATTGTGTTCATCGTATTATTGTTATATGTGAACAACAGTAATATTAGTAAATGTGGATTCTGTGTTCAGACATGCCTCAGATCTCTGGCTCTGGCAACTGCAGCAGAACTGCAGCAGAGATCAGCTGCTCCTGTGAGAGCCGTGGGAATCCCTCTCCCAGCATGGAGTGGCATGTGTCTGGACTGCGGGTCACTAACTCTACTGACAGAGTCATCAGGGAGGAGCAGCTGGGGAACACAGGCCTGAGGAGCTCCCTCACCATGCGCCAATCACAGGGAGACACGCCCACTCTCCTCTGCGTCAGCACCAACACTCTCGGCTCCGCCAGCCTCCAGCTCCACGTCCCGTCTCTACAGCAACACTCAGGTATTTACATACATGGCTTTTTATATTTGTGTACTTTTACTGTATGCCATAAAGCCTACACAACATTGTTATAAACATGATGTAACACCTGTTATTGGGATGGCGGGTATACCATCCAGCCAACTTACGCCTTGGCGGGGGCATGCCCCATACCTATATTACTATTCACAACAGCTCATTAAAGACTTGCTAACTATTTACTTTTTACTCCACCCTTACTAATCCTGTGGAGGAGCGTTGTTTATTTTTTATGGTTTGCCAGGCAGTAGGTTTCCAATTCTGTGTAAGATGTGTTTTCTACTTTTTTTCTATCCTGCCTTCCAAGGTGGAGATTTTTCGAAACTCCGCTTTCTCTGTCTTCGTGTGGACAAGAAAAAAGGAGCTTTATGACAACGCTGACGTCATGACGTCAACTCGCGCATCAGTTACCATGGCAATTGGTGCATCGCGCATGTGGCAATCGTTTTAGCGTTCTCCTGTGGACGGAGATATTTTTTAAAACGCCGGTCATGTGGATAGTTTCTTTTTTTTAACGGAGGGGGAAAAAACTACGTTTTAAGAAAAGTCCGTATATGTGTGGACAGGGCCTAAAATGTGGGGAATATTTTTACATTTTGCTTTTCATAAACACTCTCACTGTTGGATTACTGTAAACAAGAGAAGTCTGTTCATGTCTTTCAATATATTTTTAGGCATAAATTAAGTTCTACATCATGACTGTTTTTTTTCAGGATTACAATACAATCTGCTGTTATATGTTATTATAGCAGGACTGATTTTGTCTAAATGTATTGACAATTGGATTCAGCATCTTCAAAATGAAAAGGTGAGTACATCTTTTCAATTTTGACCTTTTATTTACTAAATGCTGACAAAATATACCTTCATCATAATAGTTTTCAAAACAAATTATTTTTTACTGTACCTCGTTTTAGCAGATTTTTCAACTGAAAACCAATTTGCAATCACAACCTGAAGAATCAAAGTGGATGAGAATGCAAGTGTAGCCAGTCATTGAGAGCATTATATAGTATAGAGTATTATAGAGAGTATTATAGTTACAAAAAGGCAATTATTCTTTCAGTAAAATGTCACTAAAATTAAAACCATCGCACACAGTAAATGACTGAGGTCTGCAGAGGCATACTTAATAAGCAGAGGCTTTAACACATTCTCTCTCTACTCTGATTTTCATGTCTCCAGTTTGTCTAGAAGACTGAACGTAAGTCTCACCATCCTTTCCTCCTCTTCCTCTTCTGAAACACTCTGTCTGCAGCTCAGCCTGATTTCACCTCTATTTTACATTCACACCATCTCTGTGTCTTTTCCTTTAAAGGGAGGGAGGGACGGGGACACATATGCCAGTCTGCAGCTCCCCAGCATCAGCCCTGAATATGACATGCTGCAGGTGAGCAAGTGTGACACAGAAATACACACCAGGGGGCGCCACTACGCTGGTTAATCACATTTCTGAAACGTATGCAGATTCCCTCAGTATCAGAGATGTGTGTAGTAAAGACAGGATCAGATCTGTATTTGTTTTTAATCACTGAGTTCAAACAGAGGTGAGAACCTCGCAGACTCAGCTGAAGGGCTGAAATGCTCTGTGGAATCACTTTGGATTGGATATAGTTGACACTCGTACTTAACTCTGACTGATGCTATTTTTTCCACAAAATGAAAGTCTGGCAAACTCAGAATAAATATGTTAAGGATTCTCAAAAGAATTTTTACAAAATTGAACAAGTTTGTGATTAATATTATTGCTGTTTACTGATATTTATTTTTAGAATTGAAAGAAAACTTTCACATTTTCATCATGATATGATCATAAGCCCTGCCAGCTCCCTCCACTGACAGAATGATTTCAAGTGCCAAAATGTGGCTCTGATCAAGATATGGAGGTTTAAATAACCTAACGTTGTGTGTGTGTGCGTGTGTTTGTGTGTGTTTGTACACGCGTGTGCATGCGTGTGTGTGTGTGCGTGTGTGTGTTTGTGCACGCGTGTGCATGCGTGTGCGCGTGCGTGCGTTTGTGTGTGTGTGTGCGTGCGTGCGTGCGCATGTGCATGTGTGTGTGTTTCTGCACACGTGTGCATGCGTGTGTGTGCGTGTGCGTGTGTGTGTAGGTAAAAAACAGGCATCAGAAAGACTCTGGGACTTCACAAGAAGAGGACAATGACTTCCAAAACCCTGGAGATGGAAATTGAGATCAACTGCAGCTCATTAAAAATATGATCATGTTGTGTTTTCTGAAAAGCTATTGCTTAAAGAAAACAACTGAATGCAGTGTCACTTTTATTTTGTATGTCCAAATGGGATTTTCTTTTGATTGTTCGTTTAATTTTTTTCATATTTATCCTGGCAGAAATTTTTTTCATCCATTTTGATTAATCATCTTTACTGAATAATTTTTGTTCATTGTCCTTTTCCGACATCTTCACTGTCTTCACTCATTTCTGAGAAATAGAAATTAATTCTTCATCCCCATGAATTTTCAACAGTTGTTGTTGTTGTCACGTAACGGGTAAGGAGGACCCAAATGCAGAGTAAGGAAAGAAACTCAAAAGGGGAATATTAACAAAGACTTTTTACTAACAAAAACGGCAAACACAAAGAGGGAACAGAAAAGGCCACGATGGGAAAAAACACAAACTCCAAAATATCTAAGAAAAACAGAAAACAAGAGGAACTCAAAACACGGGCAGAGCAGAACACAGGCAGGCAGAGTACACAGGTAGGTACATACGGTCAGAAACAATGAACCAGCACCCGAGTCAAGGGGACAAAGAACCTAAATAGACAAGGGTAACAAGACACAGGTGAACTCAAAGAACAATCAAACCAGAAAAGGAGGGAATAACAAGACACAGGTGAACTCAAAGAACAATCAAACCAGAAAAGGAGGCGAAAACAAGACACAGGTGGGAACAATGAGACACAATCAGAAACAATAATAAAATAATTGAAAGCAATAATTGGGATGGCAGGTATGCCATCCCGCCAAATTACACCTTGGCGGGGGCATGCCCCATATACCTATACAGCACCGAGAGTTTGGCACTTTTCAGGGTTCTCCACAGAAATAACCACAACAGCCACAGACACTCAGCCCTTAAAACCATTAAAATCTGTACATTCTCACCCCATTTCAACAGACAAAATTCATAAACAACCTCACATGTCCACACAATAAAGCCCCAAACTAAGGGGATTTTGCGTTTTCTCCTCCTCCTTCTTCTTCTTCTTCTCATTTTTATTTTTCCTGCCGCCTATCCCACTAACAACCCCATTGGAGACTTTACCGACACCAGCCAAATCTTCACCTACACGACCCAATCAGAAACTCACATACACACGCAAAATACCCATACCTTTTTATTCTGAAACATTTCCAGTTTAAACAGCTCGTCTGCCTGTGGCCTAGTGGGCAAGGTTACAGTCTTGGAAACATGGGGTCCTAGGTTCAAACACTAAAAGTGCATCTCCACGAAATAACAGACAACGGAGCAGGACAGAAGGGTACACAAGTTGCGACCTAGGGAGTTCTAATTCTACGGGCTTGCTGATTCTTTTGTCATTCAAGGCTCGTTGGATGGCCGTCAAATCCGTGAGTACATATACTGGCCACATTTCACCTGCGTTTCTTATGCCTTTACGCTTACGCCACCGCACCCTTCTGAACTGTTTTACATATATAGCAAACCGAAACTGCTAAACGGTACACGCTCATCAGACTGTACAAATTCACACAACGATAGCCATAATCCACAACCGTTTCTTACAGGGTCACTTTGCATTTCTCACTCTCATAATAAAACTCTTTGCAAAAAGAAATGACATCTCATAAAAATCACATTTTCAACGTACAAAAATGCCAAGTTACTCACACATAGAAGACATAGACCGTCTATAACTCATTCATTCACACTGCCAAAATCCAGGCCTGCCATTAAAAGTATTGATATAAAAATGACGCCAAGTTACGGTACTAGAAACAATATAGGCTATCTTGCCTCACCAAAATTAAATAAGATGTATTCCAAAGTATTGCTACCCAATATTTCCTCAATTCTTTCAAGTCACTTGGCTTAGAATTACAATAGTTTTTTTTCCCTTCCTCACTTAATTTCCTTGCTTCCTGTCCTGGTGGAAGGCCAAAAATGGGTCAAAAATGCATTAAATTGCTGTTTGGAATCACAAGTTGTCAATACGTTGTCGATGGGTGCATTCTGATCATGCATTTTTCACCTTTTTAGACAGTGAATTACAGTTTATGATTAATAATTTGATTATTTTGGCAAAAATGTTTTATCTGCAAATGTGAAAATTGTTGTTAAACGTTTAGGACCCATGTGATTAGTTTACTTATTGTTTAATTTTGTTTGTTCTTGGATGTACTTTTTTGTTGGCATAATTTGCTCCATGTATGTCCATATTTCAGACTTGGATATGAAAAATAGTTATTTGTTTACCAACTATTTTCACTGTACAATAGGTATATTATAGATGACTAGTACATTTAAATCTTTCTGCTTTCTTATTTCGGATTTGGAGATTGACAATTGTCTAGGTGAATTGTATTGGACGGTGGTGGTGAAGAAGGAGCTGAGCCGAAAGGCAAAGCTCTCTATTTACCAGTCGATCTTCGGTTTGCACACCCCTGGTCTAAGCCAATGTCTTGATCATTTAAGTTTGTTTAAAAAACACAGATACAGATTTTTTTTTTTTTTTTTTAAGACAAATATTTCTGTTTGTGTGTGTGCATGCACTCTCTATATAATGTGCATTATGGTCAGATTAACTATGAGAACACTATAAAACAATGCCATTTTAATCAGAATAAAAATGTAAAAAAACAATTAGAACATGCTTCCATGAGGATATGCTGAATAATACATGTGTGGTGTGGGGATGGTTCAAGCAACCACACCTGCCCTGGGTCAAGCTAATTAGACCTGGTGAATTAGATAATTTGTTAAGAATTAGATAATTGGCCAGGCTAATTGGACACGGGAACAAGGGTGGCTGCACTTGTGCGTAGTGAGGTAATCAGTGCGCACTGGTTAAATCTGCCATCCCCACCCACACAAGGGAGAGCCTCTCTGTCAGGACAGTGGCTGCGTCCAAATAGTCAAAAAAATGACGTTGTATGTCTTTTCCTAACCAATTTTCCTTGACCTCGATGGAAAACGTCACGAGGTTAAGGAAAGATGTGAAGGAGAATTCAAAAGGACTTAGGAAAAGACAACCGCGGTGCTGAGAGAATCCGACTGCACTTACACTAGGCTACGTAATTATGCGACGGCGGATGTTATTGACGTGAGTCTGCCATGGTAAAACTACAATGTTCCGAAGATGTACTACTAAAAGCGCATCTTAGATACTTTGCTCCGTGCGTTCTTACCGTGTTGTTTCATGCAGGCTATATAAACGTGGACAACCCGGTGAAAAATATTACTTCATTACCAAGGGTGGAATTGAAATAAAAAAGGAATATAGGCTACCAGTTACAAAAGTGAAACGAAATGGTTGTCACATTGAGAATGGTTGCTCACGATCACCCTCCTGTCCACTCATATTTATCGACATGAATCCCAATCAGTATGATTGCATGAAAATAATTCATTAAATTTAATGCAAGATAGGCATAACATGTTAGGCCTACAAATTTACTGCTGTACATATCATTCATAAGTTTTAAACATGTTGAATTAAAAACATAATCTGACTAAAAACGTCTCATATCCCTTTTTCTTGAAAGACAGACTTCTGTGTTATGGTTAATATGCTGATTATGATCTGATTATAAGCCTATACATATAATAGCTTAGGAACCACCACACAACTCAGTCATGTTGATCGTTTGTTTTCGTAAACGGCTGAATGGTGTTTCGCTTTAAGTGTTGCTGCCTTAAGGAATTGTGGGACGGCATTATCTCCTTTCCTTTCGTAAAGGACGGTCCAGTGTGCCCTATGCTAAAGGAGATAAGATATGAAGCATTGAAGCACCTTTCCTTAGAATTTAGAAAATTTGAACAGCTCATATCATGGCTGTCACTTAGATACTTCCGGGTCAGTTCACTCAGTTAGGAACCTTCCTAAGCAAAAAAGACTATTCGGACGCAGCCAGTGTTTGACATCTTCTCCTTGGCTGTACCATCTTGCCAACCTCACAAATAAATGTGGACTTGCTTGGAACATTGTCTCCCTGTGTCTCTGTGCTGGACGGCCCCTTGGGAAGCCACTTTGGTGGCCTGTGGCAGGCTTGTTTGCCACAACATGTTTCCGATGTCTTTTAATCAAAGGCTCTAAAAGCGCAGAATAACTTGTGAATTTACTTGTATAACGGAGGGCTTTACTTTACGTGTGTCACTTAGCAGTGTTGCCATAGTGACTGTAGTAGGTGTCTGATTGTTTAAGAGTGTTATATTGACGTTTGTGCAGTAGCTCCTCATTTGTCCATTCTCCTTTTGATGTTTCTCTGCTGATTGTTTGTGTTTTGGACATTATTGCTAACTTAGTTATTCTAATTCACCTGCAAAGGCAGACTCTGTTACTGTTTTATGGAGTCAAAGTAGCTTGATCATCTGACCAGCAATTGTAAGACAAATTCTCCATTTTGGCATGTTCATGTTTTTTTGGAGTATGACCGAGAAAAATAAGTTGGATTTCAGTAGTTGTTTTACAGAAGGGTGGGTATGTTACACATTTTCTGTGAAAGTTAAATAAAAAAAATATTCACAGCCTCACGTTCCGAGCATGATTCAGGAAAGGCCACATACGAGAAGTTCCTCTTTTGTGTGCATTTAAACTTGTGCTCTGCAGGCTGAGGGTCAGCGTGCAGTGGAGACAGACTGGATATTCTTCTGTTCTACTGTAAGTACATTTCTACCACTTGGCTCAAGCGAACTACAGATTAATCAGGTTGCCACTTTTATTGAAATTCAATTAAAAAGAACTGTACTGAAGTTGATTTATTCTGTCTATAATGGAAACACATTAAGTTCATTTTTCTAAAGAGACATTGTGGTTGTCGGTGATTTTCTATTTTGTAGAGAAATTACAGATCGAGTGTAAACATTTTATTCCTCAAATATTATTGTATATTGTGATAAACTAAATCTCATACAGGCAATTTTAATTGTGTGTCAAAATAGACATTATACGCACTGAAAGGACACCGCAATACGAATTAGCCTTTTGACTTTTTGCCATTTTAATCCAAAGTCATTTTGCCGTGTGGACTGAAATTGAAAGTAATTTATGCTTGGCCACATTAATATTTGAGGAACACAATGTTTACACTCAATCTGTAACAATTACATAACACAAATACAATTCTTAACAAATAGCAATCTTGTAAATATATGCACATACAGTATAATGTATTGATAAATTCAATACCATTTAAAGCTGTGGACTATGTAAGAACAATGAAACACCATTCTTAACAGTGACTGTTGGGTAGGGTTGGGTCACAGTGTTTGTGCAGTACCAGGAAGTCACACTTGCAAACAGCTTCAGTATAAGGGCAATACTGGAAACACGCTTTTCTAGTGTGAAGAGGTCTGATGCTTTGGCCCTATAGGTCTGAGTTTTCACATGTTCATGGTTTTATCATTCATATGAAAGTATCTTAAAAAAGATTTAAAAGTATCACAAGCAATTAACCAATTGAATTATATGGAATTGGAACCACTCCAGCCAAATTATAATCCAGGATACATGCTAAAATATTCATTTTTTCATTTTAAAATGAAATATTTGGAGGAGGGCAAATGATTAGCCCCCCAAGCCTTATTTATATATCGATAAATGCTTTTTGCTTTAAAAGTAAAATTAAACTTCGCAAACATTCATGAACTCAACATGACTAAAACAGAGTTTTAAGATTGTGTTCATTTTCCATTTCATTGCGTTGTACATGTATGGTCTATTTATCTTTATTAAAGATTACTGATTCAAAAAAGAAATTAAGAAAACGATCCTTATTCTTATAATTTTCTCGTTCTTTAGTTTCATACTCAACAAAACCCATTGCCCATAGTGAAGATGTCATGCCGTTGGGGAAAAAAAGGAAAAATATTAGAAATTTATTTTCTTCTGTACGTTTGGAGAAAGTCTTAGAAACTCAGAGGAGTGTTGACGTGTCCAGTGTGTAAGGGCTGAATGACTGTGGCCGTGTTGTCTTCATTTCTTGAGCTCATGTGTTCCTTTCTTTGGCTCTGTCAGGACACTCAGTCACAACACATAACAGCCTATTTCATGTGCTTTCATTGATTTCTAGGATATATATATTGGGCCAGGCGGTGCTGGACTACAGGCAACAGAAGAAGGGAACCAATTCCTGAACAAATGTAATTGTTTTATTGAAATATGCATTATAACCTCTTCTGCAGTCTTTTGTCCATCAATTATGTTCTGTTTTGAGCATCAAGGCGTATTAAAGAATTATGTTTATGGCAAGATGTGTGGTTCATGACACTCTGTAGGGCAGCCTACAATACATACAAATGATTAGTAAAAAAAATAAAAGGGTGTCAGTGCTGTTTTCTAACTTCAGTTCCTCTGCTCCTCAGAGTCATGATTGAAGCAGAGAGGTTCATCCTCATTGGCTGCCTGCTGCAAGGTGGGTCATTAAAGGGGAGGGGTCTAACTCTACACTGGATGTACAGCGATCCAAAGGGATTACTGTTGATTATTATAGTATAAAAACATGATTTTATATATAAATTTGTGGAGAATGGATGTGCTTTATATTAATTATAATTTCAGCTTTCAGTCAGTAAAACGTTTATTGTATTAAATATGAATAAAACATTCACACAGCAAAGTCTCGTGAGGTCTGTAAAGGTGTTGTTGTGTGTGTATAAAGCTGACCCAAATCCCCATATAGCTGCTGTATTTACAGAGCTGTGTTGTGTGTGTTGTAGGAGCTTTGGGCAAAGAGTGGGCAACTTGGATGCCTCAGAGTATAGAAGCTCTGAGTGGATCCTGTGTGCTGATTCCCTGCAGATTTGATATAGAATCTAACTTTGACAAAGATCTGACAGCTGCGGCTAAAGGACTCTGGAGAAAAAGTGGAACTGATGGTCGAATCATGTTTGATTCCAACAAAACTGAGAACACAATTAAAGGAAAATTAATTGGAGAACTGAAAACGAAGAACTGCACTACAATTCTGGACCGCTTCCCTCCATCTTACAGTGATAAATATTTCTTCAGATTGGAAGCCTTGGATAAACTCAAGTATAATTTTCCAACAGCCGTCAAAATTAATATACAAGGTACTGAATTTGTTGTTATGCCTTTTTCACTATGAGCTGTATTGATGTTGAGACTCTACGCTTTTAAAATTAGGTGCCAAAAATAGAAATTCTGTCCGTTATGAGAAATGCACCTTGGATATAAAATAAAGAATGAAAATAAAGAATGACTTGTCTTTAGATTTCACGTTGTAAATACTGTGTTAATTTGACACTGTTGGTGTGGTGATTAGTGTGTGCTCTGAGTGCTGTGTGTCTCTCCAATCCTAAGACAGACAGTAACCCGTCCTCATGTCTCCATGTCTCCTAGACTCTCCACCCAAACCCAAGATAACCCCAGAGACGGTGGAGGTGATGGAGGGGGCGTCCGTGAGTTTGAGCTGCTCTGCTGCAGCCCCCTGTCCCGAACTCCCCCCAAATCTGACATGGACCCCCAGGCTGAATGACAGTGTGGATCAACTGCAAGAGAATGAGGATCGAACCAAATCTGTGTCTTCTGTTCTGACCTTCACTGCTTCTCACCTCCACCATGGGCAGACGATCAATTGCAGTGCACTTTACAAACTGCAACAAGGAGACACTCAGAAGACATCTGAGGCCAATCTGACTCTAAGAGTTCTATGTAAGAGAGCTGGATTTGAAAGTATTATTCTTAGCTTTTTTAAATCATTGATGAATAATAATAATAATAATAATAATAATAATAATAATAATAATAATAATAATAATAATAATAATAATTGCTTTGAGCTTTTTTCATGGTCAGTATGCTGTGCAGAATTATCACCGTAATAATGACAATAAATAAAATGCTAAAAATAAGAATCATAAACAAGCAAATGTAAATTACCTGATGCTGTGCTCATCCGTTATAGCAGGGGAGCACAATCCTTTCTGAAAAAATTCTGGTGTGGGTGCATGTTTTTGTTTTATCCCAACACCTGATTCAAGACCTTGATTAGTTAAATAATTAAATCAGGTGGTGTAATGCTGGGATAAAACTAAAACACACCTTTTCAGATTAGATTGGACACCCCTATTTTAAAGCATGCAACTGTTACACATCATCAGATTGTGTATAACTCCTCACAAACTAAGAAAATAAGTTTAGTATTTTTATATCTCTCAGATCCTCCTAAGAACACCTCAGTGTCAGTCAGTCCCTCTGGTTCTTTGTTGGTGGGCAGCTCTGTGACTCTGACCTGCAGCAGTAATGCCAACCCAGCAGTGCAGAACTACACCTGGTATAAAGTGAATGGGACAGAGATGGACACTGTAGGAACTGGACAGAACCTCATCTTCACTGTGACTGAGTCCAGTGGCAGTGAACAGTACCACTGTGAAGCCCAGAATGAACATGGCAAGGAGAACTCAACTGTAAAACTGGAAGTTTATTGTAGGTTTGCCATCCTACTAATTATATGTTAATTCATTTTATTTTTTGCAAAATAAATTTGCTTTATATTTATTCTAATGTTATTACCACAGAAACATGAACACATTTATTTTTTTCACACTGGAGTACCAGGAAATCCTGTTCACCATCTTTTAATATTTAATCACATCAGTTTTTTGAAAGTGTTTTGAGAGTTGATCCTAACTGAAAAACATATAACAGAACTACATAAATGCAATGCATTTTTTCCATTTGACCCCAGGAACTGACCAGTTCTAACTGGGGATAAAACAGGCAGAAAGATCCTTTTTGTGATAAATGGCTGGGTGGTAGTGTAGTATAGGGGTCAGTGACCTGGTCTTGTAAATTATAGGGTGCAGGTTTGATTCCCAGGTGGCACACTGCATTGTACTCTCAAGCAGTGTACTTACTGAACTGTGTCAGCATTTTTTCAGTTATAGAAAACGATACTATTCAAAAAAATAAATAAATAAAACTAGTGTTAGTAGTTCTTGTTAAGCATTTCTACTCAATGCCCTTTTTTTAGAAAATATATAATGTGTTGAACAGATACGAACAAAGATTGAATATAATGGACTTTAATGCCAACTTCCCCTGAACAGTTCTTCATGTACAATAATGATTTTTTCCCTCTCCATAGTCTGTACATACTCTACATGTTGTATATAGTGTGTGACAACAATGTTTTGGCAGCATGGGTCTAGTTATGTAAAATCAATGTGTTTCCAGGGCAATTTTGATTGGGAGGTAGGAAAAAAATATCAAATGCATGAGTAGTTGCATTTGCACTCTGTTAAACTAAAAGTTAATTTTACTAAAAAAAATAAAGTTGTGTTTTGTAAATTTTTTATTTTACAATGACAATAGGGAGGTTTGCTATGTACCCTCATAAAAGACAAATTATTTTTCTTCCAGATCCTCCTAAGAACACCTCAGTGTCAGTCAGTCCCTCTGGTTCTTTGTTGGTGGGCAGCTGTGTGACTCTGACCTGCAGGAGTAATGCCAACCCAGCAGTGCAGAACTACACCTGGTATAAAGTGAATGGGACAGAGATGAACACTGTAGGAACTGGACAGCATATTACCTTCACTGTGACTGAGCCCAGTGGCAGTGAACAGTACTACTGTGAAGCACAGAATGAACATGGCAAGGACAACTCAGCAAATGTCCAACTAAACGTGATACGTATGTTCAGTGCATCTATTATATAATTGTATAAGTCATATTATTGTTATATGTGGGCAGCTGTGCTGTTTGTAACTGTGGATCCTGTGTTCAGACATGCCTCAGATCTCTGTCTCTGGGAGCTGCAGCAGAACTGCAGCAGAGATCAGCTGCTCCTGTGAGAGCCGTGGGAATCCCTCTCCCAGCATGGAGTGGCGTGTGTCTGGACTGCGGGTCACTAACTCTACTGACAGAGTCATCAGGGAGGAGCAGCTGGGGAACACAGGCCTGAGGAGCTCCCTCACCATACGCCAATCACAGGTAGACATGCCTACTCTCCTCTGCGTCAGCACCAACACTCTCGGCTCCTCCAGTCTCCAGCTCCACCTGCCGTCTCCGCAGCAACCCTCAGGTAAATGAGCACACATTTCTCTTCTTTAACATATTTATACATCATGCACTAATACACAGAGGTGCCCTTTTCAATGCAATTATTTAAGAGATTGTAAAAGTAGCATTGATGATACTGTAAACCATACAGTTAAATTCAGTTCTATGTTTTTCTCCCAGGTGATATTATTTTTAGATCTTTGTATTGGTGGGCAGGGGTTTGTTTTGTATCCCACTCAAAATTAATTTTGTTTTGAACGGCATGTTTCAGAACACAAACACATTTTTTGTGCCACACAGTAGCTTTGTTCAAATCCATACATTGTTAAATGATTAAATGAATTCAGTAATTCATAAAATAGTTAATTCATTAGTGAACGTGTCCTGAAGGATTAATGTGTGCATTATTTTGGAGAGAACTGAAAGAATCAATGCTGTAAATTTTGCTCCGGTGTGATTGGGTAAATAAGTGCCTGTATATTGTATTTTGCCCTGAGTGTGTTTCTCAGTATCTAACTCAAATGTCCTTTGTTCAGGTTTGTTCACTTTTTCACTGTTGGATATCTGTAAATGAGTGATGTCTGATGATGTTTTTCATGACTGTTTTTTTTTTCAGGGTTATATTGCAATCCACTATTGCATATTATAATCGTAGGACTGGTTTGTCTGTATATGCTGACTGTTGGATTCTGTATCCACAAAAATAAAAGGTACAGTCATCTTGATCCTGATGCTTTTTTGATTATGTTTTTTTATTATTATATCTTTAAGCTTAATTAAGTTTTGTCAATGAATGTACTGATTTGCATGGATGTAGCCAGTAATCCAGGGTCAATTGCTCTCTGATCAGATACTGAGAGGCAATTATGCTTTCAGTAAAAATGACTAAAATTAAAACTGTCCCATACAGTGAATGACTGAGGTCTGCAGAGACGTACTGTATGAGCAGAGGCAATAAAACATTCTCTCTCTACTCTGATTTTAACATTTCCAGGTTGTCTAGAAAACTGAAGGTGAGTCTCACCATCCTTTCCTCCTCCTCCTCTTCTGAAACACTCTGACTGCAGCTCAGCCTGATTTCACCTCTATTTTAAATTCACACCATCTGCGTGTCTTTTCCTTTAAAGGGAGGGAGGGACGGGGACACATATGTCAGTCTGCAGCTCCCCAACATCAGCCCTGAATATGACGTGCTGCAGGTGAGCAAGTGTGACACAGAGATATACACTAGGGGGCGCCACTAGGATGAAGTGAAGAGAGGTGATTAAAAATTTGCATCTCGTCAGAGGATATGTGGCTTCACTGTTAATATTCAAAGAATGCATACATAATTGGACTTTTTTATTTTATTTTACAACTTCATACAGAGTTAATTTTGTAATAAAAAAGGGGGTTTGTCTTTCCACATTTTCCTCTTGGTATGAACACTGCCCTGAGACTATGTCATTTCATGCACTAAGGTGTTGCTTTAAATAACCATGAACCTGCATGTGTGTGTGTGTGTGTGTGTGTGTGTGTGCGTGTGTTTGTGTGTGTGTGTGTGTGTGTGTGTTCGTGTGTGGGTGTGTGTGTGTGTGTGTGTAACTACAGGTAAAAACACAAGTATCATAAAGACACTGTGACTTCACAAGAAGAGGACAATGACTACCAGAACCTTTGAAATGGAAACTGAGACCAGTTGCTGTGTCTCATTAAAAATATAAGCACGTTGTGTTTCCTTAAAACCTGTTGTCTGAAGAAAATAACCACTGAATGTGGAGGGTCACCTTTCTGTATTTGTCCATAGGGCATTTTTACGTTAGGAGATTTTGTTTCTTGGAGAAAAGAACTTTGATGCATCTTTATTTTTCATCCTCTTTACACAATCATTTTTGCTCACTGTACTTTACTGACCCTGTCCCTGTTTTGATTTAATGACTGTTGTGCACCTTTGTATTTCACATACATTAGGCAGTTATGGAGAACACGAAAATGTTTCATTCTATTCCTCAAATGGAATATAAAAAAGGAAAAATAAATTGAAAAAAAAGATGCAGACCCATGTGTACTGTTGCATGGTAATTGTAAACCTCACTTTTGCTGTTTCTTATTTCGATGTGAGGACTCTCTGTGTGAAGGAAGTATTTCAACCATTAACCACAGTGCATGATAGAGTAGTTTTAAAACATGTTGCTTCCTGTTTTAGTGTTTCTCAGCCTTGGTCTTGGGAACCCACAGTGCCTGTTGGTTTTTCTTCTAGGCACTACACACAAGCTTATACTGTAATGGGCTGGTAGTTATTCTTAATTAGATACTTAATTTCACTTAATTTTTCCCTATTGTCTATTAAAGGACAACTTCACCTTTTAAAGCTACAGTATACCAGAAATAGCAATGTATGCCCTAAAAAAATAAATGTCCCATATTCACATCCCAGGAATATAAATTGGTCAGACCAAGTTATGCTTTCATGTACTGCGCTGTGCGTGCTATTTGACAAATAATTCCAGCTAAATGAGGTTCCATTTTCCTTCAATTCACTTACAAACTGACAGGTGAAATCAGCTGGGGTCAAATTTGTTGAGAGAGAGTGTGAAAACCTGAAAACATCCGTTGAAAACGAATGGAGCTTGTTGTCCGCAAACGGCAAGAAGTCAAACCTGCATTGTGTACATTGTGTACCACACCATTGTGGTTAAGTTGAACACATTTTCATCAAACTGTATTGATAAAAACTTCACTTTTGCTTTCACAACAAACCTGCATTCACAGTGGGTCTACAGGCCCAGGATTGTAAAACACTGACATAGACTGAAAAATGTGAAGTATTTCAATTTATTGGTGGTCATGCATGTTCAGAACCACTTGAAAAGTATTTAAGTGCTAAAAATTGAGGTGTTAGGTGAGGAAAGGGAAAGAGATATCTCTTTTTATACATTCTGTTGTATTTTCTGTAATTTTCTGAAAAGATTATGTTTGGGTGGGCATTGATGTAGCATGTGTTTGAATAATAACTATTGAATACATTACAACCTTCTGTCTCTCTATGATTTATATGATGGACTGTGATTTATGTCAACATGAATCAAATAAATGTCTTCAAAAAATAGATAATGAAGATTTTCAGGGTTGATTACAATGTGTGCAGCAGCTGTTTGAACTGCGAAAGCTATCTGAATCTGGAAGTAAGGATTAGCTTTTCCAATTGTGAGGCATTTCTGCTAAGCACCCAGCAATTGACCATAAAAGTTTATTTATAATTGATTACTTCTGATTTGTTTGACAACATACTATATATCAGCATTGTATTAGCTAAAATAATTATACATCCATCTATAATAAAAATAATAATAATAATAAGCTAATATTGTACAATGTTTTTGTATCATTTTACATTGCATTACATTACAGGCATTTGGCAGACACTCTTATCCAGAGGGACGTACAACAAAGTGTATAACCATAACCAGGAACAAGTATGTCAAAAACCCTAGAGAGAAGTACCGTTCCAAGTGCAGGGAACAACCGCATAGTTCAACTTGGACCCTGAAGGTTAAACTGATTAACACTAACACAAACGAGAACAGCAACAACGCAGTCTATGCAAAAATACAAGCAGTAGTTAAGACAATTGCATTAACTAAGTCACCTACGAAACAGCTACCTAGTTACAACCCTAAGCTTACAGTCAATTAAGAGATTACAGGGAGGTAGGGAGGAATGGGGAGAGGTGCAGCCTGAAGAGGTGAGTCTTCAGTCGTCGCTTGAAGTGGGACAGTGTCTCAGCTGTTCTGACCTCCACGGGGAGGTCATTCCACCATCGTGGGGCCAGAACAGACAGGAGACGTGTTCGGGAAGGGCAGGTGCGAAGAGGGGGAGGTGCCAGGCGTCCTGAGGTAGCGGAACGGAGGGGTCTGGTTGGCATGTAGGGTTTGAAGATCTTGTGGAGGTATGCTGGGGCTGATCACTTGACTGCCTGGTATGCTAGGACCAATGTTTTAAATTTGATGCGAGCTATAACAGGCAGCCAGTGGAGGGTGGTGAGCAGGGGAGTGACGTGGGAGTGTCTGGGGAGGTTGAAGACCAGACGAGCTGCAGCATTCTGAATGAGTTGCAGGGGTCTGATGGCAGATGTCGGTAGTCCAGCCAGAAGAGAGTTGCTGTAGTCCAGTCGAGATAGTACCATTGCTTGGACCAGGAGCTGGGTTGAGTAGGTGGTGAGAAAGGGGCGGATTCTCCGGATGTTATACAGGAAAAATCTGCACGCCCGGCTTACTGCTGCAATGTTCTTGGAGAGGGACAACCTGTTGTCCATCACCACTCTGAGATTCTTGGCACAGGGTGATGATGTCACTAAGGTGTCCCCTAGGGAAATGTAAAAATCGAGGAGGGGAGATGTTAGAGCAGGAATAAAGATTAGCTCCGCCTTTCCCGGGTTGAGCTTTAGGTGGTGATTGTCCATCCAGCTCTGGATGTCCCTCAGGCAAGCGGAGATAAGGGCAGGGTCCTGTGTGTCCGATGGGGAGAAGGTGAGAAAGAGTTGTGTGTCATCAGCATAACAGTGGTAGGACAAGCCATGGGCAGAGATTACAGGGCCAAGGGATCTGGTGTATAAGGAGAAGAGAAGGGGACCGAGGACTGAGCCCTGGGGAACTCCGGTGGCGAGGGGACGGGGCGGCAATACATTACCCGCCCACGCAACCTGGAAGGAACGGTCGGAGAGGTAAGATTCAATCCAGTCAAGGACTGTGCCACAGATCCCTGTTGCTGCCAGGGAGGACAGGAGGATGGAGTGCTCCACAGTGTCGAATGCAGCGGAGAGGTCTAGAAGAATCAGGACAGAGGAGAGGGAGGCTGCTCGTGCGGCATGGAGTGACTCACTGACCGAGAGGATTGCAGTCTCTGTCGAGTGGCCAGGCCTGAAGACAGACTGGTGGGGGTCAAGCAGGTTATTATGAGAGAAGAAAGCAGAGAGTTGGTTAGATGCAGCACGTTCAAGTGTTTTGGATAGGAAAGGGAGGCGGTAGTTCTGGATGACTGAAGGATCTAGCGTGGGCTTCTTCAGCAGCAGGGTGATGTGGGCCCTCTTGAAGGATGAGGGGAAACATCCAGAAGATAGGGAGGTGACAAATGGGAGGATGTCTGGTGTGATTGCCTGGAGGAGAGATGAGGAGATAGGGTCGAGGGCGCAGGTGGTAGGGCGGTGGGAGAGCAGGAGCTGTGAAACTTCAGAGTCGGAGGGGGCGGAGGGCATGGAGGGGGCGGAGGGCGCAGGGGGGGCGGAGCTCGCAGGGGGCACAGAGGGGGCGGAGGGCGTAGAGGGGGCAAAGGAGCTGCGGATGTCTGCGATCTTTTCATCAAAGAATGCTGCAAAGTCATCTGCAGTGAAGGAAGACTGGGGTGGGGGAGGTGGCACGCTGAGGAGAGAGGAGAAAATAGAGAACAGTTGATGAGTGTTAGAAATGGAGTTATGAATTTTAGTCTGATAGAAATTTGCCTTAGCGGCAGTGACAGCAGAAGAAAACTCTGTCAGGAGAGACTGATAGGCTGAAAGGTCAGATGGATCCCTGGATTTGCCCCACTTCCTCTCAGCAGCGCGGTCGCTGGCCCTGGAGGTGCGTAGGATGTCAGACATCCATGGACTGGGAGGGGATGAACGTGCTGGCTTAGGGACAAGAGGACATAGGGAGTCAAGTGCTGAGGAGAGAGATGAAGTTAGGGTGGAGGATGCAGAGTTAGTGGGGAGCTTGGAGAATGATTGAAAAGGGGGGAGGGAAGCAGTCACTTTGGGAGCGAGAGAAGAGGGTGAGAGGGAGCGGAGGTTACGGCAGACAGTGACAGTGGGGGTGGGAGGAGGAGAGGGAGGATGGGGAGCGAGAGGGAGGGAGAAGGAGATGAAGTGATGGTCAGACGTATGCAGGGGGGTAACCGTGAGATTGGAGCTGGAGCAGTTCCTCAGGAAGATCTGGTCTAGGAGGTTGCCTGCCTTGTGGGTTGAGGGAGAGTGTTGTAGGGAGAGGTCGAAGGAGTGGAGTAGTGGTAGGAAGGCAGCAGACTGGGAGGCCTCTAGGTGGATGTTAAAATCTCCCAGGAGGATCAGTGGGGTGCCGTCCTCAGGGAAGGAGCTGAGCAGGGTGTCTAGCTCATCCAGGAACCTTCCAAGGGGCCCCGGGGGACGATAAATAACAACAATATAGAGGTTATTTATAGTTTAATTCTTTGTGTATTAGCAATATTTTCCAGAGGCTAAAACTGTAGCATTGAATACTGTAGAACCAGAAAGTGTAGAATTACTTATGCATCAAAAGACATTTTGCATGTACATTGGAGGGCTTTACTTTACGTGTGTCACTTAGCAGTGTTGCCATAGTAACTGTAGTAGATGTCTGATTGGTTAAGAGTGTTATATTGACTGTTGTGCAGTAGCTCCTCATTTGTCCATTCTCCTTTTGATGTTTCTCTGCTGATTGTTTGTGTTTTTGACATTAATGTTACTTTACTTATTCTAATTTAACTGTAAATGCAGACTCTGTTACTGTTTTATGAAGTCAAAGTAGCTTGATCACCAGAGCAGCAATTGTAAGACACATTCTACATTTTTGGCATGTTTGTGTTGCACGTCACACATTTTCTGTGAAAGTTAAACAAAAATATTCACAGCATCACGTTCTGAGCATGATACAGGAAAGGCCACATATGAGAAGTTCCTCTTTTGTGTGCATTTATACTTGTGCTCTGCAGGCTGAGGGTCAGTGTGCGGTGGAGACGGACTGGATATTCTTCTGTTCTACAGTAAGTACATTTCTACTACTTGGCTCAAGCGAACTACAGATTAATCAGGTTGACACTTGTATTGAAATTCAATTAAAAAGAACTGTACTGAAGTTGATTTATTCTGTCTATAATGGAAACACATTAAGTTCATTTTTCTAAAGAGACATTGTGGGTGTGGGTGATTTTCTATTTTGCCTAAAGGTAGAGAAATTACAGATTGAGTGTAAACATTGTGTTCCTCAAACATTATTGTATATTGTGATAAACTGAATCTCATACAGGCATTTTAAAGTGTGTGTCAAAAGAGACATTATACGCACTGAAAGGACACCGCAATATGAATTAGCCTTTGACTTTTTGCCATTTTAATCAAAAGTAATTTTGCCGTGTGGACTGAAATTGAAAGTAATTTATGCTTGGTCACAATTGAGTTAACAATTACATAACACAAATACAATTCTTGACAAATAGCAATCTTGTAAATATATGCACATACAGTATAATGTATTGATAAATTCAATACCATTCAAAGCTATGGTCTATGTAAGAACAATGAAACACCATTCTTAACAGTGACTGTTGGGGAGGGTGGGGTCACAGTGTTTGTGCAGTAGCAGGAAGTCACACTTGCAAACAGCTTCAGTATGAGGGCAATACTGGAAACACGCTTTTGTAGTTTTAAGAGGTCTGATGCTTTGGCCCTATAGGTCTGAGTTTTCACATGTTCATGGTTTTATCGTTTATGAAAGTATCTTAAAAACGATTTAAAAGTATCACAAGCAATTAACCAATTGAATTATATGGAATTGGAACCACTCCAGCCAAATTATAATCCAGGATATATGCTAAAATATTCATTTTTTCTTTTTAAAATGAAATATTCGGAGGAGGGCAAATGATTAGTCTCCCAAGCCTTATTTATATATCGATAAATGCTTTTTGCTTTAAAAGTAAAATTAAACTTCATAAACATTCATGAACTCAACACAACTAAAACAGAGTTTTAAGACTGTGTTCATTTTCCATTTCATTATGTTGTACATGTATGGTCTATTTATCTATTAAAGATTACTGTTTCTAAAAAATAAAATAAAAAACGATCCATATTCTTATAAATTTCTTGTTCTTTAGTTTCATACTCAACAAAATCCATTTCCCATTGTGAAGATGTCATGCCTTTGGGGAAAAAAAAGGAAAAATATTTGAATTTTTTTTTCTGTGCGTTCAGAGAAAGTCTTAGAAACTCAGAGGAGTGTTGCCATGTCCAGTGTGTAAGGGCTGAATGACTGTGGCCGTGTTGTCTTCATTTCTTGAGCTCATGTGTTCCTTTCTTTGGCTCTGTCAGGACACTCAGTCACAACACATGACAGCCTATTTCATGTGGTTTCATTGATTTCTAGGATATATATATTGGGCCAGGCGGTGCTGGACTACAGGCAACAGAAGAAGGGAACCAATTCCTGAACAAATGTAATTGTTTTATTGAAATATACATTCTAAACTCTTCTGCAGTCTTTTGTCCATCAATTATGTTCTGTTTTGAGCATCAAGGCGTATTAAAGAATTATGTTTATGGCAAGATGTGCGGTTCATGGCACTCTGTAGGGCAGCCTACAATACATACAAATGATTAATAAAAAAAATAAAAGGGTGTCAGTGCTGTTTTCTAACTTCAGTTCCTCTGGTCCTCAGAGTCATGATTGAAGCAGAGAGGTTCATCCTCATTGGCTGCCTGCTGCAAGGTGGGTCATTAAAGGGGTGGGGTCTCTATACTGGAAAGATGTACAGCGATCCAACGGGATTACTGTAGATTATTATAGTATAAAAACATGATTTTTATATATAAATTTGTGGAGAATGGATGTTCTTTATATTAATTATAATTGCAGCTTTCAGTCAGTAAAACGTTTATTGTATTAAATATTAATAAAACATTCACACAGCAAAGTCTCGTGAGGTCTGTAAAGGTGCTGTTGTGTGTGTATAAAGCTGACCCAAATCCCCATATAGCTGCTGTATTTACAGAGCTGTGTTGTGTGTGTTGTAGGAGCTTTGGGCAAAGAGTGGGCAACTTGGATGCCTCAGAGTATAGAAGCTCTGAGTGGATCCTGTGTGCTGATTCCCTGCAGATTTGATATAGAATCTAACTTTGACAAAGATCTGACAGCTGCGGCTAAAGGACTCTGGAGAAAAAGTGGAACTGATGGTCGAATCATGTTTGATTCCAACAAAACTGAGAACACAATTAAAGGAAAATTAATTGGAGAACTGAAAACGAAGAACTGCACTACAATTCTGGACCGCTTCCCTCCATCTTACAGTGATAAATATTTCTTCAGATTGGAAGCCTTGGATAAACTCAAGTATAATTTTCCAACAGCCGTCAAAATTAATATACAAGGTACTGAATTTGTTGTTATGCCTTTTTCACTATGAGCTGTATTGATGTTGAGACTCTATGCTTTTAAAATTAGGTGCCAAAAATAGAAATTCTGTCCGTTATGAGAAATGCACCTTGGATATAAAATAAAGAATGAAAATAAAGAATGACTTGTCTTTAGATTTCACGTTGTAAATACTGTGTTAATTTGACACTGTTGGTGTGGTGATTAGTGTGTGCTCTGAGTGCTGTGTGTCTCTCCAATCCTAAGACAGACAGTAACCCGTCCTCATGTCTCCATGTCTCCTAGACTCTCCACCCAAACCCAAGATAACCCCAGAGACGGTGGAGGTGATGGAGGGGGCGTCCGTGAGTTTGAGCTGCTCTGCTGCAGCCCCCTGTCCCGAACTCCCCCCAAATCTGACATGGACCCCCAGGCTGAATGACAGTGTGGATCAACTGCAAGAGAATGAGGATCGAACCAAATCTGTGTCTTCTGTTCTGACCTTCACTGCTTCTCACCTCCACCATGGGCAGACGATCAATTGCAGTGCACTTTACAAACTGCAACAAGGAGACACTCAGAAGACATCTGAGGCCAATCTGACTCTAAGAGTTCTATGTAAGAGAGCTGGATTTGAAAGTATTATTCTTAGCTTTTTTAAATCATTGATGAATAATAATAATAATAATAATAATAATAATAATAATAATAATAATAATAATAATAATTGCTTTGAGCTTTTTTCATGGTCAGTATGCTGTGCAGAATTATCACCGTAATAATGACAATAAATAAAATGCTAAAAATAAGAATCATAAACAAGCAAATGTAAATTACCTGATGCTGTGCTCATCCGTTATAGCAGGGGAGCACAATCCTTTCTGAAAAAATTCTGGTGTGGGTGCATGTTTTTGTTTTATCCCAACACCTGATTCAAGACCTTGATTAGTTAAATAATTAAATCAGGTGGTGTAATGCTGGGATAAAACTAAAACACACCTTTTCAGATTAGATTGGACACCCCTATTTTAAAGCATGCAACTGTTACACATCATCAGATTGTGTATAACTCCTCACAAACTAAGAAAATAAGTTTAGTATTTTTATATCTCTCAGATCCTCCTAAGAACACCTCAGTGTCAGTCAGTCCCTCTGGTTCTTTGTTGGTGGGCAGCTCTGTGACTCTGACCTGCAGCAGTAATGCCAACCCAGCAGTGCAGAACTACACCTGGTATAAAGTGAATGGGACAGAGATGGACACTGTAGGAACTGGACAGAACCTCACCTTCACTGTGACTGAGTCCAGTGGCAGTGAACAGTACCACTGTGAAGCCCAGAATGAACATGGCAAGGAGAACTCAACCACTGTACAACTGGAAGTTGATTGTAAGTTTACCATCCTACTAATTATATGTTCATTAATTTTATTTTTTGCAATATGAATTTGCTTTATATTTATTCTAATGTTATTACCACAGAAACATGAACACTTTTATTTATTGCAAACTGGAGTACCAGGAAATCCTGTTTACCGTCTTTCCATATTTAATCACATCAGTTTTTTGAAAGTGCATTGGGAGTTGATCATAACTGAAAAACATATAACAGAACTACATATATAAATGCAGTTTTTTTCCATTAGACCCCAAGAACTGACTGGTTCTCACTGGGGATAAAACAGGCAGAAAGAGCCTTTTTTGTGATAAATGGCTGGGTGGTAGTGTATTATAGGGGTCAGTGAACTGGTCTTGTAAATTATAGGGTGCAGGTTTGATTCCCAGGTGGCACACTGCATTGTACTCTCAAGCAGCGTACTTACTGAACTGTGTCAGTATTTGTTCAGTTATAGAAAACGATACTATTCAAAAAAATAAATAAATAAAACTAGTGTTAGTAGTTCTAGTTAAGCATTTCTCCTCAATGCCCTTTTTTATAAAATATAAAATGTGTTGAACAGGTACAAACGAAGATTGAATATAATGAACTTTAATGCCAACTTCCCCTGAACAGTTCTTCATGTACAATAATGCTTTTTTCCCTCTCCATAGTCTGTACATACTGTACATGTTGTATATAGTCTGTGACAACAATGTTTTGGCAGCATGGGTCTACTTATGTAAAATCAATGTGTTTCCAGGGCAATTTTGATTGGGAGTTAGGAAAAAAATATCAAATGCATGAGTAGTTGCATTTGCACTCTGCTGAACGAAAAGTTAATTTCACTAAAAAAAAAGTTGTATTTTGTAAATTGTTTATTTTGCAATGACAATAGGGAGGTTTGCTATGTACCCTCATAAAAGACAAATTATTTTTCTTCCAGATCCTCCTAAGAACACCTCAGTGTCAGTCAGTCCCTCTGGTTCAGTGTTAGCGGGCAGCTCTGTGACTCTGACCTGCAGCAGTAATGCCAACCCAGCAGTGCAGAACTACACCTGGTATAAAGTGAATGGGACAGAGATGAACACTGTAGGAACTGGACAGAATCTCACCTTCAATGTGACTGAGTCCAGTGGCAGTGAACAGTACTACTGTGAAGCACAGAATGAACATGGCAAGGAAAACTCAACTGTAAAACTGGAAGTTTATTGTAGGTTTGCCATCCTACTAATTATATGTTCATTCATTTTATTTTTTGCAAAATAAATTTGCTTTATATTTATTCTAATGTTATTACCACAGAAACATGAACACGTTTATTTTGTTCACACTGGAGTACCAGGAAATCCTGTTTACCATCTTTTAATATTTAATCACATCAGTTATTGGAAAGTGTTTTGAGAGTTGATCCTAACTGAAAAACATATAACAGAACTACAGATATAAATGCAATGTATTTTTTCCATTTGACCCCAGGAACTGACCAGTTCTAACTGGGGATAAAACAGGCAGAAAGATCCTTTTTGTGATAAATGGCTGGGTGGTAGTGTAGTATAGGGGTTAGTGACCTGGTCTTGTAAATTATAGGGTGCAGGTTTGATTCCCAGGTGGCACACTGCATTGTACTCTCAAGCAGTGTACTTAGTGAACTGTGTCAGTATTTTTTCAGTTCTAGAAAACGATACTATTCAAAAAAATAAATAAATAAAACTAGTGTTAGTAGTTCTTGTTAAGCATTTCTACTCAATGCCCTTTTTTTTTAGAAAATATATAATGTGTTGAACAGATACGAACAAAGATTGAATATAATGGACTTTAATGCCAACTTCCCCTGAACAGTTCTTCATGTACAATAATGCTTTTTTCCCTCTCCATAGTCTGTACATACTGTACATGTTGTATATAGTGTGTGACAACAATGTTTTGGCAGCATGGGTCTAGTTATGTAAAATCAATGTGTTTCCAGGGCAATTTTGATTGGGAGTTAGGAAAAAAAATATCAAATGCATGAGTAGTTGCATTTGCACTCTGCTGAACGAAAAGTTAATTTCACTAAAAAAAAAGTTGTATTTTGTAAATTGTTTATTTAGCAATGACAATAGGGAGGTTTGCTCTGTACCCTCATAAAAGACAAATTATTTTTCTTCCAGATCCTCCTAAGAACACCTCAGTGTCAGTCAGTCCCTCTGGTTCAGTGTTAGCGGGCAGCTCTGTGACTCTGACCTGCAGCAGTAATGCCAAACCAGAAGTGCAGAACTACACCTGGTATAAATTGAATGGGACAGAGATGAACACTGTAGGAACTGGACAGAATCTCACCTTCAATGTGACTGAGTCCAGTGGCAGTGAACAGTACTACTGTGAAGCACAGAATGAACATGGCAAGGAAAACTCAACTGTAAAACTGGAAGTTTATTGTAGGTTTGCCATCCTACTAATTATATGTTCATTCATTTTATTTTTTGCAAAATAAATTTGCTTTATATTTATTCTAATGTTATTACCACAGAAACATGAACACGTTTATTTTGTTCACACTGGAATACCAGGAAATCCTGTTTACCATCTTTTAATATTTAATCACATCAGTTTTTTTAAAGTGTTTTGAGAGTTGATCCTAACTGAAAAACATATAACAGAACTACAGATATAAATGCAATGTATTTTTTCCATTTGACCCCAGGAACTGACTGGTTCTCACTGGGGATAAAACCGGCAGAAAGAGCCTTTTTTGTGATAAATGGCTGGGTGGTAGTGTATTATAGGGGTCAGTGAACTGGTCTTGTAAATTATAGGGTGCAGGTTTGATTCCCAGGTGGCACACTGCATTGTACTCTCAAGCAGTGTACTTACTGAACTGTGTCAGTATTTATTCAGTTATAGAAAACGATACTATTCAAAAAAATAAATAAATAAAACTAGTGTTAGTAGTTCTAGTTAAGCATTTCTACTCAATGCCCTTTTTTATAAAATATAAAATGTGTTGAACAGGTACAAACGAAGATTGAATATAATGAACTTTAATGCCAACTTCCCCTGAACAGTTCTTCATGTACAATAATGCTTTTTTCCCTCTCCATAGTCTGTACATACTGTACATGTTGTATATAGTCTGTGACAACAATGTTTTGGCATTATGGGTCGAGTTATGTAAAATCAATGTGTTTCCAGGGCAATTTTGATTGGGAGTTAGGAAAAAAATATCAAATGCATGAGTAGTTGCATTTGCACTCTGCTGAACGAAAAGTTAATTTCACTAAAAAAAAAGTTGTATTTTGTAAATTGTTTATTTTGCAATGACAATAGGGAGGTTTGCTATGTACCCTCATAAAAGACAAATTATTTTTCTTCCAGATCCTCCTAAGAACACCTCAGTGTCAGTCAGTCCCTCTGGTTCAGTGTTAGCGGGCAGCTCTGTGACTCTGACCTGCAGCAGTAATGCCAAACCAGAAGTGCAGAACTACACCTGGTATAAATTGAATGGGACAGAGATGAACACTGTAGGAACTGGACAGAATCTCACCTTCAATGTGACTGAGTCCAGTGGCAGTGAACAGTACTACTGTGAAGCACAGAATGAACATGGCAAGGAGAACTCAACTGTAAAACTGGAAGTTTATTGTAGGTTTGCCATCCTACTAATTATATGTTCATTCATTTTATTTTTTGCAAAATAAATTTGCTTTATATTTATTCTAATGTTATTACCACAGAAACATGAACACGTTTATTTTGTTCACACTGGAGTACCAGGAAATCCTGTTTACCATCTTTTAATATTTAATCACATCAGTTTTTTGAAAGTGTTTTGAGAGTTGATCCTGACTGAAAAACATATAACAGAACTACATAAATGCAATGTATTTTTTCCATTTGACCCCAGGAACTGACCAGTTCTAACTGGGGATAAAACAGGCAGAAAGATCCTTTTTGTGATAAATGGCTGGGTGGTAGTGTAGTATAGGGGTTAGTGACCTGGTCTTGTAAATTATAGGGTGCAGGTTTGATTCCCAGGTGGCACACTGCATTGTACTCTCAAGCAGTGTACTTACTGAACTGTGTCAGTATTTATTCAGTTATATAAAACGATGATATTCAAAAAAAAAAAAAAATAAATAAATAAAACTAGTGTTAGTAGTTCTAGTTAAGCATTTCTCCTCAATGTCCTTTTTTAGAAAATATAAAATGTGTTGAACAGGTACAAACGAAGATTGAATATAATGAACTTTAATGCCAACTTCCCCTGAACAGTTCTTCATGTACAATAATGCTTTTTTCCCTCTCCATAGTCTGTACATACTGTACATGTTATATATAGTCTGTGACAACAATGTTTTGGCATTATGGGTCGAGTTATGTAAAATCAATGTGTTTCCAGGGCAATTTTGATTGGGAGTTAGGAAAAAAATATCAAATGCATGAGTAGTTGCATTTGCACTCTGCTGAACGAAAAGTTAATTTCACTAAAAAAAAAGTTGTATTTTGTAAATTGTTTATTTTGCAATGACAATAGGGAGGTTTGCTATGTACCCTCATAAAAGACAAATTATTTTTCTTCCAGATCCTCCTAAGAACACCTCAGTGTCAGTCAGTCCCTCTGGTTCTTTGTTGGTGGGCAGCTGTGTGACTCTGACCTGCAGGAGTAATGCCAATCCAGCAGTGCAGAACTACACCTGGTATAAAGTGAATGGGACAGAGATGAACACTGTAGGAACTGGACAGCATATTACCTTCACTGTGACTGAGCCCAGTGGCAGTGAACAGTACTACTGTGAAGCACAGAATGAACATGGCAAGGAGAACTCAACAACTGTACAGCTGAATGTGATATGTATGTTCAGTGCATTTATTGTATAATTGTGTTCATCGTATTATTGTTATATGTGAACAACAGTAATATTAGTAAATGTGGATTCTGTGTTCAGACATGCCTCAGATCTCTGTCTCTGGGAGCTGCAGCAGAACTGCAGCAGAGATCAGCTGCTCCTGTGAGAGCCGTGGGAATCCCTCTCCCAGCATGGAGTGGCATGTGTCTGGACTGCGGGTCACTAACTCTACTGACAGAGTCATCAGGGAGGAGCAGCTGGGGAACACAGGCCTGAGGAGCTCCCTCACCATACGCCAATCACAGGTAGACACGCCCACTCTCCTCTGCGTCAGCACCAACACTCTCGGCTCCTCCAGTCTCCAGCTCCACCTGCCGTCTCCGCAGCAACCCTCAGGTAAATGAGCACACATTTCTCTTCTTTAACATATTTATACATCATGCACTAATATACAGAGGTGCCCTTTTCAATGCAATTATTTTAGAGATTGTAAAAGTAGCATTGATGATACTGTAAACCATATAGTTAAATTCAGTTCTATGTTTTTCTCCCAGGTGACATTATTTTTAGATCTTTGTATTGGTGGGCAGGGGTTTATTTTGTATCCCACTCAAAATTAATTTTGTTTTGAACAGCATGTTTCAGAACACAAACAAATTTTTTTTGTGCCACACAGTAGCTTTATTCAAATCCATCCATGGTTAAATGGTAATTCATAAATTAGTTAATTCATTAGTGAACGTGTACTGAAGAATTAATGTGTGCATTATTTTGGAGAGAACTGAAAGAATCAATGCTGTAAATTTTGTAGCCGGCTTCTCCGGTGTGATTGGGTAAATATGTGCCTATATGTTTTATTTTGCCCTAAGTGTGTTTCTCAGTATCTAACTGAAATGTCCTTTGTTCAGGTTTCGACAGTTCTTCACTGCTGATTGCTGCAGCTGTCAGTGCTGGTGCCATGATGATGATATGCCTCATAATGCAGCACATTCTAAAGTAAGAGAAACTGGGGCCTGGACAGTCAGTATGAAGGGAAACTTCACCCTGGTTCCATGTTATTGTGTGATATTACTCAACCCTACTGCTGGGGTCATTATTTTTTAACTGTACTCATATAGATGTGTTAATTGCCCTGTCTCGCATCTGAAACACGTCTCGTCAAGTTAATGTGTTTCTATGACATGCAGAGTTACTGTGGCAGATCTCAGAAATTGAGATGTATTTTCTGGAGAATGGATATCCACATCCTGAATAATAAAAAGTGTTGTAACTGACACTTTTTAAAACCAAGTTATCACTGAACAAATCCATGTACCTGTTAGACTCCAATGAAAAAGTGGCAACTGCAAACAATCAGTATTCTGTATTCTGCAGAAGGGGAGGCAGTTCACACAGCAAGGTGTGTGTTCAGAAGTCCCACAGTGGGGCAGTCCCTCTCAGCATTTATAACGTTCATATCACATCACATGGTGTGTAGCTTAAGCTTAGCAAATCATCATTTGTTTTACGTTCACTGTTCTCCTAAATAAGGTCAACAGGGTTAGATGTACTGCTAGAAAGAGAGAGAGAGAGAGAGTAGAGCGAGAACCTCTAACCCCTCCCACCCACTACGAAGCAAATCAGCCATTATGAACTATGGACAATATTGATACATTACTGATCAGTTATGTTAATACTGTTAAAAGCACACATACATAAACTTTAACATTTTAACTCCAACATACCATAAAAATTATATTTTTGGGTAATGTTCCCCTTTAATCCTCGGGTGGAATCAAAAAAGATTTCTGATTCAATAAAACTGACGATCTTAGATAGGAAGAAAACTGCAAAAGGATATTGACTTGTGATTTGGGGGGAAGGGGGGCATGGTTGTGAATGATGTGTCGGTAATATTATCTGAAACAGAGACAATTTTTGAGAGGTAAGCTGACAGTTTCATCTCATTACTCCTAAAAGAATACAGATGAGCTCCACCAATCACAGAGTGTGTTGGTAACAACCAGCAGAACAACATCAATAGAGATTGGTGGATGCTTTCTGGCTACAGTACTTCTTTGGTTTTTTGCCATTCCTTCTCCATAATTTTAAGGAGGGAGGCTACAAACCATTCCTGTTTGGTTTTGATTTGTTGGTGTGCTACTTTGCTAAAGTATTGCCCCCCGTGATGGTGGAATTCAATTTCCAATATACAGAAAGTAGAAAAACAGGACTAAATGTTACACTGATCTCTGCAGTGATTATAATGCAAGTCGGGTGTGCATCAGTTGAATCTGTGCGCTATTCCCAGGAAGAAGAGACACATCCAGTGTTTTGGAAGTAGAATGAAGGACAGCGAAGGGCTCATACTGACAGATGGGGTGAGTCTGAAGCAAACACACACACACACACCTACCCACACACACATGCCTATACAGTTACTTTTTTGAAATGTTTGCCAGAGATCTTTCTTTCCATGTCTGAAAGCATATTCAAGTTTATGGAATGCAATGTCTACTAATCAGAATTAGTGGACGTTCAGATGAGGGTACTACAAGTGCTAGAATAATTACAAAAACATTAAATAAACAAGGCACTGGTCCTGATAGTTGGTATCCAAAAAAACACAAACAGCTAGAGCTGATCATCTGTAAACCACTGACACATCTTAAGGGATAGCCATGGGTTTTTGCAGGAAAAAAGTTATACCTACCACATTTCTTGGGGTAAGCTACAAAGCTACATAGTGATTTGAAGAGCTTATGCTTATTATTCCAAAGGGAATTTGATACAATATCACATGAGTACATTTGTAATGTATGTACAGATGTTCTGTAATGCTTGTTATATAACGTTTAATTGTTTGGTCCCAGTAACTACTGTTCCCTTATATAACTGGCTGTCAATTGAGAGAGAATGAACTTTAGTTGCATAGACATTTTTTGGTTTTGTGTGTGTGTGTGTGTGTGTGTGTTATTTTCAAACTCATCTGCGTTTATTCTTCTGATAATCTAGTCAGGAGGGGGAACTAGTGGCACAGTCACTGCAGCTGTCTCTGTGCCTTAAACCTTTTTAAGAAAGAGGACACGTATAGTTCTCAAGAGCTCTGACAGAGATCGTGGTTTGATTATGTTACTGTCCTCCTCTCATGCCGGGATACTGTTGCTGCCCTATCATTTCCTTTCCCAATGCATTTCATTCTATGTCTCATAATAGACAAGTTAAAGTTCACGTTGTCTTCTGAATCTGGCGCCTCACTTTAACCTGAACTACATCAAATGCATATGTATTTGAAATATTAAATGAAATAAAACGTTTTGGATGCTGGTAAAATTTGTAAACAGATGCATATGCCAGCAGAATCTTCAGGGAAATTTCTTATGGACAGAAGCGTACAATCATATGGGCGAATGCTTTCATTGTGTATTTTACTTGAAAACTTGAAAACTAATCAGCAGAAAATTGAAAGTACACTGAAAAAACCCTCAGTTGTTCTAACCTAAAATTTATCTTCATTTTGTTGCACCATTTTATGTGTTTTCAAATCCTTAGGTTCATTCAGATGGATTTGTCCTAATGTTGACCTTTCACAAATTCACACACTTTCTTTCAACCTCTTTGGGTCAGGCGGCCGCTCAAGATGAGGAATCGATCTACGCCAACAAGACCATGCTGTCGGGTGCGGGTGCGGTGGAAAATGGGGACAAGGGTGCCCTACACTATGCCACCGTGGATTTCTCCAAACTTCCCGGCACGGGTGGGGAACACGGAACGGGCATCGTCCGGGGCACTTCCAAACGGACGTCCGACTACGCCATGATCCGACACAAATCCAGGGAAGAGAGAGAAGGAGGAGAGGAAGAAGGTGAGGAGGTGCAGGAGGAGGTGGAGAAGGAGGGCCAGGCTGAGCTGGGCACAGAGAGGGAGTGGGCCGAGGCGAGGGGCGAGAAGGAGGAGGAGTCTCGGCCGAATCTGAGCCCACAGGCCTCCGTCAACCCTGAGCCCACGGAGGAGGCCACCTACGGGAACATCTGCCACTCCAGGCCCACTAAGAGGGCACAGCAGGGACTGCAGCAGCCGCCCGGGATCCCTGCTGCAGAGGAGGAGCAGGAGGAGCAACGCCAGGAGAACTCAGCAGGAGGCCAGGAGGACATTTACGTGGACACCATGAGCCCCCTGACGGAGGGTAACGGAAAGGGAACGGAGGAGAGTGAGTACGCCGAGGTCAGGAAACTCTAACAGCATTAAGATGCCACAGATATAGCCCAACTCACACCACGCTACAGGCATTATGAGAATGTACAGCATGCTACATAACGCGTTATGCTACATTATGATACATTACAAAACGGTCCCAAACTGAAGCACAGTATCTGTCTCATACAATCTGGTGCAGTAGTGAAGAGCCACAAACAGGGCGAAAAAAGTAAAATCTGCCATGTGCAAAAGGTCGGTAAATATGGTCAGAAAAACACTGAAACAATTCTAACACACACATTATTTGGATTGGTGAACTCAGCCTGCCATGGCATTAATGACAAAGTAAGTACCTTTAGTCCTGGATGCTGTTAAAATGTTCCTTAGAAACATTTTTAATCCCCTCTGAATCTAAAAATTGTACTTTGAATCTGATTTAGTTTAAAACGTCTGTATGAACCCTGTGTAAATATCCATAGCTCAGCCTATCCTTTAATATTCTTCTTTACACTTCTTCTTTGCAAGTCCTTGAGTGTTCTATATCTATTTCTCATGCATTGCAATGAGACTGTTATTTTGTTTATTGTCTTGAATTAAAAGTAATAAAAGGTTTTCCCAGTTTTGCCTGTTTTTTTTTTTGTTTTTTTGTTTTTGTTTTTTTGCAACCAATACAAGTTCAAACATAAAATCAGAGAAGGCCTAGACCCACTGAAAGAGAGGCTGATGACAGATAAAACAAAAGAAGCACATTGTGTTCAAACCAAAGTCAACCCAAGAACAGAAATACCATCCTGATACTGATAAGGTTTGGGGAGATGCGATGCATATGCAAGATAAACTGAGAGAGGAACTTCTCATAAAGGGTAATCCTATTTTGGGTTTGGGATTTAGGGGCTGGTTGGGACAGTGCTATGTAAGGAGCACGCCTGTGTTGGAAAGGGAGAGTTGGGGAAACGGCGGCGTGAGGGGCAGGGAGCGTTCCCTCTATCGCTCTTTATTTGGGCAGTTCCGTTTACTTTTCTTTTTCATATGAGTCTGGGAAGTGCGTCTTGGTCCCAGTTTGAAGTCTGCGCTTCGTGTGATCGGGGCGGCGTGTACCCGGAGGCTGCCGATGGTGGCATGGATGGTTCCCGAAACCTGGAGAGAGCCAGCAAGATGGCCTGAGACGCTGACACGGCGAAACGCAGCCAGAAGTAGACGGTGGGCCGCTGTTCTCCACCGTCCTGAGCTCCAGAAGTCTTCTGCAGAGCCATCCAGGGCCCACGAGACGAGGGCTGGAGGCGCTGAGCAGAGGCCCCCAGAGGAGTTGTTGTCTGGGGTCCCACGCCGACCAGCCGGGAAGAGAATCGGTCAATTTTTGTCAGAGGAGAATCATTTTTCAAGTGATTTCAGAAAAACACTAATTTGTGGAAAGTTCTATATGTCGGTCTCATGGTTCTTTGCAGAAAATTTGTTCTTTGTGAGGAGGGACATCTACTGACATTGTTTTCAAGTCTCAAGGTCAAACATTGCAGTTGTGAGTTATGATTGATAATTGAAAATTCAATGGATTATTATAATGCCTCCAAGTGAACAATTGCCACCAGTACTGCATTTTGGGTGACACCTTCTAGCATACTGCCAAGTTTCATAAGATCCAGCCGTGTGGTTAAGGAAGAACTCATAAAAACAGTACTGTGCAAAAGACTTAGGCACCCTAGATTTTTAAATACAATATATAGTACATATTTGGTCTTAGATGTTTATTTTTTGTTTTCTGAATTAATGTGTCTAGAAAAGAGCAAATTTGAGATTTCCAAACATGAATTTTCCAAATTTTACAGATACATTTTTGAATTTTGTTAATTAAAGTAATATTTAATTAATAGGCTACTTTTCAGATAAAAACTTGATCGAGGGTCTCAGGGATTACCTGGGGAGCCAGAAGCAAGCGAAACAGTCAAAATCTGCAGAAGAACTGTGGCAAATTCTCCAGAATGCTTGGAACAACCTACCAGCCGATTTTCTTATAAAACTGCCAGACAGTGTACCTAAGAGAATTGATGTAGTTTTAAAGGCGAAGGGTGGTCACACCAAACACTGATTTTATTTAGTTTTTAACTATTTACTGCTCTTATTATTTTTTGGATATTTGTATCCTTTCATTTCATTATTTTTGAAAGCATCTTAGCAGCTGTACAGGTGCCTAAGACTTTTGCACAGTACTATATATATATATATATATATATATATATATATATATATATACATATATATATATATATATATATATATATATATATATATATATATATATATGTATGCATGTATGTTCCTAATGAGCCCTTTTGACATTTTAGGAAGTTCGACTTCTCTACAAAGGCGCTGTGGTTTGGTTTGCAGTCAATTTCTTAAGTTTTTTTATTTTTTTAATTTTATTTTTGTATATCTGTAGTACCATCATGTTGTTGGATTTGGCTAAAACTGGGCTGAAATCCTTATCTGTCTGTTAATGCATGCACTAAACTTCATAAAATGACTGTATGTCGCAGAGATTTGGAATCATTAGCCACACCCACTGCAAATTAATTTGATCATAAATTGGCCACATTTAGATATGACTCAAACCCTAATAATAGGGTTATTAAAATGTTCAAATCAATGTAAATTAATTTAAATGCGAAATAGTATAAAACAAAGTACACATACAGGCTGAATAGTGAGTGTGGAGTATGATTAAAATGGTAGGTCGTCATATTATTTGCACTCTATGTTTGGACCTTCATGGTAATGAAGACCCAATGTCCCTGTATGAGTATTTCATGGTGCTGATTTGTGAATATCACTAAAAAGTGTCAAATTTGCTTGCCAGACCAAATAACAAATAATAACAAACAATAAATAAATAACAAACAACTAATTATAAATAAACAGATTTCAGCCTCCAAACTAGATGCAGTTTCTTATAATTTGTATGTTTACTCACAATATGTTAAATGCGATGGAGTACTTATTTGAGTACAACAGTCGTAAGTAAAACTAAATACTGTGTAGAGCTCAAGGAAGCCCTAAATTTAATGTCCTTGTATGTGAACACAGGGTCTCAGAAGGGTATGAAGCAAGTTGTAAACCATTAACCACAGTGCAGTGCAGGGCAGTTTTAAAACATGTTGCTTCCTGTTTTAGATCAGTGTTTCTTAGCCCTGGTCCTGGGGACCCACTGTGTTTGCAGGTTTGTGTTCCAGCTTTGCAGCTCTGTATTGCAACGAGCTGGTAATCATTCTTAATTTGGAATTGGTTGCTCTTAATAAGACACTTTACATGTATTGAAGGATGGTTTATCCTTTTAAGGCCACATTATGTCCGATATAGCTTTTGAGTTAACATTCTTATGAGAGTATAAAGACTACTATGTGATGCTCCTGCACTCTCTGCCCCTGATTTTACACGTCCTTTTAAGCTGGAAGTGGACGCTAGTTGTGTAGGAGCTGGTGCTGTATTGCTGCAGGAGGACCAGTATGCATTGGACCATTCGATTTGCTACTTTTCGCGCAAGTTCAACAAGCATCAGGTAAAATACTCCACTATTGAACAGGAGGCCCTAGCCCTCCTGTTAGCTCTTCAACATTTTGAAGTATATGTTGGTTCCAGTCCCCTCCTGGTTACTGTATATTCTGACCATAATCCATTCGTTTATTTATCGCGCATGTATACTCACAATCAGAGGCTCATGCGCTGGGTTCTAATTCTCCAGGAGTACAACATTGAAATCAGACACAAGAGAGGTTCACAAAATGTTATTGCAGATGCACTGCCCCATGTGTGAAGTTAACTTGTTTTAACAAACTTACGTTTGTTCATAATGGGTGGGGGTGTTACTTTCTGCGGTGTACCGGGTACTTTTGTGTACTTATTTCTATAACTGTGATGTGCCAGTCCCGTAGGATTGGCGGAAGTAACTCATTGGATCTGGCCTATCCCGACCTCTGCGGCATCTGATTGGCTCTTTTTCCTCACTGTGGTGGACCAACCAGTAAGCTGCTGCCCTTATAAAAGCCTGGTGTTGCCTATGTTCGGGGCTTGTCTTCTTAGCTGGCCCGTTGTGCTAGTCTGCAGTGTTAGAGAACGAATGTTTGTGTTTTTCAGTAAAGAATTCTGTTTGTACCAATTACTTCCTTGTGGTTGATGTTGCCTGTGGGTTTTGCGTTTGTGGGGTGCTGGCTGTACTGCTTAGTGCCCTTGTTTGTTTTGGGGTTTTGTTTTAGTTTGTTGTGTTCTAGCTGCATGTAGGCAGGTTGGAAATAATTCAGGTCTGCCTTCCCATTGCGGGGAGGCCTGAATTTTCCATGGCTGTTAAGCAGAACTCCAGCTGTATAGTGTAATGCACGTTTCAATAAATTCACCTTTGCACTATTCCGTAGGTGTTATGTTACTTCCCGTTCCCTAGACCTATCTGGGTCGTAACAAATGTATGCCCTAAAAAATGAATGTCCCATATTCACATCCCAGGAATTTAAATCGGTCAGACCAACCTATGCTGTCATGTACTGTGCTGAGGGGAAGAGCAACTCATTCCAACTGAACCTATGCAAATCTGTAAAATAAGGATTAGCAGTTCCAGTTGAAAAGCAAGTCTGTGGTCAAGGAGTTATACCTCAGGTTTAAATTCTAGCTAAGCATTCTGTAATTGACCCTGAAAATGTGCTTAAAGTTGATTAATAGTAACTTTATAATAACTTTATTTGTATAGTACCTTTCATACAGAGTGCAGATCAAAGTGCTTAACAGGATTACTCCTGATATCTTTAACAAGATAAAACAACATTGTACAGTATTAGTTAAAATAGTTACCACACACATACATCAGTAATAATAATCAGCAAATATAGTAAAATGTTGTTATATCTGTTTTATTATTATTCATTTATTTTTGGTTATGGTTTTTGCATTTGTTTTTTTTTTCTTCTAATATTTTAAAGAGGCTGGACTCAGTCATATGCAATATATACTTGATTAACTTTCGCACATTTTTTGTGAAAGTTGATAAAACATATTCACAGCCTCACGTTCCATGCATGAGTCACAAAAAGCCACATACGAGAAGTTCCTCTTTTGTGTGCATTTATACTAGTGCTCTGCAGGCTGAGGGTCAGTGTGCAGTAGAGACAGACTGGATATTTTTTGTTCTATACTAAGTATATTTCCACCTAGCGCTTGGCTCAGTCAAACTACAGATTATCTTTAGACTGGCAATTTTTAATTAATTTAATTAAAAAGAACTGTACTGAAGTTGATTTAAACTCTCCATAATGGAAACACATTAAGTTCATATTTCTCAAGGTACATTGCGGTTGTCAGTGATTTTATATTTTGCCTAAAGGTAGAGAAATTTCAGATTGAGTGTAAACATTGCGTTCCTCAAATATTATGGTATATTTTGATAAACTGCAGCTCATACAGGCAATTTAAAGTGTAGGTCAGAATACACATTATATTCACTGAAAGGACACTGCAATATTAATAACCCTTTGGACTTTTTGCCATTGTAATCCAAAGTCATTCTGCCAAATGAACTGGAATTGCAAGTAATTTATGCTTGGTCACATTTGATTCAATTACATAACACAAACACTTTCTTTAAAAATGATAAACTTGTCAATACAGATAGAAATGGAAGCATTTTCAGATCTTTTTTATTTTTATTTTCTTTTTGTACATTACTGTTATCTGTGATTTTCATAAAACATGGAGGCAGCTATATGTGTGCAGCATTTGAGTCCAAGACAAATTCCCCCACAGGGAAAATAAAGTATATCGTATTGCATTGTATTATATTATCATGATGTGCTTCATTTTGCACAAAGTTCATACCTTTCTCTGACTGCCCGGACAGCACAGGTGCTCTGTCAGGCTCTGTCTGTGGGAGATAGTCGCTACGTAGCATGGAGATAGTTGCGAAGAAGTCGTACCTACCACTGCTCTGCTATGAAATCAGATTTGTAACAAGGATATAAAACATAAAAAATCTGGTTTTTGGGGGAAAAAAAAGGAAATATACTGCAAGTCTGCTTTTGTTTCATGCCTGATACGATGATACTTTTCATCCAATTCTTATAAGGCCATAAATATCTTGGCACCAGCATCAATGGCAATGCCTTCGTCTGAATCAAGAGACACAAGCAATCACCAAAAAAGGAGCTTAGCTTCAGCATTAGTACTTCCCCTAAATTCAAGTTCTGCATAAACAAAAATATTTTAACAAGTTTCTTAATGTGTATGCTGGCACACATTTCTCCCCTCTGAAACAGGCACACGTTCCACGTTTCCTCGTTTAATTTAATGAAGGAAATCGAGACGATATTATAAAATCCCTATGCAGCTGTACTTTGGGGAGAGTGTGGTTGTGCTTGAACAACATTCCTGTTTTCGGTTAGGTCAAAAAACAAAAATAGTGTCATTTTATTGGATTTATTCTAACATTTTCAGTAGGATACAGGGACTGTCAGGGGGGGCGAGGGAATGGACCCAAACGCAGAGTCAAAAACACCCAATCCAAAAGGGTAAATCAAAACCGAGAACTTTACTTTCAATCAGAACACAAACCAAGGAGATACAAAAACAAAGCGACGCAGGGCAAGTTTCAAAAAGTCAAAGCAACGTTCGTAAAACGCAAAAACAAAGAAAATCCTGAAAAAACCAAAACAATCCAAAACCAGAACACGGGCAGGGTAGAAAAACACTCGAAGGAGCACAAACAGAAACACAATCCTAAACGCACACACAAACAAAGGATCCAGCACCTGAGTCAGGGAGAGGGGACTTAAATAGACACGACACTGACGAGACACAGGAGGGCACAATGAGCAATCAGGCCACAGAGAGGGAAGGGAAAACGAGACAACCCAAAAACAATAATAGAATTAAACGGGGTAAAAGGACAGAACTAAAAACTGAAGTGCCGCCATCTGGCGGCCCAAAAAGGGAAACACAGACAAACCACAGAACATGACAGGGACAAACTACTAGAAGAGCTGCTTTGCAGATTTTAGTCAGCTATTCACACATGGAATTTCTTTGTGTTCTGAGAAAGTTGTAGAGACTCAGTGGAGTGTAGACATGTCCAGTGTGTAAGGCCTGAATGACTATGGCCATGTTGTCTTCAGTTCTTGAACTCATGAGTTCCTTTCTTTGGCTCTGTCAGGACACTCAGTCACAACACATAACAGCCTATTTCATGTGATTTCATTGATTTCTAGGATAGATTTGCCCCAGTGGAGCTGGACTATAGCCAATACAAGAAAGAAGCCAATTCCTGAATAAATGCAATTTTTTGATTGAAATATACATTATAAAATCATCTGCAGTCCCTTGTCCATCATTTGTATTCAATAATTGTGTTTATGGCGAAATGTATGTGTGGTGTGGGGATGGCTGGTTTAAGCAGCCACACCTGCCCTGGGTCAAGCTAATTAGACCTGGCCAATTGGATAATTGGTTAAGAATTGGATAATTGGCCAGGCTAATTGGGCCCAGGAACAGGAGTGGCTGCACCTGTGCGTAGTGAGGTAATCACTGCGCACAGGTTAAATCTGCCATCCCCACCCACACCAGGAGCTTCTCTGTCATGACAGTGTTTAAGATCTGCTCATTTGGCTGTACCATCTTGCCAAACCCTCATAAATAAATGTGGACTGTTGAAAACATCATCTCCCTGTGTCTCTGTGCTGGAGGGCCCCTAGGAAAGCCACTTCGGTGGCCTGTGGCAGGCTTGTTTGCCACAGTATGGTTTATGGCAGTCTGTAGGATAGCCTACAATACATACATATTATTATTAATAAAAACACCTGAGAAACTTGTGTAATATTCCCCAGGGTGTCAGTGCTGTTCCTAACTTCAGTTACTCTACTCCTCAGAGTCATGATTGAAGCAGAGAGGTTCATCCTCATTGGCTGCCTGCTGCAAGGTGGGTCATTAAAGGGGTGGGGTCTAACTCTACACTGTATAATGTACAGCGATTCAAAAGGATTATTGTATATAATTAGTGTAAAAACATGATTTTGGGAATTTGTTTTTACATATACATTTTGTAGATAATGGATGTGTTTTAAATGAATTATTATTGCAATATTTACTGATTTCAGTCAGTAAAATTAGTGTTGTATTAATATATATATATATATATATATATATATATCAAGACAGGTGACAAATTAAAGGAAAAACAAAAGAGTGGAGAAACATAATGTGCTTCCCTACAGGTGTGCTGCATGGTACAATTACACAATTAACATCCTATCATCCTATCACCATGTATAAAATTGATGTGCAGGCCAAGTAGACCTCGATTTTAGATCAAGATAGAAAGAGGAAAAGATCAAAGTGGCTTTGAAAGAGGGTTCATTATTGCAGCACGGATGGCAGGAGCATTAGTCACAAAGACTGCTCAACTGGCTAGTGTTTCAATATGAACAGGAACTAAAATGACATCTGCCTTTAAATCTATGAGAAAGACATCTGTAAATAGGATCAGAAATTGTGGTCAAAAGCGAATGTCAATGCAGGATGTGATCAGACTGTGTCAGCAAGAACAGTTCATCCACACACAAATATTCTGTATTAAATGTTGTGAGGTCTGTAAAGGTGCTGTTGTGTGTGAATAAAGCTGACCCAAATCCCCATGTAGCTGTTGTATTTACAGAGCTGTGTTGTGTGTGTGTTGCAGGTGCCCTGGGGAGAACGTTTGCAGTCAGGATGCCTCAGAGTATAGAAGCTCTGAGTGGATCCTGTGTGCTGATTCCCTGCACATTTGATATAGAATCTAAATATGACACAGATCTGACAGCTGCGGCTAAAGGACTGTGGAAAAAAAGTTATTTTAGAGGTGACACAGTGTTTGATTCCAGCAGAACTGAGACAGCAACTGAACAGAATGAAATTAAAGGAAGATTAATTGGGCAACTGAAGGAGAGGAACTGCACCACAATTCTGGACCACTTCCCTTCGTCTTACAGTGATACATATTTCTTCAGATTGGAAGGCTTAAATGGACTCTTGTTTTAGTTTCTGTTCAGGTGTCAAGATTAAAGCACAAGGTACTACATTTGCTGTTGTACAACTTTTTCACTGTGTGCCATTGTGTTTATGCTGGCACCCTATGCTTTTAAAATTAGGTAGCGGAGATAGAAATGCTGTCCTCTATGATAAACACACTTTGCATGCAAAATAGTAAAGAATGAAAATGACTTGTCTCTAGATTTCACATTGTAAATACTGATTTAACATTGTAAATCATGTGTTAGTCTGATGCTGTTGATGTGGTGGTTAGTGTGTGCTCTGAGTTCTGTGTGTCTCTCTAATCCTAAAACAGACAGTAACCTGTCCTCATGTCTCCATGTCTCCTAGACTCTCCACCCAAACCCAAGATAACCACAGAGAAGGTGGAGGTGGTGGAGGGGACCTCTGTGAGTTTGAGCTGTTCTGCTGCAGCACCCTGTCCTGAACTCCCCCCAAATCTGACATGGACCCCCAGGTTGAATGACAGTGTGGATCAACTGCAAGAGAATGAGGATCGAACAAAATCTGTGTCTTCTGTTCTGACCTTCACTGCTTCCCACCTCCACCATGGGCAGAAGATCACCTGCAAGGCTCTTTACACACTGGAACAAGGAAACATTCCGAAGACATCTGAGACCAGTTTGATTCTTAGAGTTCTATGTAAGATTGTTGGATTTGATTTTCTTATGAATAAGTCCATTTTATAACCAGTTGATTTTTTTTCATCCAGTGAGCGGCAATTGTTATTGTTAGACTATAAATATTTTCCCTCATTGTGTTTCTCTGTTGTATGTCTTGGGACAAGTGTCCGTGACATGTCCTTTAAAGGTGAAACATAATTATATCACAATCAGTACAGATGATTTAAAATGTAAATGTATTTTCATATCCGATTGACCCTCCTAAGAACACCTCAGTGTCAGTCAGTCCTGGTTCAATGTTAGAGGGCAGCTCTGTGACTCTGACCTGCAGCAGTAATGCCAACCCAGCTGTGCAGAATTACACCTGGTATAAAGTGAATGGGACAGAGATGCACACTGTAGGAACTGGACAGAATCTCACCTTCAATGTGACTGAGTACAGTGGCAGTAAACAGTACTACTGTGAAGCACAGAATGAACATGGCAAGGAGAACTGAACAACTGTACAGCTGAATGTGCTATGTATGTTCAGTGCATTTATTGGATAATTGCATTCATCGTATTATTGTTATATGTGAACAACAGTAATATTAGTAACTGTGGATCCTGTGTTCAGACATGCCTCAGATCTCTGGCTCTGGGAGCTGCAGCAGAACTGCAGCAGAGATCAGCTGCTCCTGTGAGAGCCGTGGGAATCCCTCTCCCAGCATGGAGTGGCGTGTGTCTGGACTGCGGGTCACTAACTCTACTGAGAGAGTCATCAGGGAGGAGCAGCTGGGGAACACAGGCCTGAGGAGCTCCCTCACCATGCGCCAATCACAGGGAGACACGCCCACTCTCCTCTGCGTCAGCACCAACAGTCTCGGCAATTCCAGCCTCCAGCTCCACCTCCCGTCTCCACAGCAACCCTCAGGTAAATGGGTGTAAAATTAATTTCTTTATGTTATCTATCATGTACTAACATACAGAGGTACACATTTTGAAGCATTTACTTAAGGGTACAAATTCAATGTGGACTTCTGACCTTTTAAAATGACTTGTAGGTCACCATATAAAGTCACATGACCAGGTTTACACAGTAAAAACAAAAACAACCAGCATGACATCACAAAAAATAAACCAACAGTCTTAATAATAACAATCACTGTCACGCCGGCATAAAACGTCAAAACTCTTTTAAATAACAAGATGCATTTAAATAACATGATGTCAAAGTATTTTATCTTTTAATCTCCTTGGTCAAAATGTATGTTGTCAAGGACTATGGGATACCCCCTTTGATATGAAGCCTACATTGTTGCTGGCTTGGTCATTTCTACTGTCTATATTTATCTATATCACTGAAATATTTCAACATATTATAAAATTGTATTTGTATTATAATGTTTTTTTAAAAGTGTCTAAATAATATTTGAAAAATTGTTTGGTTTCCCAGGAAAGAATTCATTTAAAGGTATGTATGTATACAATTTTTGTGAAAGTATTTGGTTTAAAATAATTTAAATAAATCAAATACAAAGTATTTCATTAGTAAATGTATTTGAAAATACTTGAAATATGTATTTAACTATGTATTTAACATTTTCAAATGCAAGTACGAATACAAATTCATACCAGGTCTGGTGTGCAGTGGTCCAAGACGATTCAATCCTCGATTGACTGATGAAATCGTAATTCATGTTCGCGAAATGTAAGCCCAAATTTAAATAATGTGATAATATTGTATGATACATGTCAAATTACCCTGGATTGTGACTTAAGTGACATAGGCAAAACAGGTCATTCAGGTAATCCATTGGGGTGTGTGGGGGGTGGGGGGGGGGAGGTGTTGATAGATGAAAGCACCTGCTGCAGTAGGGCACTTAAAGGACAGACACCCTGGCATCTCACCAGTCAGTGAGGAGGGAGATTTCTCCCCTCCCCTTTTTCTTTTTTGTTAATTGTGGTTTTTGGTGTTGAACTGTTAAACTGCTGGAATACTGAGTAGGCGCTCCTTCAGACAGGTCCTGAAGCCACTTATTCTCCTCTCCTAAATACATCCCATGCTGTAACTCAGAGGTGACCAAGGCCCACACTTCTTTGGCGTGCAATTTATTTTTTCCAAATGGCTAGCTCAACATGATCTATCAGGGGGATACCCCAAGGAGCAGCTGTTGTCCATGAGGGGGGGAGGGGGGGGGGGGCATGTCAGACTAGATAATTATTGACATGTAAATTCCTTACAAACTACCAGTAAATTGCTCACATCAGTTACTCGGACTGGACGCTACAAGCCCGTAGTATTGAGCGATTTACTATCAAATGTGTTCGGCTCACTTTCGAGAAATGTGATTGCGTGAATAAATGTCTTTTTTTTTGTCTGAAGTGTATTTCTCATTATCTAACTGAACTGTCCTTTATTCAGGTTTCAGCATTTACTCACTGCTGATTGGTGCAGCTGCTGGTGCTGGTGCCATGGCGATTATATGCCTCATCACGAAGGCCATTCAAAAGCAGGGGTAGGAAATTCCACTCCTGTAGGGCCGGTGTGTGTGCAGGTTTTTCATTGTCACCAATTACACTGGCCAAACTGACTTGCGATTTGTAGGGGTGGGGTGAAGGGGCGTGGTTGTGAATGATGTGTTGGTCACCCGATCTGAAGCACAGATAATTATTGTGTGTTGTGGTGTCTGTGATGTCTCCTTACTCCTGAAAGAAAACATGAGCTCCACCAATCACAGAGTGTGTTGCTAACAAGAAACAGAGCAACACCAACAGAGACCGGTTCTTTGGTTTCTTCACCATTCATTCTCCCTGAGCTGAAGCAGGGAGGCTGCAAACCACTCCTATTCGGCAGGTTTCGATTGGCTGATAGTTTGCTAAAGTGCGCCCTCTTGTGATGCGGAAGTACAATTACAACTTCCAATATAAAGACATATAAAAACGAAGAATTATAGCTTCAAAAACTTAAGCTTAAAATGTAAAACTGATCTCCATGGTGATTATAATGTGAGTGGGGCATGCGCAGTATGTCAGCAGTCTTGTTCCCTGTTGTTTTTAGGAAAAAGAGAGACAGCCAGTGTTCTGGAAGTAGAATGAAGGACACCAAGGGGGTGAGTCTGAGGCATGTGTTACACACACATGAACACACACACACACACACACACACACACACACACATGCACACACACACACACACACGCACAAACATACGCATGCACATGCACGCACACACACACACACACACACACACATGCACATGCACACACACATGTACACCTGCACGCACATGCCTAAACAATTACTTTGTTGAGACTTTTATCAGAGAGGAAAACAGTTTGCCTGCATACAAATGCCTGGAGGCATATTCAATAGTCGTAATGAGTTAGGGCCAAATTCAGACCTACACTTAAGTGTATTATCTGCTCAGGTATCTCCCTCTAAATTGCAAGTCTGAACGTTGCAAAATCTTGCCAGAAGATCCCAGATAAGAGCAGTTCAGAAATGCAGACTAAACGCGCTTGCTTTGCAGAGTCCCCCCCCAGCAGCAGAAGGACCCATCTACGCCAACCACACCATGGCAACCGCCCAGCACAGGGACCCACAGCTGGGAGGGACAGACCCACAGACACCGCCCCGGGCAGAGGGCCAAAACAGGGCGGAGCTGGAAGCCATGCACTACGCCTCGATCAAGCACTCCCCCCGGCCCGTGGAGACACAGGGCCAGGATGCCTGTGATGGGGCTGCAGGCCGAGGGGCCGACGTGGTCTATTCACAGGTGGCACTGAAGAGCAAAACCAAGAAAGGGAAGAACAAGGATTGGGAGAGGCAGTGGGAGATTTAAGGGGAGGGGAGGGGCAGTGTAGTATAATGGTCAAGGAGCTGGTTTTGTAACCTAAAGGTTGCAGGTTCGATTCCCACATTGGACACTGTCATTGTACCCTTGAGCAAGGTACTTAACCTACATTTCTTCAGTATATATTCTGCTGTATAAATGGATGCAATGTAATTGCTATGTAAAAAGTTGTGTAAGTCACTCTGGATAAGAGTGTCTGCTAAACGCCTGTAATAAAATGCAATGGGCTGTGGGAGGGGCCCGTCCACATTTTGTGTGTGGAGGAACAGCCATTGCTCATATGGGAAATTGAGGTAAGCCTCAAAAAAGGAATTTGGGTCATGTTGGAAGGGTTGTCTGTGAGGATTCAAGTTGCACCCCCTCCTGCTGGTCGCCAGGGGGGCGACATAATCATCATGAACTCTGATTATGTGTTCACCTGTTTGCAATTTGGGAGCTTATTGGTTATAACATTTATTTTGTCTTAGTTGCTTTGCTCCTCATTCAGTCTTGAGCCTTCAAGCCTGCTGTTTCGTGCTGGCCTTTGATCTAGTGCCCTCCGAGAGTAATACGTTGCCTTAAGTATTTTGTTTTTGTTTGAGCTCCCTGTTTTCTGTATGATTTTACATTTTTACATTTTACATCCTTATTTTACTTAATATAGAAAATATGACTATATATA
>CM045883.1:83945028-84066473 GCA_025169545.1 Anguilla japonica | reverse complement strand
CACATTATTTAAATTTGGGCTTACATTTCGCAAACATGAATTACGATTTCATCAGTCAGTCGAGGATTGAACCATCTTGGACCACTCCACACCAGACCTGGTACGAATTTGTATTTGTACTTGTATTTGAAAATGTAGTTAAATACATATTTTAAGTATTTTCAAATACATTCACTAATGAAATACTATTGTATTTGATTTATTTAAATTCTTTTGAACCAAATACTTTCCCAAATAGTAATTACAAAATACATGCCTTTAAATGAATTCTTTCCTGGGAAACCAAATAATATTACAAATATTATTTAGACACTTTTAAAAAAACATAATACAAATACAATTTTATAATATTTTGAAATATTTCAGTGATAGACAGTAGAAATGACCGAGCCAGCAACAATGTAGGCTTCATATCAAAGGGGGTATCCCATAGTCCTTGACAGCATATATTTTGACCAAGGAGATTAAAAGATAAAATACTTTGACATCATGTTATTTAAATGCATCTTGTTATTTAAAAGAGTTAAATCAGTGATTGTTATTATGAAGACTGTTGGTTTATTTTTTGTGATGTCATGCTGGTTGTTTTTGTTTTTACTGTGTAAACCTGGTCATGTGACTTGGTATGGTGGCCTATGAGTCATTTTAAAAGGACAGAAGTCCACATTGAATTTGTACCCTGAAGTAAATGCTTCAAAATGTGTACCTCTGTATGTTAGTACATGATAGATAACATAAAGAAATTAATTTTACACCCATTTACCTGAGGGTTGCTGTGGAGATGGGAGGTGGAGCTGGAGGCTGGAATTGCCGAGACTGTTGTTGCTGACGCAGAGTAGAGTGGGCGTGTCTCCCTGTGATTGGCGCATGGTGAGGGAGCTCTTCAGGCCTGTGTTCCCCAGCTGCTCCTCCCTGATGACTCTGTCAGTAGAGTTAGTGACCCGCAGTCCAGACACACGCCACTCCATGCTGGGAGAGGGATTCCCACGACTCTCACAGGAGCAGCTGATCTCTGCTGCAGTTCTGCTGCAGCTCCCAGAGCCAGAGATCTGAGGCATGTCTGAACACAGGATCCACAGTTACTAATATCATAGTTACACTCATATAACAATAATATGATGAATGCAATTATACAATAAATGCACTGAACATACATATCACATTTAGCTGTACAGTTGTTGAGTTCTCCTTGCCATGTTCATTCTGTGCTTCACAGTAGTACTGTTCACTGCCACTGGACTCACATTGAAGGTGAGATTCTGTCCAGTTCCTACAGTGTGCATCTCTGTCCCATTCACTTTATACCAGGCGTAGTTCTGCACTGCTGGGTTGGCATTACTGCTGCAGGTCAGAATCACAGAGCTGCCCTCTAACATTGAACCAGGACTGACACTGAGGTGTTCTTAGGAGGGTCAATCAGATATGAAAATACATTTACATTTTAAATAATCTGTACTGATTGTGCTATAATTATGTTTCACCTTTAAAGGACATGTCACGGGCACTTGTCCGAAGACATACAACAGAGAAACACAATGAGGGAAAATATTTATAGTCTAACAATAACAATTGCCGCTCACTGGATGAAAAAAAAATCAGCTGGATATAAAATGGACTTATTCATAAGAAAATCAAATCCAACAATCTTACATAGAACTCTAAGAATCAAACTGGTCTCAGATGTCTTCGGAATGTTTCCTTGTTGCAGTGTGTAAAGTCCCTTGCAGGTGATCTTCTGCCCATGGTGCAGGTGGGAAGCAGTGAAGGTCAGAACAGAAGACACAGATTTGGTTCGATCCTCATTCTCTTGCAGTTGATCCACACTGTCATTCAACCTGGGGGTCCATGTCAGATTTGGTGGAAGTTCAGGACAGGGTGCTGCAGCAGAACAGCTCAAACTCACAGAGGTCCCCTCCACCACCTCCACCTTCTCTGTGGTTATCTTGGGTTTGGGTGGAGAGTCTAGGAGACATGGAGACATGAGGACAGGTTACTGCCTGTCTTAGGATTGGAGAGACACACAGCACTCAGAGCACACACTAACCACCACATCAACAGCATCTGACTAACACAGTATTTACAATGTTAAATCAGTATTTACAATGTGAAATCTAGAGACGAGTCATTTTCATTCTTTACTATTTTGCATGCAATGTGTGTTTCTCATAGAGGACAGCATTTCTATCTCCGCTACCTAATTTTAAAAGCATAGGATCCCAGCATAAACACAATGGCACACAGTGAAAAAGTTGTACAACAGCAAATGCAGTACCTTGTGCTTTAATCTTGACACCTGAACAGAAACTAAACTTGAGTCCATTTGAGCCTTCCAATCTGAAGAAATAATCATCACTGTAAGACAAAGGAAAGTGGTCCAGAATTGTGGTGCAGTTCTTCATCTCCAGTTTCCCAATTAATCTTCCTTTAATTTCATTCTGTTCAGTTGCTGTCTCAGTTCTGCTGGAATTAAACACGGTTTTACCGTTGGGTTCACTTTTTCTCCACAGTCCTTTAGCCGCAGCTGTCAGACCATTGTCATATTCAGATTTTATATCAAATCTGCAGGGAATCAGCACACAGGATCCATTCAGAGCTTCAATACTCTGAGGCATCCAGATTGCCCACTCATTGCCCAGGGCACCTACAACACACACAACACAACTCAGTAAATACAGGGGCTATACAGGGATTTGGGTCAGCATTATACACACACACACACACACAAACACACAGCACCTTCACATACCTCACAACAGTACATTTTCTGTGTGGATGTTTTTATTTGTAATACAACAAAGGTTTTACTGACTGAAAGTCACAATAATAATTAATATAAAGCACATCCATCTAGAAATCTATATGTAAAAAAACATGTTTTCATACTATAATAATCTACAGTAATCCCTTTTGATCACTGTACATCTCTACAGTACAGAGGTAGACCCCACCCCTTTAATGACCCACCTTGCAGCAGGCAGCCAATGAGGATGAACCTCTCTGCTTCAATCATGACTCTGAGGAGTAGAGGAACTGAAGTTAGAAAACAGCACTGACACCCTGGGGAACATTACACAAGTTTATCAAATATGTTTTTATTAATCAGTTGTATGTTGTAGGCTGCCCTACAGACTGCCATAAACCACACATCTTTCCATAGACACAATTATTGAATACACCTTAAAGCTCAGTGCAGAATATAATTGATGGACAAGGGACTGCAGAAGAGAATGCATATTTCAATTAAAAATGTTTTCTTTTGTTCAAGAATTGGCTTCCTTCTTTGGTTTTCTATAGTCCAGCTCCACTGGGCCAAATCTAAATCCCCTAAAATAAAATCTATCCTACGCAGTGCAACCCTCCATTGAGTTTCTGAGATGTTCTCAGAACACGCAAGTATAGTTTACTGTAACGAAAGATGACGAAAATCTGCCAAGCAGCTCTTCTAGTGGTCTGTCCCTGCATATACTGAAAATGCTAAAATACATCCAATAAAAAGGCTTTCTCTTTTGTTTCTTTCTAACCCAAAAAGAGTAAGATATCCAAGCACAACCATACTCTTCCCAAAGCACAGCTTCAGGAAGATTCTATATCATCAATCGTGATTTACTTCAATCAAATCAATCAATCAAATTTTATTTGTATAGCGTATTTTACAGCAGTTGTCACAATGCGCTTTACAGACAACCCTGGCCTAAACCCCCACAGGAGCACTTCATTACAAGAATGAGGAGAATTAGGAAAATTAGGAGAATACTTCATTATTTAATTATTTTCTCACCGCTGATGGTATTTTGCAATTGTAATTTAAAACCAAAATAAAAGTAAAATAACTATTAAAAGCGCATCTGCATAGCTTCAACATTGACGTTATTGAATGAATATTGGCACATTATATTCACACACTGCTGAATATCATCTTATATATCCAGTTCTCCTCAATTAGGCAAGAGGTGAGAAATAAAATAATTTTTATTTGCATTGCAAAATTGTGGGGTTGGGAAGTCTGTAAATGAATAATATACGCATTGTAGGCCTGAGCATAGCCTAGCCTACTACAAGTGAACCGCTGTGTCCAATTATGCTTGTAGTTTGAGCTTTTTGGTTTGATGCCAAAGCAAGCTACTTCACAGGCCAAGGCGACATAGCTCAGGAGGTAAGACCGATTGTCTGGCAGTCGGAGGGTTGCCGGTTCAAACCCCGCCCTGGGTGTGTCGAAGTGTCCTTGAGCAAGACACCTAACCTCTAACCCCTAACTGCTCTGGCGAATGAGAGGCATCAATTGTAAAGCGCTTTGGATAAAAGCGCTATATAAATGCAGTCCATTTACCATTTACCATTTAGTTGTGTTGCTCGTTTCAGTGACTGTTACTTAACATTTTGACCAGCCTGCAGCCAAGCATTATCCAGGCTGAGCCCTGTTCATGGTTCTGATCCCTACCTTGACCTACTTTCCCAATCGCCTAAGTCGTACAATCCAACGCATTGTCTACTGTAAAATATCTAGGCCTAATGGCGCAGTGTGTGCACGTGTTTGCAGGGGTCCCATCATAACTGCAGTAGCTTCCTCCACTGTTCTTAGCCTTTTTTTTAAAAAAAGCACGCACAGCAACTTGTTTTGATGTTCCAGAGTTTTAATTAGCCACAGTATAATGATGACACGCACAGAAAACAAATCTTTAAAAAGCTAGCAACAGAGCGTGACACGCCGTTTTCCACTTATTCAAATTAAACCCTTTCTCTTTGAATCCTGCAATGCTACCAACGGCTGTGTAAATATTATGATCAATGAACAACACAACTGTCAGACCAATATCTGTATTTATAGAACACAGCGTACTTATGCCCTGCATTTTGACTTTGTGTCTAATCTGTAAAATATCCAGAATCCTGTGTTAATGTGACCTCTGTGTCTGATATTAACCTCTTGACCAGAAGCACATACTGTAATTGGGCATGTGCATAAAATTAAACGGAAATGATTGAGTCAATGATATTGAGTTTAAAATGAATCACTAAGCAATGCAGGCCTGTAAACTATCTCACAATCTGTGCCTTGAATAAACAGTTGTCCCACCCAAAATCTCAGTCTCTCCGTATCTTTGTATCTGGCTTGGCGCTGACCCACAGGTATCAAGATCCTTAGTCAGCACCCCACCACCAAGGACACCAACTTGTTCCCCATAACATCAGCTTTCCGGCAATACAAAACCTGATTGCAATGCATTATGGAGAACCTGAGGTTCACATAATGCTGATCCAGTAGGATCTTTTAACAGCTGAGCGCTGTCTCTTCATCACACCTGCTGACTCCCTGTCAGCACACTAAACAGTTTCCTTTGGGGGTCTGATAAAAGGCTGAATTCTGTAAACTGCCTGTAGTATTTATAACCTACATACAACAGTACACTGTTTAAAAAAATATATTTATCTATGTGGAATGAAGTTCCTTTAATTTAGAGGAAGTATTGAGGTGACTGCTTTTCTCTTTTGATTTAGATGAAGCTTTCTGATGAGGATGGTACTGAGGTATTTATGTCCTTTTCAGAACTAGGTCCAAAAGATCAAACAAGACATTATATAGTTTGCACAGGCACAAAAAAAAAAAGTTTTCTGATCCAAAATTAAAAGTTGAAATTTTACTCTTAAAGTCAGTATTTCTCTTTGCTAAATGTATTTCTTTTCTCGCAATACAAAATGCTTTGCTTGATACTTTGATACATCAGAAAAAAATGCATGTGAAAATTATGTTTAAAAAAAACAAACAAAAAAACTTGACACAAATCAGATTCCAAAGCAGAGCAGCAGTCTCAATGGGCAGATTGCCTCCACAATAAGTTCCCCATATCCACCCCAGACAGAGTGTGACAGAGCGCAGAGCCCTATGTAAGTCATGTAATTGTTGACTCAAATGTGATCTAGCATAAGTTCCTTGCGACTCCATTTGATATGGCAAAGTGACTTTGGATTAAAATGGCAAAAAAGCTTATTAATATTGTGGTCTTATTTCAGTCAGTATATAATGTATATTCTCACATGCATGTAAGAGCTGCAATTTCTCAGAAAATACATCAATAACTGTGACATTGTTTATACTCAAACAGTAAGTATAGACAGTGAGTGTAAACAAATGTTCATACTAAAAACTGTAATTTCTCTATCTTTAGGCAAAAAATTAATATCAGGGACCACCACAATGTTTCCTGAGACGCTTTCATTACAGTACAGTTCTTTTTAATTAAATTTTAATAAAAGTGTAAGCATGAAGATAATCTGTAGTTTGATTAAACCAAGCGCTACACAGGTGGATATATACTTACAGTAGAACAGAAGAATATCCAGTCTGTCTCCACTGCACGCTGACCCACAGCATGCAGAGCCCTAGTATAAATGCACACAAAAGAGGAACTTCTCATATGTGGCTTTTTGTGAAACATGCTCGGAACAGGAGGCTGTGAATATTTTTCTGATCAACTTTCATAGAACAAGTGAACAACATACCCACACTTTTATGAAGTAACTACTGAAATTCAACTTCCTTTTCTCTGTAATACGACAATAATACAAGCATGCCAAAATAGATACAATTTTTGCCCTGATAATGAAGCTGCTTTGAAGCAATAACACAGTAAAAGAATCTGCATTTTCAGTTAAAGTACAATAAGCAAATTAGCATTACTGCCCAAAACACAAACAGTCATCAGAGAAACGCCCAATAGAGAATGAACAAAAGAGGAGCTATTGCACAAAGGGCAATATAACACTCTTAACCAATCAGACATCCACAATCACTATGGAAACACTGCAAAGAGAATTTGAATAAAACCCTCAAATATTTCCCCTCCTGTCACAAAGTGCTATTTGATACACAGAGGAAGTTATTCTGCATGCTCAGCGCCTTTGAAACAAAGGCATCAGAAATATGTTTTGTTAATGTATCCTCAACGAAGCACCTGTTCTTATGTATTTATTCTGATTAAAATACTTTAGTTCTGATTGTGTTTTGATAAATTAATCGCACCTTAATATTTGTTACACAGCATGTACACAGACACACACACACATGCACGCAGGTTACAGTCACACCAGAAATGAATGAATAAAAACCACAGCATGTTTTTCCCAAAATAATCCAAGAACGTGCCAAGACTAAAATTCAAAAACCAAAAAAAACACCAGCGATGAAATGTCGCATCCCAGACTAAGATGTAGGACTCACATGCCCCCTAACTGTTAAAACTGACTTCTTGCCAAGTTACTTACTTACTTACTTAATCCTCTTCATTCCCTGTGGAACATAAGGCTGCGACTATCTGCTTATAGCATTTGTCGTAGTTTCTGTAACAAGATGGCGTTTTACGGGGTGGAGTAGTTAGCCCCACGCCCAACCCCCAACCTGGAGGGCCAGGTGCTGATTTTCGTCTGGCCTCTACCCTGAAACCCTCCTGGCTCGGTTGGACCTGCTGGGGGTATGAACCCCGCCGGTATAGCCTTCAAAGTCACAGAGGCACACAAGCCTCCCCACCACGGCAAGGTAAAGGCAAAGGGCAGGTCTTGCCAAGTTGGCATGAACTAAAATGAAGGCACACATTTTATCTGCTACAAGCGAGTGGGGACACACCCTCTCTTTTCCTGGCCTGTGCATACTTAATTAATGATCAGGGAGGATCCCCCTTGATTTCTCTGCCTTTTTGTATTTGTTTATTAATGGTTCAGATGAGTTGACAACATAACACATATTTTGAAGGTCATACGAAAATTGTCCCTCTCCTAGTGAGCATCATGATAACACATTAAATATCAATGTTCTAAGTTATTTTGCGAGTGACAGCGTTGGCTATTATGGGTATGTTTGAGAGCTACTATGAGGAGACACTAGATTAGGCAACATTTAAGCCATGTTTCACAGCCAGCAGTGATGCCATGACTTCTGCTTTAATCCAGTATGGCTGGACCCAAATGTCCAACATAGTGCCTGTAGGTATATTAACCTTTTTTCAGGTTTTTACAGGTACAGAATTGCAAAAGTATGAGGACTGCAAACATGGGGGGTTTCAGCTCCCCCTCAGCTCCCCCCCCCCCCACCACCACCCTCCCCATTGACACACACACTCACACACAGACACACATGCATACAGACCCCCACTCTCACACACACACACAAAGACCCCCACTCAAACACAGACACACACATTCACATACAATGGCAACCCCCCACCCCCCTAGTTCCTGCTTCTTATCCCCTGCCTTTGACGTTTCCAAGGGCCCAATGAATTCATGGTGAATTGAATGTCCTTGAGACTATCTAGAAGCTACATGTATCAAATTGTGAATTCCATGTCCCTGAGACTATTTAGAAGCTACATGAATCAAATGTATTGGTACAGTAATGTCTGTATATCGTTATGTAGCCAAAGTTCATGAGTGGGCCCTGTGATCCATGCAGCCTGTAGACTGTATATTTGAAATGATGGAACCAAACAAAAGTGGAAATCCACCACACCTCAGGTATTCCATTTGGAAATATTATTTCTGTCAGGACCACTGTCATCAAGTAGAACTTTATTGACAATAAAGGCAATACAGTTATGTTTGGCGGTATGGCTCTGTTCTGGAGCTCTCCCGCCAACCACGCAGCCCGCGTGGATAAGTCCGGGAGGCCAGCAGCCAAACCCCCCTAGAGGGGTACACACAGAACAGATCCAGCAGCAAAGCAAGTTCTTAACACATAGGGATGGAGCAATGCAATTTCTTAACACAGGGATGGAGAAATGCAATTTCTTGACGCATGGGAATGGAGCTGGGGTGATGGAGGGGATTTACGAAGCAACGTGCAGCGCTTGCATGCAGGAGGAGCAGCCGAATGAGTAGAAGGAGGCTGTTTAAATAGACTGCCCTGTTAGTGAATGTACTGTGATAGGCGAACATCACTCAGCTGAGCCATCAGCTGATTCGGCCGGAGCGCTTGACTCTCGTGGCCTGCCAGAACTACGCGATGCTCCATATGTTTTATGCCATCAAAGACAAAATAATAACCCAGGAGAAAGTTGCCTGCAAGGTATGCAAATGGGAAATGCCCTACTAACTCTCCAAAGGCTGACACTTTGTCCCCTCCAAAGGATATTAGTCAGTTCAGTTTAAATAAGCCGTTGTTGTGAATTAATGATGACCTCAAGTGTTATCATTTTTTCTTTTGTTTAAGCAATAGCGAGTCACTTGATCGCTGAGAAGAGCATCATTGACATTGTTGTAATCTTCCCCAGTTTTTTAGAATAGCGAAGCTACTCAACTACAAGTTTAATGCTTTACTGAAGTTCTGATGGTAGAAAATTTGTACAAATTTGAAATTCATTTTTCTCATGTTGAGATTTCTTCAAATTCAATTATTGTAAAAAGTGACAGCCCTATTCTGGACCTCCAGCACAAGAACGTCAGTTTCATCTTGGGAGAAGTTTCTTCTGACGAGGATATCCTCATCTTCAGTTGCGGTGGTAGACCATGGAACTTCAAGGGAATGTAAAGACATCATTTAGGGCGATATAGCTCAGGAGGTAAGACCGATTGTCTGGCAGTCGGAGGGTTGCCGGTTCAAACCCCGCCCTGGGCATGTCGAAGTGTCCTTGAGCAAGACACCTAACCCCTAACCTCTAACTGCTCTGGCGAATGAGAGGCATCAATTGTAAAGCGCTATATAAATGCAGTCCATTTACCATTTACCATTTACATCATTTGATTGGCTATGATTGAACCCAGCTGCAACACACCCACTGATGATTTATTCAGCATTATTCAGCCCGTTTTCCACCTGTGCCGTGCACTGTGAGCTGTGCGCTCTTTGACTCCGGCCGCAAAAATATCTAAATTCAGTAGCAAGGCCTAGTGCACCCATGTGATCCACCATCGATGAGCTGCGTGCCATTTATTCAGGAAAATAGTGCCAACAAGTCTAATTAAGGGAAATTAGTCTCTAATGAATTAAGAACATTTATCAACTTGTTACAACACGGGGCTCATTACTATGGTTGGAACAAAAACCAGCAAACACAGTGGGTTCCTAAGGCTGAGAAACACTGATCAAAAACAGGAAGCCAAAACTTTTACAACTGCCTGATCATGTACAGCGGTTAGTGGGTCAATGCTTCCTTCCTTCCTACAGGGTAAGACCATCCATGCAAAAATTATTCAAGCCTTAAACAGTGTATTCTGGCTCTGATTACTTTCAGAGCACATTCTGCACATTTCTACGTGTCTGGTCGCAGTATAGAGACAAAAATACATTACGTTTTTGCACATGCAGGTCATTCAAGTTCATTTTTATTTTTATCCTGATTTACATGCTTTTTTTCCCCACACAGTACGTATAATTGTTTTAATGGCATCTAAAGAAACAAGCACGAAACCGTCCAGACCCACGGCGCAACTTGGAGAACTATATTTTGTATACAGTATTTAGTATATTATATACTATATATATATATATATATATATTTATTATATTATATAGTATATATATATATTTTATATATAGTAATATATTCCTGTATTAAGTAAAATCAGGATGTAAAATGTAAAAAATGTAAAATCATACAGAAAACAGGGAGCTCAAAACAAAAACAAAATACTTAAGGCAACGTATTACTCTCAGAGGGCATTAGATCAAAGGCCAGCACGAAACAGCAGGCTTGAAGGCTCAAGACTGAATGAGGAACAAAGCAACTGAGACAAAATAAAAGTTACAACCAATAAGCTCCCAAATTGCAAACAGGTGAACACATAATCAGAGTTCATGATGATTATGTTGCCCCCTTGGCGACCAGCAAGAGGGGGTGCAACTTGAATCCTCACAGACAACCCTTCAAACATGACCCAAATTCCTTTTTCGAGGCTTACCTCAATTTCCCATATGAGCAATGGCTGTTCCTACACACACAAAATGTGGACGGGCCCCTCCCACTGCCTCTCCCACAGCCCATTGCATTTTATTACAGGCGTTTAGCAGACACTCTTATCCAGAGTGACTTACACAACTTTTTACATAGCAATTACATTGCATCCATTTATACAGCAGAATATATACTGAAGAAATGCAGGTTCCTTGCTCAAGGGTACAATGACAGAATCCAATGTGGGAATCGAACCTGCAACCTTTAGGTTACAAAACCAGCTCCTTGCCCATTATACTACACTGCCCCTCCCCTTAAATCTCCCACTGCCTCTCCCAATCCTTGTTCTTCCTTTTCTTGTCTTTACTCTTCAGTGCCACCTGTGAATAGACCACGTTGGCCCCTCGGCCTGCAGCCCCATCACAGGCATCCTGGCCCTGTGTCTCCACGGGCCGGGGGGAGTGCTTGATCGAGGCGAAGTGCATGGCTTCCAGCTCCACCCTGTTTTGGCCCTCTGCCCGGGGTGGTGTCTGTGGGTCTGTCCCTCCCAGCTGTGGATTCCTGTGCTGGGCGGTTGCCATGGTGTGGTTAGCGTAGACGGGTTCTTCTGCTGCTGGGGGGGGACTCTGCAAAGCAAGCGAGTTTGCATTTATAACCGTATGCATTTCTCAACTGCTCCTATCTGCGACCTTCTGGCTATGTGTGTGTGTGAGAGAGTGTGCGCGTGAGTGTGTGTGTGCGTGCGTGTGTGTGTGTACGTGTGTGCGTGTGTGTGTGTGTGTGTGTGTGTGTGTGTGTGTGTGTGGGTGAGTGTGTGTGTGTGTGAGTGAGTGCATGCGTGCAAGTGTGTGTGTGTGTGTGTGCGCGCGCGTGAGAAAGAGTGTGTGACATAGGGCTCAGACTCACCACATCCGTCAGTGTGAGCCCTCCGCTCTCCTTCCTTCTATATTCAGAACACTGGCTGTCTCTTTTATTCCTAAAAGTAACACACAACCTCACTGTCAACATACTGCACACACACCGCTTTAAGTATAATCACCCTGGAGATCAGTTATACATTTTAAGCATTTAGGTCTCGTTTTAATACTTTATCTAATAACTTTATTTTATGGGTGACCAACACATCAGTCAGAAACCACGCCCCTCCACCCCGCCCCTACAAATCGCAAGTCAGTTTGGCCAGTGTAATTGATGACAATGAAAAACCTGCACACACACCGGCCCTACAGGAATGGAATTGCCTACCCCTGCTTTTGAATGGCCTTCGTGATGAGGCATGTAATCGCCATAGCACCAGCTCCAGCAGCTGCAGCAATCAGCAGTGAGGTAATGCTGAAACCTGAACAAAGAACATTTCAGTTAGATACTGAGAAACACCCTTCGGACAAAAAAAGAGGGGAGAAACATGCTGAAAAACAAAGCTTAAATGACATGGGAATCCTGCACTTGGTCGTGATATTTCACAACCAAGTGCACAGTTTTTCAGTGCTGTACGATGGGGTAGTTGGGAATTGTAGTTTTTTTTTTTTTTTTTTGTCGTTTCTCGGTGTATTAGTGACTCCATTATATGCATGTCATTTAAATGCATAATGCTGTTTAAATGAATTTTGACATGTAATTCCTGTGATAACTTGGTGACAGTGATTGCTGTTATGAAGACTATTTGTTCATTTTTTGTGATGTCACATTGGTTGTTTTTTTTGTTGTTGTTTTTTTTTGTTTTTTTAGCTGTGTAAGCCCGGTCATGTGACCTAGTCGGTGGCCAATGAGTCATTTTAAAAGGACGAATGTCCACTTTGAATTTGTACACTTAAACCCACCCTTACGTTAATGCGTCACAATGTGCTTCTCTGAACGTTATTACATGACAGATAACATGTTAAAGAAGAGAAGCGTGCGCTAATTTACCTGAGTGTTGCTGTGGACACGGAATGAGGAGCTGGAGGCTGGAGTTGCCGAGAGTGTTGGTGCTGACGCAGAGGAGAGTGGGCGTGTCTCCCTGTGATTGGCGCATGGTGAGGGAGCTCCTCAGGCCTGCGTTCCCTAGCTGCTCCTCCCTGATGACTCTGCCAGTAGAGTTAGTGACCCGCAGTCCAGACACATGCCACTCCATGCTGGGAGAGGGATTCCCACGGCTCTCACAGGAGCAGCTGATCTCTGCTGCAGTTCTGCTGCAGCTCCCAGAGCCAGAGATCTGAGGCATGTCTGAACACAGGATCCACAGTTACTAATATCACAGTTGCACACATATAACATTTATATGTAATAAATGAAATAAAGGCAAGCACTGAACATACATAGTACATTCAGCTGTTAAGTTGTCCTTGCCATGTTTATTCTGTGTTCACAGTAGTACTGTTCACTGCCACTGGACTCAGTCATATTTAAGGTGAGATTCTGTACAGTTCCTACAGTGTTCATCTCTGTACCATTCACTTTATACCAGGTGTAGTTCTGCACTGCTGCAGTCACAGAGTTGCCCACTAACACTGAACCAGAAGGACTGACTGACACTGAGGTGCTCTTAGGAGGGTCAAGGAGATCTGAAAATAAAGTACTTGTACAATTAATCTTTATTTTAGTTTGTGTATAGATTTTAAAAAGCACTTGTACTGATTTTGCTATAATTATGTATTACCTTAAAAGGACAACGATAACATGTCACTGGCACGTGTCCCAAAACATAAAACTGAACACAGATATACAATGAGGGAAAGGATTTATAGTCTAACAATAAAAATCACGGCTGATTGGATGGAAAAACTGAACTGGATGTAAAATTAATTCTCTTGTGGACTTATTCATAAGATAAATGCAAAACCAGCAATCTTACATAGAACTGTCAGAGTCAGACTGGCCTCAGATGTCTTCTGAGTGTTTCCTTGTTGCAGTGTGTAAAGTGCCTTGCAGGTGATCTTCTGCCCGTGGTGGATGTGGGAAGCAGTGAAGGTCAGAACAGAAGACACAGATTTGGTTCGATCATCATTCTCTTGCAGTTGATCCACACTGTCACTCAGCCTGGGGGTCCATGTCAGATTTGGGGGGAGTTTGGGACAGGGGGCTGCAGCAGAGCAGCTCAAACTCACACAGGTCCCCTCCATCACCTCCACCCTCTCTGGGGTTATCTTGGGTTTGGGTGGAGAGTCTAGGAGACATGGAGACATGAGGATGGGTTACTGTCTGTCTCAGGATTGGAGAGACTCACAGCATTCAGAGCACACACTAATAACCACACCAACAGTGTCTAATTAACACAATATTTACAACGTGAAATCTAAAGACAAGTCATTTTCATTCTTTATTTTATACCCAAGGTGTATTTCTCATGAAGGACATAGTTTCTATTTTTGGCACCTAATTTTAAAAGCATAGGGTCTCAACATCAACACGGCTCATAGTGAAAAAGGCATAACAGCAAATTCAATACCTTGTATATTAATTTTGACGGCTGTTGGAAAATGATACTTGAGTTCATCCAAGGCTTCCAATCTGAAGAAATATGTATCATTGTAAGATGGAGGGAAGTTGTCCAGAATTGTGGTGCAGTTCTTCTCCTCCAGTTGCCCAATTAATCTTCCTTTAATTTTATTCTGTTCAGTTGCTGTCCCAGTTCTGCTGGAATCAAACACTGTGTCACCGCTATAAGTACTTTTTTTCCACAGTCCTTTAGCCGCAGCTGTCAGATCTCTGTCATATTTAGATTCTATATCAAATGTGCAGGGAATCAGCACACAGGATCCATTCAGAGCTTCTATACTCTGAGGCATCTGGATTGAAAACTCTCTCCCCAGGGCACCTGCAACACACACAACACAGCTCTGTAAATACAGCAGCTATATGGGGATTTGGATCAGCTTTATACACACACAACAGCAGCTTTACAGACCTCACAACATTTAATACAGAATATTTGTGTGTGGATGAACTGTTCTTGCTGACACAGTCTGATCACGTCCTGCATTGCCATTCGCTTTTGACCACAATTTCTGATCCTATTTACAGATGTCTTTCTCATAGATTTAAAGGCAGATGTCATTTTAGTTCCTGTTCCTATTGAAACACTAGCCAGTTGAGTAGTCTTTGTGACTAATGCTCCTCCCATCCGTGCTGCAATAATGAACTCTCTTTCAAAGTCACTTTGATCTTTTCCTCTTTCTATCTTGATCTAAAATCGAGGTCTACTTGGCCTGCACATCAATTTTATACATGCCACAGAGCATGATAGGATGTTAATTGTGTAATTGTATCATGCAGCGCACCTGTAGGGAAGCATCTGCACTCGTTATGTTCCTCCACTCATTTGTTCAAGTTTTTCCATTTGTCACCTATATTGTTTATATATATATATATATATATATATATATATATATATATATATCAAGACAGGTCAAAAATCATGTTTTTACACTATACTTATATACAGTAATCCTTTTGGATCGCTGTACATTATACAGTGTAGAGTTAGACCCCACCCCTTTAATGACCCACCTTGCAGCAGGCAGCCAATGAGGATGAACCTCTCTGTTTCAGTCATGACTCTGAGGAGTAGAGGAACTGAAGTTAGAAAACAGCACTGACACCCTGGGGAACATTACCCAAGTTTATCAGATGTGTTTTTATTAATCATTTGTATGTTTTGTAGGCTGGCCTACAGACTGCCATGAACGACACATCTTGCCATAAACATAATTCTTTAATACACCTTAATGCTCAAAACAGAGCATAATTGATGGACAAAAGACTGCAGAAGAGTTTAGAATGCATATTTAAATAAAACAATTATAGTTGTTCAGGAATTGGTTCACATCTGATGTTGTCTGTAGTCCAGCGCCACTGGGCCAAATCTATCCTAGAAATCAATGAAAGCACATGAAATAGGCTGTTATATGTTGTGACTGAGTGTCCTGTCAGAGCCAAAGAAAGGAACTCATGAGCTCAAGAAAAGAAGACAACACGGCCACAGTCATTCAGGCCTTACACACTGGACATGTCAACACTCCCCTCAGTGTCTACGACTTTCTCAAAACACACAAGAAATTCACTGTATGAAAAGCTGACTAAAATCTGCCGTGCAGCTCTTCTAGTAGTTTGTCCCTGTATCCTACTGCAAATGTTAAAGTGCATCCAATAAAAAAGGGCTCTTTTTGTTTTTTTGACCTAACCGAAAAGAGCAAAGTTGTTCAAGCACAACCACACTCTCCCCAAAGCATAGCTGCATAGGGATTTTATAATATCATCTCTATTTACATTACATTACATTACAGGCATTTGGCAGACGCTCTTATCCAGAGCGACGTACAACAAAGTGTATAACCATAACCAGGAACAAGTATGTCGAAAACCCTAGAGAGAAGTGCAGGGAACAACCGCATAGTTCAACTTGGACCCTGAAGGCTAAACTGATTAACACTAACACAAACGAGAACAGCAACAACGCAGTCTATGCAAAAATACAAGCAGTAGTTAAGACAATTGCATTAACTAAGTCACCTACGAAACAGCTACCTAGTTACAACCCTAAGCTTACAGTCAACTTTACTGTAAGCTTAGGGTTATTTACTTCATTAAATTAAACGATGAAACATGGATGAATACGTGGGCTTGTTTCAGAGCAGAGAAATATGTGTGAAGGCATACATCTTAAATTGTTAAAATATTTTTGTTTATGCAGAATTTGAATTTAGAGTAAGTGCAGTTAAGCTTTTTTTGGTGATTGCTGGTGTCTCTTGCTTCAGACAAAGCTTGTTGTTGATGATGGATGCCTAGATATTTATGGGCTAATAAGAATTGGGTGAAAAGTATCAAACAAAAGCAGACTTGCAGTATATTTCAGTTCATTCCCCCCAAACCAGAAGTCTGAATTGTCTTGAATTTTACTCTAAATCAGAATTTTTTTGTTTTATACTTTTGTCACAAATCTGATTCCATAGCAGACGACATCTTTTTGACCTGCAAACTATCTCCATGCTATGTAGCGACTGTCCCACAGACAGAGCTTTTAAAGAAATTGCTTGTGTTATGCTGTTGACTCAAATGTGACCAAGCATAAATTATTCGCCCTTCCAGTGCACAATGCAAAATGACTTCGGATTGAAATGGAAAAAAGTCAAAAGGCTTATTAATATTGTGGTGTCATTTCAGTGCATATAATGTGTATTCTGATGGACACATTAAATTGTCTGTATAAGCTGCAGTTTATCACAGTATACCGTAATATTTGAGGAATACAATGTTTGGACTCACTGTAATTTCTTTATTTTTAGGAAAATTATAAAATCACCCACATGCACAATATATTTTGAGAAAAATAATCTTAATGTGTTTCCATTATAGACAGAATATCAACTTCAGTACAGTTCTTTTCAATTCAATCAATCAATCAATCAATCAAATTTTATTTGTATAGCGTATTTTACAACAGTTGTCACAATACGCTTTACAGACAACCCTAGCCTAAACCCCCACAGGAGCAAGCCTAAGGCAACAGTGGCAAGGAAAAACTCCCTGTGCAGATGGGGAGAAACCTTGGAAGGAACCAGGCTCAAGGGGGAAACCCATCCTCCTCTGGTCGGCTCAGGGTGCCGACTGGTGACCAGCATGTCAGCCAGTTTATGCAGAAGATATGATAGGTGATGTGGCTCAGATGATGGGTGGGGCCGGGTGGCGGTGATGGGGAACAGCAGGTGGCGGCAGGTGTGGGCAGGGTGGAGGCAATGACGAAGGAGGGGCTGGACCGCAGAGGTGGGGGAGACCAGACGACTTTTGAAGCAGTCTCGAGGGTTGGGGCAAGAGCCCCGCCGGCAGCGTGGGGAAGAGGGTGGAAACGGCAGTTAGGAAATTTGCAATATAGCAGACAGTGAGTAAAAAGGCAGTGGTGTGTATTGGGGGGACCCCGCCAGGAGTAGAATATGGCTGCATATCTACTAGGACAGGGATGGAGAGCCCATGCAGTCATGAGGGGTAGACAACCATACCCGCCTATCAAGAGCCAGCCCATGTAAAGTCGGGTCACAGCTGATTGACAGGTGACAGTAAGGAAAGGATTGCCACCTACAAGGCTCTATGACTACAGGCTTCTCGCACCCTGTCTCCAGACTATAACTGATTGTAAGCCTGAGTATAGAGGTGCGTTTTTAATCTAGATTTAAATATTGCGACTGTGTCTGACTCCTTTATAAATTGTGGAAGCTGGTTCCATAGTAGTGGGGCCCTGTAGGAGAAAGCCCTACCACCTTTTAGGTTCTTGGAAATTCTTGGGACTACCAAGTAGCCTGCGTCTTGAGATCGAAGTGACCTTGTGGGCTTATAAGGTAGGAGCAGGTTCGATATGTACACAGGTGCACGTCCATGCAGAGCTTTAAAAGTCAGGAGCAAAACCTTAAAGTCTATCCTATGCTTAATGGGTAGCCAGTGAAGCGACGCTAGTACTGGTGTAATGTGCTCATACTTCTTAGTTCTGGTCAAGATACGAGCAGCTGCATTCTGCACAAGCTGGAGACTCTTTAACGAGTTATTTGGGCAGCCAGAAAGCAGGGCGTTACAGTAGTCTAACCTAGACGTAACAAACGCATGGATCAATTTTTCAGCATCCCCAACTGACAGGAAATGTCTAATTTTAGCTATGTTGCGCAGCTGAAAGAAGGCAATTCTGGATATGTTTTTTATATGGGTGTCAAAGGATAAATCAGGATCAATGGTGACACCAAGGTCTTTAACGACCATATTAGGTTCAGCCAAACAACCATCACAGTTTAAGGTGAGAGTAGACAATTTCTCCCTTAATATTTTGGGACCTAAAACCAACATTTCAGTCTTGTTTGAATTTAGGAGCAGAAAATTTGAAAGCATCCAAACCTTGATATCTACAATACAGGCCTCTAATCGTGAAAGCGGCAGTGCTTCGCCAGGTTTCATTGAAATATAGATCTGGGTATCGTCCGCGTAGCAGTGGAACTCTACGCCATGTGCCCGGATAATATTGCCAAGTGGTAGCATATATAGCGAGAAGAGTACTGGTCCTAGTACTGATCCTTGTGGAATACCGTATTTCATTATTGAGGAGCTGGACTCTTCTTCTTTTAATTTGACAAACTGTTTCCTGTCACATAGGTATGATCCAAACCATGCGAGTGCCTGTCCATGAAGTCCAACACAGGCTTGGAGTCTGTCCAGAAGAATTCCATGGTCAATTGTGTCAAAAGCTGCACTCAGGTCGAGGAGCACAAGAACCGATACAGAGTTACGGTCGGCTGACAGTAGTAAATCATTTGTAACCTTGATAAGTGCGGTTTCTGTGCTGTGGTGGGGTCTAAACCCAGATTGGAATACTTCATGGATATCATTAGAGCTAAGGTATGCACTTAGTTGCTTAGCAACAATTTTCTCCAGTAATTTTGATAGAAATGGAAGGTTTGAAATAGGTCTATAATTTTCCAATTTATCAGGTTCTAGGTTTGGTTTCTTCAGTAATGGCTTAATGACTGCCACTTTTAGTGACTCAGGTACGTATCCTGTGACTAGGGATGTGTTAACAATTTTTAGTATATGCTGGCCTAGTACTGGAAATAGTTCTTTAATCCAGTTTGAAGGAATAGGATCAAGTATACAGGTCGTCGGTTTTGAAGACATAACTAATTCAGATAACTCAACCATGCTAATGGGCGTAAAAACAGCTTAGTACTGCTGTCTGTAAATCTTCATGTTGTAACCAGGTGCGGGGCTGTTTATTTACATGAACAGAAAGAGTGCATGATGGAGACAGTTTGGAAATCTGGTCTCTAATAACCTCAATTTTCTGATCGAAGAAGTTCATAAAGTCATTGCTGCTAAGAGTGGAGGGATAAGATGAAAACTCTGATGGTTGTTTTTTGGTTAATTTATCCACAGTGCTAAATAGAAATTTTGGGTTATGTCTATTTTGTTCAATTAGTTTTGAGAAAAAGGCAGATCTAGCAGAAGCAAGAGCTTGCTTATACTGAAGAAAGCTGTTTTTCCATGCAAGATGAAATACTTCTAGCTTTGTTGACCGCCATTTTCGCTCTAATTTTCTAGTAGACTGCTTCAGGGCCCAGGTGGTATCGTTATACCATGGAGTGTGCTTTTTCCGACGAGGGTTTCTTCTTTTAAGGGGGGCAACAACATCAAGAGTGCTCCTGAGGGTAAGGGTTAGCTGGTTAGTCAATTGGTCCAGAGCGGCTTCATCAGCATTTTCATCAGCCTTTTCTTCTGTGGAGAGGAATGACTCCGGAAGCATATTTAAAAACTGGAATAACCTCCTGGTTTACTGATCGGCTGTAGTAATGTCTAGGCTCTGACACAGGAGGAGTTGATGCCTTAATCTTGAACGTAATGAGGAAATGATCTGATAGTATAGGGTTATGAGGTGCGATGGTAAGATTTACCACACTAATACCATGAGACAAAACTAAGTCTAAGGTATGGCCACGGTAGTGAGTAGGCTCACAAACATTCTGTACAAACCCAATGGAGTCAATAATAGAGGCGAAAGCTGTTCCTAGGGGGTCACCATTTTTATCCACATGTATGTTGAAATCACCAACAATTATGACCTTGTCTGCTGAAATTGCAAGGTGTGATAAAAACTCAGCAAATTCCCTTAAGAAATCAGAATAAGGCCCAGGTGGCCTGTAAACAGACACAAGAAAAAAGGACTGCCCGCTAGCACTTTTATTAGCTACATCGGGCTGTACACAGTTAGTAACAAGAACTTCAAAAGAGGAGAACATATATCCATGCTTAGGCGCTAGACTCAATAAGGACTGATAAATAGCTGCAACGCCTCCCCCTCTGCCTGATGGACGTGACACCTGAGTACCTATGAAACCCACAGGAGACGCTTCATTAATCGCAACGTATTCATCAGGTCTTAGCCAAGTTTCAGTCAGACATAATACACTGAGATTATGGTCTATTATCAATTCGTTGACAAGATCTGCTTTTGGAGTGAGTGATCTGACATTTAATAGTCCAATTTTTAAGGATGGTTCACTATGAATAATAGCAGCGTGCCGTGTTTTTATGACAATTAAGTTATCCACATCAATTCCACGGTTAGCTTTACGTTTGGCATAGATGCGTGGAACAGACACAGTCTCAATATAACAGATATCAGATTCTAGTTTAAGAATATTCATTAAAGGGGCTTTTGAAATACTATTTCTGTTAGCTAGCTCTGAAACGCACCTTGCAGACAGAGGCGTAGGGCCATATGTCTGGGACACAGGTATAAAGAAACGAGCAGGCAAAAACATAAGGTTAGAAGCCTGCGGCCTGGCCGGTGCCCTGATGGTGTCAGGATCTGGCCTTATTAAGACTAGCAGCTATGTTGTACGATAGGACACGAGAACCTCTCCAGCTCGGGGGGAGTCCGTCTCTCTTCAATAGGCCAGGCCTTCCCCAGAAATCAGGCCAATTGTTAATAAAGCCTATGTCACTAGATGAGCACCACTCCGACAGCCAGAGATTTAGCGAAGATAGCCTACTGTAGACCTCATCGCTCCTACGAGCTGGAAGCGGGCCAGAGCAAATTACTTCCCGACACATCTTTTTAGCCAATGCACACACCGATATAAAATTATTTTTGGTTACCTCCGATTGCCTCAATCGGATGTCGTTTGTGCCGACGTGGATAACAATCCTAGAGTATTTACGTTTACTTTTAGCCAGCACTTTTAAATTTGCCTCAATGTCGGTGGCTCTGGCCCCAGGAATACACTGTACTATGGTCCCTGGTGTCTCTAATCTCACGTTTCTCAAAATACTATCCCCTATGATCAGGGCTTTCTCAGTAGGTGTGTTACTGAGTGGGGAATATCGGTTGGAAACGCGAGTTGGGTGGTGCTCGGCGGCCCTGGGCCGACAACTATGTTTCTTTGGTACCGTGATAAAATCGTCCTGCAGCGAGGACACTGGCGGCGGGGAAACACTCGCATCTAAACTGGCATCCGGCTCGGGTAAAAGGGAGTCTAAGAAAGTCTCACTCTCCTGAATCTGATATAAAGTCCGGATGCGCGTCTCTAACTCAGCTATGTTCTGTGCCAATTCTAAATTAAGCTGACACTTAGAACAAGTACCATTACTAGTAAAATTGGCAGCAGAGCTAAGGCTAACCATGCAACAAACTATGCAGGGAATGGAAGCCATGATGCGCTCTTACCGTATTTTCTTCTGTTGTTCGCGTCGTTCGGTTTACAGTTTACTTTGGCGAGTAATCCGGAGAAAGTAGTATATGATGCTTACTTAGGTTTTGTTTAAACACAAAAGCCCAAGTTAGTGTCGATACACACTTGAGATTCCTCGCTCTTTCAACCACAGACAGGAAACCACAAACAATTAAATGTCAATGAAAGTAACAGCCTGAATATAATCTGTATTTTGTCTGAGCCAAGCGCTACACAGGTGGAAATATACTTACTGTAGATCAGAAGAATATCCAGTATCTCTCCTCTGCACACTGACCCTCAGCATGCAGAGCACAAGTATAAATGCACACAAGAGGAACTTCTCATATGTGGCATTTCCTGAATCATGCTCAGAACGAGAGGATGTCAATATTTTTATTTAACAGAAAATGTGTGACGTTATTTGCTGAACAGGTTACCCTACAGGGTTGGAGTCCTGATCTATGTGGTCACTTCTGGCACTACGATCTTTACTTCACTCTAGTGTGTTTCTTTTGCACCTCTGCACCTTGAACTAATGCACTTGTTGTACGTCGCTCTGGATAAGAGCGTCGGCTAAATGCCTGTAATGTAATGCTACACCGAGATGCAAACAACGTAGAAGGTGTCTTACAATTGCTGGTTTGATGATCAAGCTACTTTGACTTCATGAAACAGTAACAGAGTGTGCTTTTGCTGTTTAATTAGAGTAAGTAAAATAGCATCAATGCGCAAAACAAACAGAGAAAAACCAAAAGGAGAATGGACAAAAGAGAAGCTACTGCACAAACATCAATATAACACTCTTAATCAAACATCTACGTTATTTAAGTGACACACGTAAAGTAAAAACCCGCCAATGTACATGCAAAGTGTCTTTTGATGCACAAGTTATTCTGCACGGCGACATAGCTCAGGAGGTAAGAGCGGTTGTCTGGCAGTCGGAGGGTTGCCGGTTCAATCCCTTGCCCTGGGTGTGTCAAAGTATCCCTGAGCAAGGTTCCTAACCCCTAATTGCTCCCAACTGATTGGTACCTTGCATGGCAGCCTTCACAATTGGTGTGAGTGTGTGTGTGAATGGGTGAATGACAGGCATCAATTGTAAAGCACTATATGAATGCAGTCCATTTACGTTCTCACCTCTGTTTGAACTGAGTGATTAAAAACACACAGATCTGATCCTGTCTTTACTACATACGTCTCTGATACTGAGGGAATCTGCATATGTTTCAGAAATATGATTAATCAGCGTAGTGGCGCCCCCTGGTGTGTATTTCTCTGTGTCACACTTGCTCACCTACAGCACATCATATTCAGGGCTGATGTTGGGGAGCTGCAGACTGGCATGTCCCCGTCCCTCCCTCCCTTCAAAGGAAAAGACACACATATGGTGTGAATGTAAAATAGAGGTGAAATCAGGCTGAGCTGCAGACAATGTTTCAGAAGAGGAGGAGGAGGAAAGGATGGTGAGACTCACCTTCAGTCTTCTAGACAAACTGGAGACATGAAAATCAGAGTAGAGAGAGAATGTGTTATTGCCTCTGCAGACCTCAGTCATTTAGTGTATGGGATGGTTTTAATTTTAGTGACATTTTACTGAAAGAATAATTGCCTTTAATACACTCTATAATATTCTATACTACTATATAATGCTCTCAATGACAGGCTACACTTGCATTCTCATCCACTTTGATTCTTCAGGTTGTGATTGCAAATGCGTTTTCAGTTGAAAAATCTGCTAAAACGAGGTACAATAAAAATTAATAATTAGTTTTAAAACTTTTATGATGAAGGTATATTTTGTCAGCATTTAGTAAATCAAAGTTCAAACTGAAAATATGTACTCACCTTTTAATTTAAGATACTGAATCCAATTGTCAATACATTTAGACAAATCAGTCCTGCTATGATAACATGACAGCAGAGTGCATTGTAATCCTGAAAAAAAAAAAAAAAAAACATGTCAGGGTGCGTGGGGGGTTAGGACCCAAATGCAGAGTGAGGGGGAAAAAACTCCAAACTCCAAATGGGGTGAACAAAGACTTTACTAAACAGAACAGGAACTAAAGCAGGGAACAAAAAGCCTTGCAGGGCAACTCTCAAAAACAAAGAAAAACTTCAAAAACACAGGAAACAAAGAATATCCAAAAATCCAAAAGCACGTGGGAAACAGAACATGGGCAGGTACACACGGGGCAGAAACATGATCAGAGGCACACGTAACCAAACACAACCAAACAAGGATCCAGCACCTGAGTCAGGGGGAAGGGAACTTAAATAGACAAGACACTGACGAGACACAGCAGGGCACAATGCACAATCAGGCCACAGAGAGGGAAGGGAAAACGAGACAACCAAAGAACAATAATTGAACAATTGAAAACAATAATACAATCAAACAGGGGTAGCAGGACACAAAACAGAAGTACCGCCATCTGGTGGCCCAACAAGGAAAGACAGAGACGGAAACACAGAACCATGACAAAACAGTCCTGATGTCGAACATCAATTGTGCCTAAGAAATATATTGAAAGACATGAACGGAAGTCTCTTGTTTACAGAAATCCAACCGTGAAAGAGTGTTTATGTCAAGTGTAAATACTGGTTCCCTACATTTTAAACTAACAGTCAAAGTCCTCTGCCCCTCCAACACCATTTAGTCATATTAAGGTCTTAGAGATTCTGGATGCACATCTTCATACATCACTGGATAGAAAAAAGTAGAAAAATGTCTCACACAGAATTGGAAACCTACTGCCTGGCAAACCATAGAAAATATACAAATCTCCACAGAATTAGTCAGGGTGGAGTAAAAGTTAACTCCTTAATGATCTGCCTTAAATGGTAATAACAGGTGTTAATTGGCTTTGATTTTAGTTTGTGTATACACTTTAAAGCATCTGTAATGATTGTGCTCATGTTTCACCTTTAAAGGACAAAGATAATAAGTCAATTGTCAAAAACTGAACTCACAAATACAATGAGGGGAAGGATTTATAGTCTAACAACAATAATCACTGCAGACTGGATGGAAAAAATCAACTGGATGGAAAATTCATTTTCTTGTGGACCCAGCAAACCCAGCAATCTTACATAGAACTCTGATAGTCAGACTGGCCTCAGATGTCTTCTGAGTGTCTCCTTGTTGCAGTGTGTAAAGTGCCCTGCAGGTGATGTTCTGCCCATGGTGGAGGTGGGAAGCAGTGAAGGTCAGAACTGAAGAAACTGATTTGGTTCAGTCCTCATTCTTTTGCAGTTGATCCACACTGTCACTCAGTCTGGGGGTCCATGTCAGATTTGGGGGGAGTTTGGGACAGGGGGCTGCAGCAGAGCAGGTCAAACTCACAGAGGTCCCCTCCATCACCTCCACCCTCTCTGGGGTTAACTTGGGTTTGGGTGGAGAGTCTGGGAGACATGGAGACATGAGGATGGGCTACAGTCTGTCTCAGGATTGGAGAGACTCACAGCACTCAGAGCACACACTAATAACCACACCAACAGTGTCTAATTAACACAGTATTTACAACGTGAAATCTAAAGACAAGTCATTTTCATTCTTCATTTTATATCCAAGGTGTATTTCTCATAAAGGACAGAATTTCTATTTTTGGCACCTAATTTTAAAAGCATAGGGTCTCAACATAAACACGGCTCATAGTGAAAAAGGCATAACAACAAATTCAATACCTTGTATATTAATTTTGACGGCTGTTGGAAAATTATACTTGAGTTCATTGAAGGCGTCCAATCTGAAGAAATATTCATCACTGTAAGATCGAGGGAAGCGATCCAGAATTGTGGTGCAGTTCTTCATCTGCAGTTTTCCAATTAATGTTCCTTTAATTTCGTTCTTAGTTCTGCTGGAATCAAACACGGTTGTACCCCAATATCTACTTTTTCTCCAGATTCCTGTAGCCTCAGCTGTCAGATCTGTGTCATATTTAGATTCTATATCAAATGTGCAGGGAATCAGCACACAGGATCCACTCAGAGCTTCTATACTCTGAGGCATCTGGATTGAAAACTCTCTCCCCAGGGCACCTGCAACACACACAACACAGCTCTGTGAATACAGCAGCTATATGGGGATTTGGGTCAGCTTTATACACACACAACAGCAGCTTTACAGACCTTCACAAAACACTTTGCTGTGTGGATGTTTTTATTCAAATTTAATACAACAAAGGTTTTATTGACTGAAAGCTGCAATGATAATTAATATAAAGCACAATCATTCTCCACAAATTTATATATGAAAAACATTTTTTAATACTATAATACTCTACAGTAATCCCTTTGAATCGCTGTACATCTTTCCAGTATAGAGTTAGACCCCACCCCTTTAATGACCCACCTTGCAGCAGGCAGCCAATGAGGATGAACCTCTCCGCTTCAGTCATGACTCTGAGGAGTAGAGGAACTGAAGACAACACAGCCACAGTCATTCAGCCTTTACACACTGGACATGTCAACACTCCACTGAGGCTCTACGACTTTCTCAGAACACACAAGAAGTTCACTGTACGAAAAGCTGACTAAAATCTGCCGGGTAGCTCTTCTAGTAGTTTGTCTCCATATCATATTGAAAATGTTAAAATGCATCCAATAAAAGGGCGCACTTTTTGTTTTATTGACCTAACCGAAAAGAGGAAAGTTGTCCAAGTGCAACCACACTCTCCCCAAAGCACGGCTACATAGGGATTTTATATCATCTCGATTCACTTCATTAGATTAAACGATGAAACGTGGATGAACACGTGTGCCTATTTCAGAGCAGAGAAATATGTGTGAAGGCATACATTTAAAAAAACTGTTAAAATATTTTTGGCTATGCTGAATTAGAATTTAGAGTCAGTACTGATGCTGCAATTAAGCTTTTTTTGGTTATTGCTTGTGTCTCTTGATTCAGACAAAGCTTGTCGTCGATGATGGTATTTTATTTAAGTATTTTAAAAAAGTAGGCTTGCAGTATATTTCCTTTTTTACCCCAAAACCAGAAGTCTGAATTGTATTGAATTTTACTCAAAAATACTAAAAAAATGTATTTCTTTTTTTTTAAATCAGAATTTTTTGTTTAATACTTTTGTCACAAATATGATTTCATAGCAGAGCAGTGTTAGGTACGACATCTTCACAATGGGCAAACTATCTCCGTGCTACCTAGCGACTCTGTCCCACAGACAGAGCCTATTAAAGAAATAGCTTGTGTTATGTAATTGAATCAAATGTGACCAATTATAAATTACTTTCAATTCCAGTGCACATGGCAAAATGACTTTGGATTTAAATGGCAAAAAGTCAAAATGCTTATTAAAATTGCAGTGTCCTTTCAGTGCACATCATGTGTATTTTGACGTACACTTTAAATAGCCTGTATGAGCCACAGTTTATCACAATATACCATAATATTTGAGGAATACAATGTTTACAGTCAATCTGTAATTTCTCTACCTTCAGGAAAATTATAAAATCACTGACAAGCACAATATATCTTGAGACAAATAATCTTAATGTGTTTCCATTATAGACAGAATAAATCAACTTCAGTGCAGTTCTTTTTAATTAAATAGAAACAGCCTGAATACAAACTGTAGTTTGATTAAACCAAGTGCTACACAGGTGGAAATATACTTACAGTAGAACAGAAGAATATCCAGTCTGTCTCCACTGCACACTGACCCACAGCCTGCAGAGCACAAGTATAAATGCACACAAAAGAGGAACTGCTCATATGTGGCTTTTTGTGAAACATGCTCAGAATGAGAGGATGTCAATATTTTTATTTAAGTTTAACAGAAAATGTGTGAGGCTGTGAATATTTCTGATCAACTTTCATAGAACGTGTGAACAACATACCAACACTTTTATGAAGCAACTACTGAAATTCAACTTCCTTTTCTCTGTAATACGACAATAATACAAGCATGCCAAAATAGATACAATTTTTGCCCTGATAATGAAGCTGCTTTGAAGCAATAACACAGTAAAAGAATCTGCATTTTCAGTTAAAGTACAATAAGCAAATTAGCATTACTGCCCAAAACACAAACAGTCATCAGAGAAACGCCCAATAGAGAATGAACAAAAGAGGAGCTATTGCACAAAGGGCAATATAACACACTTAACCAATCAGACATCCACAATCACTATGGAAACACTGCAAAGAGAATTTGAATAAAACCATCAAATATTTCCCCTCCTGTCACAAAGTGCTATTTGATACACAGAGGAAGTTATTCTGCATGCTCAGTGCCTTTGAATAAAAGGCATAAGAAAGATGTTTTGTTAATGTATCCTCAACGAAGCACCTGTTCTCATGTATTTATTCTGATTAAAATAGTTTAGTTCTTATTGTGTTTTGATAAATTAATCGCACCTTAATATTTGTTACACAGCATGTACACAGACACACACACATGCACGCAGGTTACAGTCACACAAATGAATGAAATGAATGAATAAAAACCACAGCATGTTTTTCCCAAAGTAATCCAAGAACGTGCCAAGACTAAAATTCAAAAACCAAAAAACACCAGCGATGAAATGTCGCATCCCAGACTAAGATGTAGGACTCACATGCCCCCTAACTGTTAAAACTGACTTCTTGCCAAGTTACTTACTTACTTACTTAATCCTCTTCATTCCCTGTGGAACATAAGGCTGCGACTATCTGCTTATAGCATTTGTCGTAGTTTCTGTAACAAGATGGCGTTTTACGGGGTGGAGTAGTTAGCCCCACGCCCAACCCCCAACCTGGAGGGCCAGGTGCTGATTTTCGTCTGGCCTCTACCCTGAAACCTTCCCGGCTCGGTTGGACCTGCTGGGGGTATGACCCCCGCCGGTATAGCCTTCAGAGTCACAGAGGCACACAAGCCTCCCCACCACGGCAAGGTAAAGGCAAAGGGCAGGTCTTGCCAAGTTGGCATGAACTAAAATGAAGGCACACATTTTATCTGCTACAAGCAAGTGGGGACACACCCTCTCTTTTCCTGGCCTGTGCATACTTAATTAATGATCAGGGAGGATCCCCCTTGATTTCTCTGCCTTTTTGTATTTGTTTATTAATGGTTCAGATGAGTTGACAACATAACACATATTTTGAAGGTCATAGGAAAATTGTCCCTCTCCTAGTAAGCATCATGATAACACATTAAATATCAATGTTCTAAGTTATTTTGCGAGTGACAGCGTTGGCTATTATGGGTATGTTTGAGAGCTACTATGAGGAGACACTAGATTAGGCAACATTTAAGCCATGTTTCACAGCCAGCAGTGATGCCATGACTTCTGCTTTAATCCAGTATGGACCCAAATGTCCAACATAGTGCCTGTAGGTATATTAACCTTTTTGCAGGTTTTTACAGGTACAGAATTGCAAAAGTGTGAGGACTGCAAACATGGGGGGTTTCAGCTCCCCCCCCCCCCCCCCTCCCCATTGACACACACACTCACACACAGACACACATGCATACAGACCCCCACTCTCACACACACACACACACAAAGACCCCCACTCAAACACAGACACACACATTCACATACAATGGCAACCCCCCACCCCCCTAGTTCCTGCTTCTTATCCCCTGCCTTTGACGTTTCCAAGGGCCCAATGAATTCATGGTGAATTGAATGTCCTTGAGACTATCTAGAAGCTACATGTATCAAATTGTGAATTCCATGTCCCTGAGACTATTTAGAAGCTACATGAATCAAATGTATTGGTACAGTAATGTCTGTATATCGTTATGTAGCCAAAGTTCATGAGTGGGCCCTGTGATCCATGCAGCCTGTAGACTGTATATTTGAAATGATGGAACCAAACAAAAGTGGAACTCCACCACACCTCAGGTGTTCCATTTGGAAATATTATTTATGTCAGGACCACTGTCATCAAGTAGAACTTTATTGACAATAAAGGCAATACAGTTATGTTTGGCGGTATGGCTCTGTTCTGGAGCTCTCCCGCCAACCACACAGCCCTCATGGATAAGGCCGGGAGGCCAGCAGCCAAACCCCAAAAACAACCAAATGCCGACATGCTATTAATAAGTGTCTCCGGCTGATGTGATGACTAGGTGTACGACCACCTGGAGGAAGCCCTTCGTCCAGTCAAGCCCTTCGGCTTGAGGCCGTCTATTTTTTTTTTTTTACGTGGATCAGTGGTTATGTGTACCAACAGCATGTTGGACGTTCCCCTGAGGCCATAGTTAGATGAATTATTAATTAATAAACCAGGGGAACATACTATGTGAGATGTAATATTAGGCTATGTTTACCGACAGCTTGTCGGTATTTCCCCTCAAGTGCCGAGATTTAAACTAAACCGAGGGAAATATACTACTACCTGCATCAGTGTAAATGAATCCTCACTCATTGCCATCCATACAAGCATGCATGGACAAGAACGGGAGGGGGTAGCAGCAAAAACCCCCAAAACAACCATACGCCGACATGTTGTTAGTACTTAGTCTCCGGCTGAAGTGATGACTATGTGAAATGCCATTCGACTACCGGAAGGGCCCTTCATCCGGTCAGCTCGAGGCCGTTCTAACGTTGTGGGTCAGTGGCTATGTGTACCAAGCTTTTTTGGCCTTTCCCCTGAAGCAAGAGTAAAATTAAACCAGGGGAAAATACTATTTGTAATGTTGAAGGCTATGCCTACGTGTATGGCCTTGGCTTCTATCAATCAAATTTATTTGTATAGTGTATTTTACGGCAGTTGTCACAATGCGCTTTACAGACAACCCTGGCCTGAACCCCCACAGGAGCAAGCCTAACGCGACAGTGGCAAGGAAAAACTCCCTGTGGCAGATAGGAAGAAACCTCGGAAGGAACCAGGCTCAAGGGGGAAACCCATCCTCCTCTGGTCGGCTCAGGTTGTTGATTGTGACAAGCATGTCAGTCAGTGGCTTAGCTACCTCGTAAGCCCAAGGCCATTCAAACTAATCGCCAGATATTACTAGGCTATGTGTACCAACAGCTGTTGATATTTCCCCCCAGCACAGAGATTTAAACCAATTAGAGGGAAATATACTACTCATATTAGTGTAATGATCCTCGTTCGGTAGTAGTAGCAGCAGCAGCAGCAGCAGCAATAAACAGCAGGAGCAGTCGGAGCGGCAGCATCAGCACCAGCAACAGCAGTAGCAGTAACATCAGCAGTAGTGGCAGCAGTAACGCAGCAGCAGCAGTAGCACCCAGCAGCAGTAACAGCAGCAACAGCAGAAACAGATTATAGAGGAAACATTGGCGGCTGCGACACCGGTACTTGCCAGTAGACAGTAGCAGCCGTGCTCCTATACTGCAAAGCTCATAGCTTTTGAACGGAAATTGTCAATGCCAACGGATGAAAGAAGCACATGTCCAAAGCCCCGTAGCTTCACTGAGGATGCCAGGAACCATCACTGCTGTCGTTGCCGCACTGGAGCAGGAGTGGTGGTGTAGAACTCCGGAATGGGGACCACATTGCCAATGAGACGGAGGCGGACAGCAACCAGATTTCGTCATGGCATTTCCCAATGAAGGCTCCTCAGGGCTCGCATGGGGGCGCCAGCACAGGTACCGGGTCATGGAGGAGAGGATGGAAAACAGTGCTAGTATGCAATAATGACACGAGTTCCTTCATTTTCTCAGATTAAAAGCTTGAGGTGTATACAAAATATAGCTAATTTAAGCATATTTGCCATGGTGAGATCATATAAAGAACCATGAAGCATGAGGAAATGCAGTTTCCAACAGTGGGTACTCAGGGTTGAAACTCTTGCCTTAAAAGAGAGACCAGTTGTGAACGGAGTTATGAGGCTGAAGAGTCTATGCATCTTTTAAAAATTGTGGGGAAATGCATTATGCAGAGATTGGATGAACATATTACTGCTTCTGCCCATCAGGCGTCACAATGAGGCTAATCTTGCGTTGTGCTATCGGAAGCATTACTAATATGCTTACCGAATGAGTATATTAGGAGAGGTATATTATGAGTATATTAGGAGAGGAATTGGAACCAGTTTTTATTTTTTATTTTTTTAAACCATCGTATTGCACTCTATTTAGACGAAAATGCAATGTACGATTAAAGAAACTATGACAAAGTTGTGAAAGCACATGCTACAAATCTGCCTGGAACCAGCCATAACCGGGAGCAGATGCAATGGATGACGCACAACGCCATTCGCGTGAGCATGCAATTGTAGAGACGGCGAGGCCAATACCTAGGCTATGCGGAGCATGTCCGTAGCAGGAGGTATAATTTTTCCTCAACATATGTGCTCAGTCGTGTGGTCACATGCCTGATCACATGCACGGTGAAGAGGTCAGAGCAGTGACGTGGAGAAGGCTACATCAAATCCCTTCTCCGCTGTGATAAGCCTAAACGCCAGTTTAAGTGTCATGGAGTACAACGATACACTTATGAATGCGGAACGTACGCATTCGCGTCTTGCAACAGCACAATATTGAGAGAACCAGTTGGACGAGACAACGTTAAGCCTAATTTGTCTCATTACAATGGACATTAGCAATCCCTAAATATTCAGCATCGTGATCTGACAGCTAAATTAGATAGCCAACCAATTGTATCCTCGCAGATTTAACACCAATATGAATTTAATGTTTTCATTTTTCTGTCGCGATGATTGGGTCCCGACAGGGAACCGGCTTTTTAAGCGCAAATCGTGAATCAGTGGAGAAAACTTTCTGTTTCTGAAGTTGAAAGCCGAAGCTGGTTTGCATTTTTACAACATTGGCTGTAGCCTACTTGCCGGTAACAGTCTAAAACTCCTTATAGTGTAGCGATTCAGCAAAGGGTAGAATGCAGCTTTGAACAATTTAGACGACTCTGCATCTCTGCTCTTTGCAACACGCCCTGCCGCCCATGTTCGATGTGCCAAACCTATAACAGCCAGAGTTTAACTGCCATCTCGCAGCCCAATCCTTCCAGAATAACTGTTTGCACCAGGAAGTAGGCCATTAGCCTACAAATACACAAACTATAGCCCGTGTGAGACATGGGGGCTATCTAGTAGCTGCTTGGTAGCGACTGCCCTTAATCCATTAGCCGTTCACAATGAACAAAGATTCTTTATCGATACGCCTACTTTTCCATCTCAGCCAAGCGTGAGAACTTTGGCGTTTTCCAAATTCAGACATTTCCACTTAGATTTACGTGCACGAATCCCACATTCGCGTAAAACAATTGATTGGAAGACCCCGCTCTGATCAAGTAGGGGATGTAGTGTACGACCCTATTCTACTGCGTTCCGGAAGGTAGCCGAACGCATTCACGCCAGGGATTCTTTAACAGTGACAGCATCTAGCGTTGACTCTGGTGGTGAGAAACTCGACAATAAGCATGCCATTAACTTGTGCCCGCATATGTTGGAATGTTTCTGCTTTTAGCGAAAGACTTGCGATATTTGTGAAACCAGCCCCTCTGTGAGACGTCCCCGCAATCGAATGTGTAGGCTATATTCGGTGTTGTCCATTTAGCGACTTTTAGAGGAGGCCATAGCTACTTTCCATAGAAATAGTTGGCAACACTGTGTATATTATGCGTTTACCGCTAGACTCAGAGCTCAGCAGAATTTAAATAATGTTGATGACATTACCCGGCAAGAATCTGCAGCTAGCAGATATGGACGTGGCAGCAGCTTCCAGGCTTGAACATGGCGTCCTCCATGGAGGGGCGGCGGCCGCCGCAAAGCAGCGCTCCTTGAATGAAGCTCCCTGGCCAGTTAGCAGTGAAGACAGTGCACCGGTATCCTCAATATCTGGAATATGCCGCTTAAACAACGCTTTGTGTGGCTGGCCCCAAATGGATCGCCTGCCTGCTGCAGCTATAGAGCTTAGAGGTAAGGAGCAATGCAAATAAATAGCAAGACTTCCTCATAGTGCCTAGGCTGTGAGCTTAGACTAGCAGCTAACATGTAGCAAGCAGACATGGTTTACACTGGCAGCATGCCATAGCTGGATTGCAGGAAGAAGCGCCGATTTACGAAGCAACGTGCAGCGCTTGCATGCAGGAGGAGCAGCCGAATGAGTAGAAGGAGGCTGTTTAAATATTCCGCCCTGTTAGTGAATGTACTGTGATAGGCGAACATCACTCAGCTGAGCCATCAGCTGATTCGGCCGGAGCGCTTGACTCTCGTGGCCTGCCAGGACTACGCGATGCTCCATATGTTTTATGCCATCAAAGACAAAATAATAACCCAGGAAAAAGTTGCCTGCAAGGTATGCAAATGGAAAATGCCCTACTAACTCTCCAAAGGCTGACACTTTGTCCCCTCCAAAGGATATTAGTCAGTTCAGTTTAAATAAGCCATTGTTGTGAATTAATGATGACCTCAAGTGTTATCATTTTTTCTTTTGTTTGAGCAATAGCGAGTCACTTGATCGCTGTGAAGAGCATCATTGACATTGTTGTAATCTTCCTCAGTTTTTTAGAATGGCGAAGCTACTCAACTACAAGTTTAATGCTTTACTGAAGTTCTGATGGTAGAAAATTTGTACAAATTTGAAATTCATTTTTCTCATGTTGAGATTTCTTCAAATTCAATTATTGTAAAAAGTGACAGCCCTATTCTGGACCTCCAGCACAAGAACGTCAGTTTCATCTTGGGAGAAGTTTCTTCTGACGAGGATATCCTCATCTTCAGTTGCGGTGGTAGACCATGGAACTTCAAGGGAATGTAAAGACATCATTTGATTGGCTATGATTGAACCCAGCTGCAACACACCCACTGATGATTTATTCAGCACTATTCAGCCCGTTTTCCACCTGTGCCGTGCACTGTGAGCTGTGCGCTCTTTGACTCCGGCCGCAAAAATATCTAAATTCAGTAGCAAGGCCTAGTGCACCCATGTGATCCACCACCGATGAGCTGCGTGCCATTTATTCAGGAAAATAGTGCCAACAAGTCTAATTAAGGGAAATTAGTCTCTAATGAATTAAGAACATTTATCAACTTGTCACAACACAGGGCTCATTACTATGGTTGGAACAAAAACCAGCAAACACAGTGGGTTCCTAAGGCTGAGAAACACTGATCAAAAACAGGAAGCCAAAACTTTTACAACTGCCTGATCATGTACAGCGGTTAATGGGTCAACGCTTCCTTCCTTCCTACAGGGTAAGACCATCCATGCGAAAATTATTCAAGCCTTAAACAGTGCATTCTGGCTCTGATTACTTTGAGCACATTCTGCACATTTCTACGTGTCTGGTCGCAGTATAGAGACAAAAATACATTACGTTTTTGCACATTCAGGTCATTCAAGTTTATTTTTATTTTTATCCTGATTTACATGCTTTTTTTCCACACAGTACGTATAATTGTTTTAATGGCATCTAAAGAAACAAGCACGAAACCGTCCAGACCCACGGCGCAACTTGGAGAACTATATTTTTTATACAGTATTTAGTATATTATATATATATATATATATATATATATATATATATATATATATATATATATATATATATATATATTATTATATTATATAGTATATATATATATTTTTATATATAGTAATATATTTCTATATTAAGTAAAATCAGGATGTAAAATGTAAAAAATGTAAAATCATACAGAAAACAGGGAGCTCAAAACAAAAACAAAATACTTAAGGCAACGTATTACTCTCAGAGGGCACTAGATCAAAGGCCAGCACGAAACAGCAGGCTTGAAGGCTCAAGACTGAATGAGGAGCAAAGCAACTAAGACAAAATAAATGTTATAACCAATAAGCTCCCAAATTGCAAACAGGTGAACACATAATCAGAGTTCATGATGATTATGTCGCCCCCTTGGTGACCAGCAAGAGGGGGTGCAACTTGAATCCTCACAGACAACCCTTCAAAAATGACCCAAATTCCTTTTTCAAGGCTTACCTCAATTACCCACATGAGCAATGGCTGTTCCTCCACACACAAAATGTGGACGGGCCCCTCCCACAGCCCATTGCATTTTATTACTGGCGTTTAGCAGACACTCTTATCCAGAGTGACTTACACAACTTTTTACATAGCAATTACATTGCATCCATTTATACAGCAGAATATATACTGAAGAAATGCAGGTTAAGTACCTTGCTCAAGGGTACAATGACAGTGTCCAATGTGGGAATCGAACCTGCAAACTTTAGGTTACAAAACCAGCTCCTTGCCCATTATACTACACTGCCCCTCCCCTTAAATCTCCCACTGCCTCTCCCAATCCTTGTTCTTCCTTTTCTTGTTTTTGCTCTTAAGTGCCACCTGTGAATAGTCCACGTCGGCCCCTCGGCCTGCAGCCCCATCACAGGCATCCTGGCCCTGTGTCTCCACGGGCCGGGGGGAGTGCTTGATCGAGGCGTAGTGCATGGCTTCCAGCTCCGCCCTGTTTTGGCCCTCTGCCCGGGGTGGTGTCCGTGAGTCTGTCCCTCCCAGCTGTGGGTCCCTGTGCTGGGCGGTTGCCATAGTGTGGTTAGCGTAGACGGGTTCTTCTGCTGCTGGGGGGGGACTCTGCAAAGCAAGCGTGTTTGCATTTATAACCGTATGCATTTCTCAACTACTCCTATCTGCGACCTTCTGGCTATGTGTGTGTGTGAGAGAGTGTGCGCGTGAGTGTGTGTGCATACGTGTGTGTACGTGTGTGCGTGTGTGTGTATGCGTACGTGTGTGTGTGTGTGTGGGTGAGTGTGTGTGTGTGTGAGTGAGTGCATGTGTGCAAGTGTGTGTCTGTGTGTGCGTGAGAAAGAGTGTTTGACATAGGGCTCAGACTCACCACATCCGTCAGTGTGAGCCCTCCGCTCTCCTTCCTTCTATATTCAGAACACTGGCTGTCTCTTTTATTCCTAAAAGTAACACACAACCTCACTGTCAACATACTGCACACACACCGCTTTAAGTATAATCACCCTGGAGATCAGTTATACATTTTAAGCATTTAGGTCTCGTTTTAATACTTTATCTAATAACTTTATTTTATGGGTGACCAACACATCAGTCAGAAACCACGCCCCTCCACCCCGCCCCTACAAATCGCAAGTCAGATTGGCCAGTGTAATTGATGACAATGAAAAACCTGCACACACACCGGCCCTACAGGGATGGAATTGCCTACCCCTGCTTTTGAATGGCCTTCGTGATGAGGTATATAATCGCCATGGCACCAGCTCCAGCAGCTGCAGCAATCAGCAGTGAGGTAATGCTGAAACCTGAACAAAGAACATTTCAGTTAGATACTGAGAAACACCCTTCGGACAAAAAAAGAGGGGAGAAACAGGCTGAAAAACAAAGCTTAAATGACATGGGAGTGCTGCACTTGGTCGTGATATTTCACAACCAAGTGCACAGTTTTTCAGTGCTGTACGATGGGGTAGTTGGGAATTGTAGTTTTTTTTTTTTTTTTTTTTTAAGTTCTCGGTGTATTAGTGACTCCATTATATGCATGTCATTTAAATGCATAATGCTGTTTAAATGAATTTTGACATGTAATTCCTGTGATAACTTGGTGACAGTGATTGCTGTTATGAAGACTATTTGTTCATTTTTTGTGATGTCACATTGGTTGTTTTTTTTTTGTTTTTTTTTGTTGTTTTTTTTTAGCTGTGTAAGCCTGGTCATGTGATCTAGTCGGTGGCCAATGAGTCATTTTAAAAGGACGAATGTCCACTTTGAATTTGTACACTTAAACCCACCCTTACGTTAATGCGTCACAATGTGCTTCTCTGTACATTATTTCATGACAGATAACATGTTAAAGAAGAGAAGCGTGCGCTAATTTACCTGAGTGTTGCTGTGGACACGGAATGAGGAGCTGGAGGCTGGAGGAGCCGAGAGTGTTGGTGCTGACGCAGAGGAGAGTGGGCGTGTCTCCCTGTGATTGGCGCATGGTGAGGGAGCTCCTCAGGCCTGTGTTCCCCAGCTGCTCCTCCCTGATGACTCTGCCAGTAGAGTTAGTGACCCGCAGTCCAGACACACGCCACTCCATGCTGGGAGAGGGATTCCCACGACTCTCACAGGAGCAGCTGATCTCTGCTGCAGTTCTGCAGCAGCTCCAAGAGCCAGAGATCTGAGGCATGTCTGAACACAGGATCCACAGTTACTAATATCACAGTTGCACACATAACATTTATATGTAATAAATGGAATAAAGGCAAGCACTGAACATACATAGTACATTCAGCTGTTAAGTTGTCCTTGCCATGTTTATTCTGTGTTCACAGTAGTACTGTTCACTGCCACTGGACTCAGTCATATTTAAGGTGAGATTCTGTCCAGTTCCTACAGTGTTCATCTCTGTACCATTCACTTTATACCAGGTGTAGTTCTGCACTGCTGCAGTCAGAGTTGCCCACTAACACTGAACCAGAAGGACTGACTGACACTGAGGTGCTCTTAGGAGGGTCAAGGAGATCTGAAAATAAAGTACTTGTACAATTAATCTTTATTTTAGTTTGTGTATAGATTTTAAAAAGCACTTGTACTGATTTTGCTATAATTATGTATTACCTTAAAAGGACAAAGATAACATGTCACTGGCACGTGTCCCAAAACATAAAACTGAACACAGATATACAATGAGGGAAAGGATTTATAGTCTAACAATAAAAATCACGGCTGATTGGATGGAAAAACTGAACTGGATGTAAAATTAATTCTCTTGTGGACTTATTCATAAGATAAATGCAAAACCAGCAATCTTACATAGAACTGTCAGAGTCAGACTGGCCTCAGATGTCTTCTGAGTGCTTCCTTGTTGCAGTGTGTAAAGTGCCTTGCAGGTGATCTTCTGCCCATGGTGGATGTGGGAAGCAGTGAAGGTCAGAACAGAAGACACAGATTTGGTTCGATCCTCATTCTCTTGCAGTTGATCCACACTGTCATTCAACCTGGGGGTCCATGTCAGATTTGGGGGGCGTTCAGGACAGGGTGCTGCAGCAGAACAGTTCAAACTCACAGAGGTCCCCTCCATCACCTCCACCCTCTCTGGGGTTATCTTGGGTTTGGGTGGAGAGTCTAGGAGATAAGAAGACATGAGGACAGGTTACTGTCTGTCTCAGGATTGGACACTCACACAGAACACAGAGCACACACTAATCACCATATCAACAGTATCAGACTAGCATACAGTATTTACAATATGAGATCAGAATTTGCAATGTGATATCTTGAGACAAGTCATTTTCATTCTTACTCTTTTACATCCAAGGTGTATTTCTCAAAGGGGACAGCATTTCTATCTCCGGTACCTAATTTTAAAAGCATAGGGTCTCGGCATCAACACAATGGCACACAGTGAAAAAGGCATAACAGCAAATTCAGTACCTTGTACATTAATTTTGACACCTGTAGGAAAATTATACATGAGAGGAGTCTGGGATTCCAATCTGAAGAAATAAGTATCACTGTGAGTCAAAGGGAAGCGATTCAGGATTGTGGTGCAGTTCTTATTCTTCAGATTTCCAATTAATGTTCCTTCAATTTTGTTCTTAGTTCTGCTGGAATTAAAAACAATGTGTCCATTGTATTGACTTTTTCTCCAGAGTCCTATAGCTTTAGCTGTCAGATTTTTGTCATATTGAGGTTCTATATCAAATGTGCAGGGAATCAGCACACAGGATCCACTCAGAGCTTCTATACTCTGAGGCATCCTGACTTCAAACTTTCTCCCCAGGGCACCTACAACACACACAACACAGCTCTGTAAATACAGCAGCTATATGGGGATTGGATCAGCTTTATACACACACAACAGCAGCTTTACAGACCTCACAACATTTAATACAGAATATTTGTGTGTGGATGAACTGTTCTTGCTGACACAGTCTGATCATGTCCTGCATTGACATTCGCTTTTGACCACAATTTCTGATCCTATTTACAGATGTCTTTCTCATAGATTTAAAGGCAGATGTCATTTTAGTTCCTGTTCCTATTGAAACACTAGCCAGTTGAGTAGTCTTTGTGACTAATGCTCCTCCCATCCGTGCTGCAATAATGAAACCTCTTTCAAAGTCACTTTGATCTTTTCCTCTTTCTATCTTGATCTAAAATCGAGGTCTACTTGGCCTGCACATCAATTTTATACATGCCACAGCGCATGATAGGATGTTAATTGTGTAATTGTATCATGCAGCGCATCTGTAGGGAAGCATCTGCATTCGTTATGTTCCTCCACTCATTTGTTCAAGTTTTTCCATTTGTCACCTATCTTGTTTATATATATATATATATATATATATATATATATATATATATATATATATATATGACAGGTCAAAAATCATGTTTTTACACTGTACTTATATACAGTAATCCTTTTGGATCGCTGTACATTATACAGTGTAGAGTTAGACCCCACCCCTTTAATGACCCACCTTGCAGCAGGCAGCCAATGAGGATGAACCTCTCTGCTTCAGTCATGACTCTGAGGAGTAGAGGAACTGAAGTTAGAAAACAGCACTGACACCCTGGGGAACATTACCCAAGTTTATCAGATGTGTTTTTATTAATCATTTGTATGTTTTGTAGGCTGGCCTACAGACTGCCATGAACGACACATCTTGCCATAAACATAATTCTTTAATAAACCTTAATGCTCAAAACAGAGCATAATTGATGGACAAAAGACTGCAGAAGAGTTTAGAATGCATATTTAAATAAAACAATTATAGTTGTTCAGAAATTGGTTCACATCTGATGTTGTCTGTAGTCCAGCGCCACTGGGCCAAATCTATCCTAGAAATCAATGAAAGCACATGAAATGGGCTGTTATATGTTGTGACTGAGTGTCCTGTCAGAGCCAAAGAAAGGAACTCATGAGCTCAAGAAAAGAAGACAACACGGCCACAGTCATTCAGGCCTTACACACTGGACATGTCAACACTCCCCTCAGTGTCTACGACTTTCTCAAAACACACAAGAAATTCACTGTATGAAAAGCTGACTAAAATCTGCCGTGCAGCTCTTCTAGTAGTTTGTCCCTGTATCCTACTGCAAATGTTAAAGTGCATCCAATAAAAAAGGGCTCTTTTTGTTTTTTTGACCTAACCGAAAAGAGCAAAGTTGTTCAAGCACAACCACACTCTCCCCAAAGCATAGCTGCATAGGGATTTTATAATATCGTCTCTATTTACATTACATTACATTACATTACAGGCATTTGGCAGATGCTCTTATCCAGAGCGACGTACAACAAAGTGTATAACCATAACCAGGAACAAGTATGTCGAAAACCCTAGAGAGAAGTACCGTTCCAAGTGCAGGGAACAACCGCATAGTTCAACTTGAACCCTGAAGGTTAAACTGATTAACACTAACACAAACGAGAAAAGCAACAACGCAGTCTATGCAAAAATAGAAGCAGTAGTTAAGACAATTGCATTAACTAAGTCACCTACGAAACAGCTACCTAGTTACAACCCTAAGCTTACAGTCAACTTTACTGTAAGCTTAGGGTTATTTACTTCATTAAATTAAACGATGAAACATGGATGAATGTGGGCTTGTTTCAGAGCAGAGAAATGTGTGTGAAGGCATACATCTTAAAAAATTGTTAAAATATTTTTGTTTGTGCAGAATGTGAATTTAGAGTAAGTGCAGTTAAGCTTTTTTTGGTGATTGCTGGTGTCTCTTGCTTCAGACAAAGCTTGTTGTTGATGATGGATGCCTAGATATTTATGGGCTAATAAGAATTGGGTGAAAAGTATCAAACAAAAGCAGACTTGCAGTATATTTCAGTTCATTCCCCCCAAACCAGAAGTCTGAATTGTCTTGAATTTTACTCTAAATCAGAATTTTTTTGTTTTATACTTTTGTCACAAATCTGATTCCATAGCAGACGACATCTTTTTGACCTGCAAACTATCTCCATGCTACGTAGCGACTGTCCCACAGACAGAGCTTTTAAAGAAATTGCTTGTGTTATGCTGTTGACTCAAATGTGACCAAGCATAAATTATTCGCCATTCCAGTGCACAATGCAAAATGACTTCGGATTGAAATGGAAAAAAGTCAAAAGGCTTATTAATATTGTGGTGTCATTTCAGTGCATATAATGTGTATTCTGATGGACACATTAAATTGTCTGTATGATCTGCAGTTTATCACAGTATACCGTAATATTTGAGGAATACAATGTTTGGACTCAATCTGTAATTTCTTTATTTTTAGGAAAATTAGAAAAAAATCACTGACAACCACAATATATTTTGAGAAAAATAAACGTAATGTGTTTCCATTATAGACATAATAAATCAATTTCACTGCAGTTCTTTTTAATTAAATGCCAATGATAGACATCTTCGCAATGGGCGACCTATCTTCATGCTATGTAGCGACTCCGTCCCACAGACAGAGCCTGTTAAAGAAATAGTTTGTGTTACGTTATTGAAACAAATGTGACCAAGTAGAAATTACTTTCAATTCCAGTGCACGTGGCAAAAGTCAAAAGGCTTATTAATATTGCAGTGTTCTTTCAGTGCATATAATATGTATTTTGACATACACTTTAAATAGCCTGTATGAGCTGCAGTTTATCACTGTAATATTTGAGGAACACAATGTTTACACTCAATCTGTAATTTCTCTACCTTTAGGAAAATTATAAAATCACCCACATGCACAATATATTTTGAGAAAAATAATCTTAATGTGTTTCCATTATAGACAATATATCATCTTCAGTACAGTTTTTTTCAATTAAAAGTCAATGAAAGTAACAGCCTGAATATAATCTGTAGTTTGTCTGAGCCAAGTGCTACACAGGTGGAAATATACTTACTGTAGATCAGAAGAATATCCAGTATCTCTCCTCTGCACACTGACCCACAGCATGCAGAGCACAAGTATAAATGCACACAAAAGAGGAACTTCTCATATGTGGCATTTCCTGAATCATGCTCAGAATGAGAGGATGTCAATATTTTGTATTTAAGTTTAACAGAAAATGTGTGACGTTATTTGCTGAACAGGTTACCCTACAGGGTTGGAGTCCTGATCTATGTGGTCACTTCTGGCATTACGATCTTTACTTCACTCTAGTGTGTTTCTTTTGCACCTCTGCACCTTGAACTAATGCACTTGTTGTACGTCGCTCTGGATAAGAGCGTCGGCTAAATGCCTGTAATGTAATGTAATGCTACACCGAGATGCAAACAATGTAGAAGGTGTCTTACAATTGCTGGTTTGATGATCAAGCTACTTTGACTTCATGAAACAGTAACAGAGTGTGCTTTTTCTGTTTAATTAGAGTAAGTAAAATAGCATCAATGCGCAAAACACAAACAGAGAAAAACCAAAAGGAGAATGGACAAAAGAGAAGCTACTGCACAAAGTCAATATAACACTCTTAATCAATCAAACATCTACGTTATTTAAGTGACACACGTAAAGTAAAAACCCGCCAATGTACATGCAAAGTGTCTTTTGATGCACAAGTTATTCTGCACGGCGACATAGCTCAGGAGGTAAGAGCGGTTGTCTGGCAGTCGGAGGGTTGCCGGTTCAATCCCCCGCCCTGGGTGTGTCAAAGTATCCCTGAGCAAGGTACCTAACCCCTAATTGCTCCCAACTGATTGGTACCTTGCATGGCAGCCTTCACAATTGGTGTGAGTGTGTGTGTGAATGGGTGAATGACAGGCATCAATTGTAAAGCACTATATAAATGCAGTCCATTTACATTCTCACCTCTGTTTAAACTGAGTGATTAAAAACAAACACAGATCTGATCCTGTCTTTACTACACACGTCTCTGATACTGAGGGAATCTGCATATGTTTCAGATATGATTAATCAGCGTAGTGGCGCCCCCTGGTGTGTATTTCTGTTATATGCACACATATAACAGTAACATGATTCAAGCAATTATCTAATAAACGAAAGCATTAAACATACATATTACATTCAGCTGCACAGTTGTCAAGTTCTCCTTGCAATGTTTATTCTGTGCTTCACAGTGGTGCTGTTCACTGCCACTGGACTCATTGAAGGTGAGATTCTGTCCAGTTCCTACAGTGTTCATCTCTGTACCATTCACTTTATACCAGGTGTAGTTCTGCTCTGCTGGGTTGGCATTACTGCTGCAGGTCAGAGTTGCAGAGCTGCCCTCTCACACTGAACCAGGATTGAATGGCACTGAGGTGTTCTTAGTAGGGTCAAGGAGATATGAAAATATGGTACAATTGGCTTTGATTTTAGTTTGTGTATACACTTTAAAGCATCTGTAATGATTGTGCTCATGTTTCACCTTTAAAGGACAAAGATAATATGTCAATTGTCAAAAACTGAACTCACAAATACAATGAGGGGAAGGATTTATAGTCTAACAACAATAATCACTGCAGACTGGATGGAAAAAATCAACTGGATGGAAAATTCATTTTCTTGTGGACCCAGCAAACCCAGCAATCTTACATAGAACTCTGAGAGTCAGACTGGCCTCAGATGTCTTCTGAGTGTCTCCTTGTTGCAGTGTGTAAAGTGCCCTGCAGGTGATGTTCTGCCCATGGTGGAGGTGGGAAGCAGTGAAGGTCAGAACAGAAGACACAGATTTGGTTCAATCCTCATTCTCTTGCAGTTGATCCACACTGTCACTCAGTCTGGGGGTCCATGTCAGATTTGGGGGGAGTTTGGGAGAGGGGGCTGCAGCAGAGCAGGTCAAACTCACAGAGGTCCCCTCCATCACCTCCACCCTCTCTGGGGTTAACTTGGGTTTGGGTGGAGAGTCTGGGAGACATGGAGACATGAGGATGGGTTCCAGTCTGTCTCAGGATTGGAGAGACTCACAGCACTCAGAGCACACACTAATCAGCACACCAACAGTGTCTAATTAACACAGTATTTACAACGTGAAATCTAAAGACAAGTCATTTTCATTCTTTATTTTATATCCAAGGAGTATTTCTCATAAAGGATAGAACTTCTATTTTTGGCACCGAATTTTAAAAGCATAGGGTCTCAACATCAACACGGCTCATAGTGAAAAAGGAATAACAACAAATTCAATACCTTGTATAATAATTTTGACGGCTGTTGGAAAATTATACTTGAGTTCATCGAAGGCTTCCAATCTGAAGAAATATTCATCACTGTAAGATTGAGGGAAGCGATCCAGAATTGTGGTGCAGTTATTCATCTGCAGTTTTCCAATTAATGTTCCTTTAATTGTGTTCTCAGTTTTGCTGGAGTCAAACATGGTTCTACGTTCATTTCCACTTTTTATCCATAGTCCTTTAGCTTCAGCTGTCAGATCTCTGTCAAAATCAGATTTTATATCAAATGTGCAGGGAATCAGCACACAGGATCCACTCAGAGCTTCTATACTCTGAGGCATCTGGATTGAAAACTCTCTCCCCAGGGCACCTGCAACACACACAATACAGCTCTGTGAATACAGCAGCTATATGGGAATTTGGGTCAGCTTTATACACACAGCACCTTTACAGACCTTTACAAAACACTTTGCTGTGTGGATGTTTTTATTCATATTTAGTACAACAAAGGTTTTACTGACTGAAAAATGCAATGATAATTAATATAAAGCACAACCATTCTCCACAAATTTATATATGAAAAACATTTTTTTAATACTATAATAATCTACAGTAATCCCTTTGGATCGCTGTACATCTTTCCAGTATAGAGTTAGACCCCACCCCTTTAATGACCCACCTTGCAGCAGGCAGCCAATGAGGATGAACCTCTCCACTTCAATCATGACTCTGAGGAGTAGAGGAACTGAAGACAACACAGCCACAGTCATTCAGCCCTTACACACTGGACATGTCAACACTCCACTGAGTCTCTACGACTTTCTCAGAACACACAAGAAGTTCACTGTACGAAAAGCTGACAAAAGTCTGCTGGGCAGCTCTTCTTGTAGTTTGTCTCCGTATCCTATTGAAAATGTTAAAATTCATCCAATAAAAAGGCACACTTTTTGTTTTATTGACCAAACCGAAAAGAGGAAAGTTGTCCAAGCGCAACCACACTCACCCCAAAGCACAGCTGCATAGGGATTTTATATCGTCTCGATTCACTTCATTGAATTAAACAACGAACATGTGAGCCTGCTTCAGAGCAGAGAAATATGTGTGCCAGCATACATATAAAAATATTGTTAAAATATTTTTGTCTATGCTGAATTAGAATTTGGAGTAAGTACTGATGCTGCAATTAAGCTTTTTTTGGTGATTGCTTGTGTCTCTTGATTCAGACAAAGCTTGTCGTCGATGATGGTACCTAGATATTTATAGCCTTATAAGAATTGGTTGAAAACTATCAAAAAAAGCAGACTTGCAGTATATTTACTTTTTTTTACCCCAAAACCAGAAGTCTGAATTGTATTGAATTTTACTCAAAAATACTAAAAAATGTATTTCTTTTTTCTAAATCAGAATTTTTTTGTTTAATACTTTTGTCACAATTCTGATTTCATAGCAGAGCAGTGTTGGGTATGACATCTTAGCAACAGGCAAACTATCTCAATGCTATGTAGCGACTCTGTCCCACAGACAGAGCCTATTAAAGAAATAGCTTGTGTTATGTAATTTAATCAAATGTGAACAAATATAAATTACTTTCAATTCCAGTGCACATGGCAAAATGACTTTGGATTTAAATGGCAAAAAGTCAAAATGCTTATTAAAATTACAGTGTCCTTTCAGTGCACATAATGTGTATTTTGACGTACACTTTAAATAGCCTGTATGAGCCACAGTTTATCACAATATACCATAATATTTGAGGAATACAATGTTTACAGTCAATCTGTAATTTCTCTACCTTCAGGAAAATTATATAATCACTGACAAGCACAATATATCTTGAGAAAAATAATCTTAATGTGTTTCCATTATAGACAGAATAAATCAACTTCAGTGCAGTTCTTTTTAATTAAATAGTAACAGCCTGAATACAAACTATAGTTTGATTGAGCCCAGCGCTACACAGGTGGAAATATACTTACTGTAGAACAGAAGAACATCCAGTCTGTCTCCACTGCACACTGACACTGAGCCTGCAGAGCACAAGTATAAATGCACACAAAAGAGGAACTTCTCATATGTGGCCTTTCCTGAATCGTGCTCGGAACGTGATGCTGTGAATATTTTTGTTTAACTTTCACAGAAAATGTGTGACATGTGCAGGACGAACATGCCAAAAATGTAGAATGTGTCTAACAGTTGCTGCTCTGGTGATCAAGCTACTTTGACTTCATAAAACAGCAACAGAGTCTGCCTTTGCAGTTAAATTAGACTTAAGTAAAGTAGCATTAATGCTCAAAACATAAACAGTCAGCAGAGAAACACAGAAAGGAGAATGGACAAAAGAGCGACTGCACAAAGGTCACATATAACACTTGGATCGGCTGGTAAATCGAGAGCTTTGCCTTTCAGTTCAGCTCCTTCTTCACCACCACCGTCCGATGCAATGCCCACATTACTGCAGCTGCTGCATCTAGACGGGGCTCAGTCTCCAAATCCGAAATAAGAAAGAGGATAGATTGAAATGTACTAGTCATCTATAATATACCTATTGTGCAGTGAAAATGGTTGGTAAACAAATATCCATTTTCCATATTCAAGTCTGAAATATGGACATACATGGAGTCAAGTATGCCAACAAAAAAGTACATCCAAGAAAAAACAAAACAAGACAATATTAAACAATAAGTAAAATAATCACATGGGTCCTAAAAGTTTAACAACAATTTTCACTATGGTTTTTAGGAATCTAAATTTGCGGATAAAAATGTTTGCCAAAATAATGATATTATTAACCATAAACTGTAATTCACTGTCTATAGAGGTGACAAATAAGTGATTATAATTCATCCGTTGACAACATGTTGACAACTTGTGATTCAAAACATCAAATAGGTGAAATGGGAGATTGATCACTTTTTTCATAAAATAAATGAAATAAGAATGCAATAGAATGTCTAATATTACATTTTATCTAAAGATCTGAAACCATTCACTGTGACACATATGCAATAACAGAGGCAGGGGGCAAATACAGTTTTATGGCAATGCAGCTATTTCTAACATAATGTGGCATTGAAAGAGACAATAGTCCTTCAATAGATGCAAAAATTCTAATTAAGAGCAATTAGTTCCTAATTAAGAATAACTACCAGCTCATGACAATACAGAGCTTGTTTCTATGGTTGGAACAAAAACCAGCATACACAGTGGGTCCTCTGGACCAGGGCTAACAAGCACTGGTCAAAAACAGAGCAGCAGGAAGGAAATGTTTTAAAACTGCTCTATCAAACACAGTGGTTGATGGTTTAATACTTCCTTCATACACACCGTCAACACATTAAATTGAGAAACATCAAATTTGAGGTTTAAAATGTCCATGCAATAGTGTATATTATACTGTACAATATATTATTATATAGTATAGAGTCCATAGATGTTTTTCCATTTTTGAGTTTAGATTCCATTTAAAGAATAAAAAAAACATTTGGTTTACTTAAAATTTACTGTCAATCTGTCCCACAACAATTGTTGAAAATTCATTGGGATGGAGAATTAATTTATATTTCTCAGAACTGAGTGAATACAGTGAAGATGTCGGAAATGGACAATGAACAAAAAATATTCTGTAAAGATGACTAAGGCCCTGTCCACACGTATACGGATTTTTCTGAAAACGTAGCTTTTTCCCTCCGTTTTGGCCTCCCGTCCACACGAAAACGGCGTTTTAGGTCACCGAAAACTAAGCTTTTTGAAAATACCTTCCAAGGTGGAGATTTTTCAAAACTCCGGATTCTCTGTCTTCGTGTGGACAAGAAAAACGGAGCTTTATGAAAACGCTGACGTCATGACGTCAACTCGCGCATCAGTTACCATGGCAATTGTTGTATTGCGCATGCGGCAATCGTTTTAGCGTTCTCCTGTGGACGGAGATATTTTTTAAAACGCCGGTCGTGTGGATAGGATTTTTTTTTCAGAAAAATTCGTATAGGGGTGGACAGGGCCTAAAAATCTGAATGGGTAAAAAAATTTCTGCCAGGATAAATTTCAAATAAAGGAAAAAAGAAAATGCCAAGAAAATCCCATTTGAACATACAAAATAAAAATGACACTCTGCATTCAGTTGTTGTTTTCTTTAAACAATAGCTTTTCAGAAAACACAATATGATCATATTTTTAATGAGCTGCAGTTGGTCTCAGTTTCCATCTCCAGGTTTCTGGTAGTCATTGTCCTCTTCTTGTGAAGTCCCAGGGTCTTTCTGATGCTTGTTTTTTACCTACACACACACACATACACACACATGTACGCAAACACACATACGCACACGCACACACACATGCACACAGGCACACACGCACACAACATTTAGTTATTTAAACCTCCATATCTTGATCAGAGCCACACTTTGGCAATTGAAATCATTCTGTCAGTGGAGGGAGCAGGCAGGGCTTATGTTCATATCATGAAGAAATATAATACAATATAAATATAAAAATCAATATCAGTAAACAGCAATATAATTAAATCGAAAACTTGTAAAAAAAAATTATTTTAAGAATCCTTAACATATTGTGGCAGTCGCCCGGAAACAGACAGGGGAGGAGTGATTGAGGGGAGGTACGTGGTGGCGCGCTGGCTCCACCCCCGAGCCTTATTGGGAAGTTCCGGGGCTAACCAGATGCACCTGCATCCCATTTGACCGGCAGCTTTAAAAGGAGAACAGCCCTAGCATTCGGGGTGAAGCGCCGAGAGGGAAAAGCGCTGGAGAGAGTGAGTGGAAAAACGAGTTACTTTGGATATACAGATTTGACTGGAGCAAACGGACAGCCCTGCACGTGGAACGACCCCCTTTGTCTGGACGAGGAACTGGCTTTGGACTCCGGACTTTGGATTACGGACTTTGGTTTACAAGAACGGTTTGCGGACTCTTCCATAACTCCCCCCCCTTTTCCCGAGTTTATTAATTCCCCTAATAAACTTTGGGTACCATTTAGCTTGTGTGCTGATCCTGGGCGGAGTTGAGACCCAACACCCTTGGTCCTGCTACAATATTTACTTTGTTGAATTTTGGATTTGCCAGACATCCATTTTGTGGAAAAAAATAGCATCACTCAAAGTTAAGGGAAAGTTTCAACTGAATCCAATCCAAAGTGATTCCCCAGAGCATTTCAGACCTTCAGCTGAGTCTGGGAGGTTCTCACCTCTGTTTGAACTGAGTGATTAAAAACAAACACAGATCTGATCCTGTCTTTACTACACACATCTCCGATACTGAGGGAATCTGCATACGTTTCAGAAATATGATTAATCAGTGTAGTGGCGCCCCCTGGTGTGCATTTCTCTGTGTCACACTTGCTCACCTGCAGCACATCATATTCAGGGCTGATGTTGGGGAGCTGCAGACTGGCATATGTGTCCCCGTCCCTCCCTCCCTTTAAAGGAAAAGACACACAGATTGTGTGAATGTAAAATAGAGGTGAAATCAGGCTGAGCTGCAGACAGAGTGTTTCAGAAGTGGAAGAGGAGGAGAGGATGGTGAGACTCACCTTCAGTCTTCTAGACAAACTGGAGACATGAAAATCAGAGTAGAAAGAGAATGTGTTATTGCATCTGCTTATACAATATGTCTCTGCAGACCTCAGTCATATACTGTAAGGGATGGTTTTAATTTTAGTGACATTTTACTGAAAGAATAATTGCCTTTTTGTAACTATAATACTCTCTATAATACTCTATACTACTATATAATGCTCTCAATGACTGTTTCTCCAACACCCCCCCACCTTTACATCCCCAAGCACAGCTGCAGGAAGATTCTATATCATCAATCGTGATTTACTTCAATCAAATCAATCAATCAAATTTTATTTGTATAGCGTATTTTACAGCAGTTGTCACAATGCGCTTTACATACAACCCTGGCCTAAACCCCCACAGGAGCACTTCATTAGAAGAATGAGGAGAATTAGGAAAATTAGGAGAATACTTCATTATTTCATTATTTTCTCACTGCTGATGGTATTTTGCAATTGCAATTTAAAACCACAGTAAAAGTAAAATAACTATTAAAGGCGCGTCTGCATAGCTTTAATGTTGACGTTATTAAATGAACATTATCACATTATATTCACACACTGCTGAATATCATCCGATATATCCAGTTCTCCTCAATTAGGCTATAGGTGAGAAATAAAAGAATTTTCATTTGCATTGCAAAATTGTGGGGTTGGGAAGTCAGTAAATGAACAACATACACATTGTAGGCCTGAGCATAGCCTAGCCTACTACAAGTGAACCGCTGTGTCCAATTATGCTTGTAGTTTGTGCTTTTTGGTTTGATGCCAAAGCAAGCTGCTTTATAGGCCAAGCCAGTTGTGATGCTCATTACAGTGACTGTTTGTTAACATTTCAACCAGCCTGCAGCCAAGTATTATCCAGGCTGAGGCCTGTTCATGGTTCTGATGTCTACCTTGACCTACTTTCCCAATCGCCTAAGTTGTAAAACCCAACGCATTGTCTACTGTAAAATATCTAGGCCTAATGGCGCAGTGCGTGCACGTGTTTGCAGGGGTCCCATCATAACTGCAGTAGCTTCCTCCACTGCTCTTAGCCTTTTTTTTTTTAAAAGCATGCACAGCAACTTGTTTTGATGTTCCAGAGTTTTAATTAGCCACAGTACAATGATGACACGCACAGAAAACAAATCTTAAAAAAGCTAGCGACAGAGCGTGACATGCCGTTTTTGGCTCTGTCTAATCTGTAAAATATCCAGAATCCTGTGTTAATGTGACCTCTGTGTCTGATATTAACCTCTTGACCAGAAGCACATACTGTAATTGGGCATGTGCATACAATTAAACGGAAACAATTGAGTCAACGATATTGAGTTTAAAATGAATCACTAAGCAATGCAGGCCTGTAAACTATGGCACAATCTGTGCCTTGAATAAACAGTTGTCCCACCCAAAATCTCAGTCTCCCTGTATCTTTGTATCTGGCTTGGCTCTGACCCACAGGTATCAAGATCCTTAGTCAGCACCCCACCACCAATGACACCAACTTGTTCCCCATGACATCAGCTCTCCGGCAATACAAAACCTGATTGCAATGTATTATGGAGAACCTGAGTGTGGTGTGGGGATGGCTGGTTTAAGCAGCCACACCTGCCCTGGGTCAAGCTAATTAGACCTGGCCAATTAGATAATTGGCCAGGCTAATTGGACCCAGGAACAGGAGTGGCTGCACCTGTGCGTAGTGAGGTAATCACTGCGCACAGGTTAAATCTGCCATCCCCAGCCATACCTGGGAGCCTCTCTGTCATGACAGTGTTTTAGATCTGCTCCCTTTGGCTACAACATCTTGCCAAACCCTTGTAAATAAATCTGGACTTTTTGAACATCTTCTCCCTGTGTCTCTGTGCTGGAGGGCTCCAAGGAAAGCCACTTCGGTGGCCTGTGGCAGGTGTGTTTGCCACAGTGGAGCCCAACGTGGGGCTTCTCCAGTACAAGGAAGAGGCACAGGAGGGCCAGCCAGGAGGCACACTGGAGGAGGGGCAGCTGAGGTGTTCCTGACGGGGCTTCGGACAGATCCTCCAGGCCGGGGACAGGGAGCAGGAGATGACTGGGGAGGGGAAGGAAGCGATCCTCAGCTGGGATGCTGAGGAGCTGGACCTGGCCGGGAAGGCAGGTCAGCTACGGGCGGCGCACAAGCGGTGGCCGCGCCGTTTCGCTTCCTTTTGTCCCTTTTGTTGTTTTAGTTTGTTGTTTTTAGCCTGGTTGGTTTGCCCGGAGCCCATGAGGGGGAAGCCTGCAGCAGCCTGCCAGCAGAGCCGACTGGCAGCCACCACAGCTACAAGGGTTCCAGGTCCCCAGCGCCGCCAGGAAGCAAGCCCACCAGCCCAGCCACCTCACCACAGCCCCTGGAACAGCCCAAGCCTGGTGACGCCCCCACCAGCCAGCAGAGCAGCCCAGGACTTCCCGTGCTCCAGGAGGGAGGAGGAAGAAGGGCTGCCTGGTCGTCCGGGGGAGGGTCACAGCATGTACTGGACTGTTCTGGGGGCCCCCCACCCTGACTCTTTACTGGAGTTTTTAATATTGTTTTTGTTCTGGCTTTGTTGGGAGTGCGGGGGTAGGCTTCGGCCAGGGATTCTCCCTGGCCTCAGTTTGGCGTTGGGGGTATGTGGTGTGGGGATGGCTGGTTTAAGCAGCCACACCTGCCCTGGGTCAAGTTAATTAGACCTGGCCAATTAGATAATTGGCCAGGCTAATTGGACCCAGGAACAGGAGTGGCTGCACCTGTGCGTAGTGAGGTAATCACTGCGCACAGGTTAAATCTGCCATCCCCACCCACACCTGGGAGCCTCTCTGTCATGACAGTGTTTTAGATCTGCTCCCTTTGGCTGCAACATCTTGCCAAACCCTTGTAAATAAATCTGGACTTTTTGAACATCTTCTCCCTGTGTCTCTGTGCTGGAGGGCCCCAAGGAAAGCCACTTCGGTGGCCTGTGGCAGGTGTGTTTGCCACACTGAGGTTCACATAATGCTGATCCAGTTAGATTCTTTTAACAACTGAGCACTGTCTCTTGATCACACCTGCTGACTCCTTGTCAGCACACTAAACAGTTTCCTTTGGGGGTCTGATAAAAGGCTGAATTCTGTAAACTGCCTGTAGTATTTATAACCTACATACAACAGTACACTGTTTTTTAAAAAATATTTGTCTCTGCGGAATGAAGTTCCTTGAATTTAGAGGAAGTACTGAGGCTGCTGTCTTTTTTGTGTGACTGCTTGTGTCTTATTTAGATAAAGCTTTCTGATGAGGATGGTACTGAGGTATTTATGTCCTTTTCAGAACTAGGCCCAAAGCATCAAACAAAACATTTTATAGTTTGCACAGGCACAAAAAAAAAAAATGATCCAAAATTAAAAGTTGAGGTTTTACTCTTAAAGTCAGTATTTCTCTGTGCTAAATGTATTTATTTTCTCGCAATACAAAATGCTTTGCTTGATACTTTACATCAGAAAAAAATGCATGTGAAAATTATGTTTAAAAAAAAAAAAAAAAAAACTTTTTACACAAATCGATTCCATAGCAGAGCAGCAGTCTCAATGGGCAGATTGCCTCCACAATAAGTTCCCCATATCCACCCCAGACAGAGTGTGACAGAGTGCATATACTGGCCCTATGTAAGTTTTAAGTCATGTAATTGTTAACTCAAATGTGATCTAGCATAAGTTCCTTGCAACTCCATTTGATATGGCAAAGTGACTTTGGAATAAAATGGCAAAAAAGGCTTATTAATATTGTGGTCTTATTTCAGTGAATATGTGTGTTCTCACATGCATGTAAGAGCTGCAATTTCTCAGAAAATACATCAATAACTGTGACATTGTTTATACTCAAACAGTAAGTATAGACAGTGAGTGTAAACAGTGTTTATACTAAAAACTGTAATTTCTCTATCTTTAGGGAAAAAAAAAATCAGGGACCACCACAATGTTTCCTGAGACACTTTCATTACAATCAGGATAAAGAAACTTCAGTACAGTTCTTTTTAATTGAATTTCAATAAAAGTGGCAACCTGATTAATCTGTAGTTCGCTTGCGCCAAGTGGTAGAAATGTACTTACTGTAGAACAGAAGAATATCCAGTCTGTCTCCACTGCACGCTGACCCACAGCATGCGGTGCACTAGTATAAATGCACACAAAAGAGGAACTTCTCATATGTGGCTTTTTGTGAAACATGCTCGGAACAGGAGGCTGTGAATATTTCTGATGTACTTTCATAGAACGTGTGAACAACATACCCACACTTTTATGAAGCAACTACTGATATTCAACTTCTTTTTTTCTCTGTAATACGACAATAATACAAGCATGCCAAAATAGATCAATTGCATTACAATTTTTTCCCTGATAATGAAGCTACTTTGAAGTAATAACCAGAGGTGGGTAGTAACGCGTTATATTTACTCCGTTACATTTACTTAAGTAACTTTTTGAATAAATTGTACTTGTAAGAGTAGTTTTAATGCAACATACTTTTCACTTTTACTCGAGTATATTTGTGAAGAAAAAATGTTACTTTTACTCCGTTATATTCGGCTACATTTCGCTCGTTACTTTTATTTTTTACCCATTTTTTATTCAATGCACGTTCTGTTCGTTTCATTCTCTCAGAGAGACTTCAGCCAAAGAGGCTGACTGGTCTTTGCTTTGGCTCTGTCATAGCCCCACATGACTCCGTTTCACCAATCAAACGTAGCCAGTCACAGCACACAGAAGGATGAGTGGGCGACAACAATGGCTAAAACAACGGCGGGTGATTCGTAGCAGGCAGAACACCCCTGGCCTCACGTTCAAACTACGTTTTACTTACAGACTACCAAAAACAGTAGTTACATTATGCGCTGCCTTCTTTGTCTGCCTAGAAATGTGGACATTTCAGCCTACAAGAACTCAGCTTCGAACTTGAGAAAATATGTGGCGGTAAGTTGTAGGTTAGTTTGGCTGTGGATAGCTAACTATTTGACTGAGTGGTCATTTATTGTATTGGACAATCCGTTTGTGAAATATACGGGCATTTGTGATGCCTCGGTATCTTCCAAAATAGCTGTGCGTAATACCACACGCGTTGTTTACGGCGCTGTCGCCCTTTTTAGTACAGTCTGGCTTGATTGACAATTCATTTATTCAGTAGGTGAGAGTATAAGCTTTCTAACGATGTATAACATGTCTAATTTTGCTTTTGGAATAGCGTTTTTTAGGTCAGCGTAACCGAAATTTTTCTTATCGTCGCATTCACTTATGCATTTGGTAGCAGTAAAAGACGCAGCACGGAACGTGGTCAACGATTATTCGTAATTTCTTGGGAAATACTATTATTATTGAGGACTTCTGGGCATAGCTAAGCCGTATGTTTGCTGATAGACCTAGATGACATCGTTTTATGGAGCAAAACAAGCGGATTGAACTGTATTGTTGATTTACGGTCTCTGTCTCCATCTACTGAACACATAAGATTTCATCATTGCTATGTAAGTAGGCTATTATTGCTCAAAATACTTCGGTTATACACGTTATTTTTTTAATTGAGTGTGTTTAAATAGGTTACTGGTATTAATGTGGATATTTCACACTGTAATGTAAGCATTAGTTAGTAGTGTAATAGTTTTTGTGAAGCATGCAACAGTCAAGACGTGAGCGCTGGAACACTGCATAGCATACATAACGTTTGTTTACGCTAAACCGGAAGTTCTGCACATGTTCCGCGCAAGGCATCATGGGACTTTGGAATATCGTGAAGTGCCTCATAAGGTACAATAATGGTGCTACAAAGCATTATGTTTCCCACATATAACGTTTCTGTTTGAATTTGAGCAGGCTCCTCTTTGTTGTGATGATGAGTCTATTTTAATGGATAAATCCCTGTAGCCTCATTGATATTTTTTCTGTCAACGGAGGGTTCACCCCAACAAACTGACAGGGTATACAGACTTAATAGAGTCCAACAGAAAGCGAAAATCCTCCTCTTCTGACGAACCTCCTGTGTATTGTTTTATTGTATTATTGTTTTAAGGGATATGATTTAGGCCATATTTGAATTTTCACATGGCTATTGTGTATTTGGTTTATTTCTATTGGACAAGCATTTACAATTTTATATTTTGGACATTTAGATTTTTACGTTCATCTTGCTCTTCTTATTTCAACATTAAATCAGATTATATGAAGTAACTCAGTACTTGAGTAGTCTTTTCACAAGATACTTTCTTACTCTTACTCAAGTAATTATTTGGATGACTACTTTTACTTCTACTTGAGTCATTATTATTTTAAAGTAACAATACTTTTACTTGAGTACAGGTATTGGCTACTCTACCCACCTCTGGTAATAACACAGTAAAAGAGTCTGCATTTACAGTTAAAGTAGAATAAGCAAATTAGCATTACTGCCCAAAACACAAACAGTCATCAGAGAAACATCCAATAGAGAATGGACAAAAGAGGAGCTACTGCACAAAGGGAAATATAACACACTTAACCAATCAGACATGTACAATCACTATGGAAACACTGCAAAGAGAATTTGAATAAAACCCACAAATATTTCCCCTCCTTTCACAAAGTGCATACTTAATTAATGATCAGGGATCCCCCTTGATTTCTCTGCCTTTTTGTATTTGTTTATTAATGGTTCAGATGAGTTGACAACATAACACATCTTTTTAATTATCCCTCTCCTAGTAAGCATCATGATGACACATAAAAATATCAATATTTTAAGTTATTTTCATGAGTGACAGCTTTGGCTATTATGGGTATGTTTGAGAGCTACTATGAGGAGACACTAGACCAGGCAACATTTAAGCCATGTCTCACAGCCAGCAGTGCCATGACTTCTGCTTTAATCCAGGATGAGCGGACCCAAATGTCCAACATAGTGCCTGTAGGTCTATTTTTTTAAGGTACAGAATTACAAAAGTATGAGGACTGCAAACATGGGGAGTCTCAGCTCCCCCCCAACCCCCCCCCCCACGCACGCCAAAGAAGTGTGGGCCTTGGTCACCCCTGAGTTACAGCATGGGACGCATTTAGCAGAGGAGAATAAGTGGCTTCAAGGCCTGTCTGAAGAAGTGCCTACTCAGTATTCCAGCAGTTTAACAGTTCAACACCAAAAACCACAATTAACAAAAAAAAAAAGGGGGGGGGGGGGGAGAAATCTCCCTCCTCACTGACTGGTGTGATGCCAGGGTTTCTGTCCTTTAAGTGCCCTACTGCAGCAGGTGCTTTCATCTATCAATAGCCCCCCCCCCCCCCCTCCACCCACCCCCCACACACCCCAATGGATTACCTGAATGACCTGTTTTGCCTATGTCACTTAAGACACAATCCAGCGTAATTTGACATGTATCATACAATATTATCACATTATTTAAATTTGGGCTTATATTTCGCAAACATGAATAACAATGTCATCAGTCAATCGAGGATTGAATCATCTTGGACCACTGCACCCCAGACCTGGTACGAATTTGTATTTGTACTTGTATTTGAAAATGTAGTTAAATACATATTTTAAGTATTTTCAAATACATTTACTAATTAAATACTTTGTATTTGATTTATTTAAATTATATTAAACCAAATACTTTCCCATATAGTAATTAAAAAATACATACCTTTGAATGAATTATTTCCTGGGAAACCAAATAATTTTTTATATATTATTTGGACACTTAAAAAAAAAAAAACATTAAAATACAAATACAATTTTATAAAATTTTGAAATATTTCAGTGATAGACAGTAGAAATGACCGAGCCGGCAAGAATGTAGGCTTCATATCAAAGGGGGTATCCCATAGTCCTTGGCAACATACATTTTGAGCAAGGAGATTAACATATAAAATACTTTGACATCATGGTATTTAAATGCATCTTGTTATTTAAAAGAGTTTTGACGTTTTATTCCTGCGTGGCAGTGATTGTTATTATAAAGACTGTTGGTTTATTTTTTGTGATGTCATGCTGGTTGTTTTTGTTTTTACTGTGTAAACCTGGTCATGTGACTTGGTATGGTGACCTACGAGTCATTTTAAAAGGTCAGAAGTCCATATTGAATTTGTACCCTTAAGTAAATGCTTCAAAATGTGTACCTCTGTATGTTAGCACATGATAGATAACATAAAGAAATTAATTTTACACCCATTTACCTGAGGGTTGCGGTGGACACGGAATGAGGAGCTGGAGGATGGAGTTGCCGAGCGTGTTGGTGCTGACGCAGAGGAGAGTGGGCGTGTCTCCCTGTGATTGGCGCATGGTGAGGGAGCTCCTCATGCCTGTGTTCCCCAGCTGCTCCTTCCTGATGACTCTGTCAGTAGAGTTAGTGACCCGCAGTCCAGACACACGCCACTCCATGCTGGGAGAGGGATTCCCACGGCTCTCACAGGAGCAGCTGATCTCTGTTGCAGTTCTGCTGCAGCTCCCAGAGCCAGAGATCTGAGGCATGTCTGAACACAGGATCCACAGTTACTAATATCATAGTTACAGTCATATAACAATAATATGATGAATGCAATTGTACAATAAATACACTGAACATACATATCACATTCAGCTGTACAGTTGTTGAGTTCTCCTTGATAAGTTCATTCTGTGCTTCACAGTAGTACTGTTTACTGCCACTGGACTCAGTCGCATTGAAGGTGAGATTCTGTCCAGTTCCTACAGTGTGCATCTCTGTCCCATTCACTTTATACCAGGTATAGTTCTGCACTGCTGGGTTGGCATTACTGCTGCAGGTCAGAGTCACAGAGCTGCCCACTAACACTGATCCAGAGGGATTGACTGACACTGAGGTGTTCTTAGGAGGATCTAAGAGATATAAAAATATGACACTCTTGATTTGTCATTTTTTTGTGGTGTAACAATCTGCCTTGAAAGGATGACACTACTTTAGATCATTCAAATTTGGTCATTATTTACTTATGCTGTTTATTCTGTGCAGCACACTGACTATGGCAAACGCTTTAAAATATGATGATTATTATTATTATTATTATTATTATTATTATTATTATTATTACTGAAAATGATTTGCTTTTCAAAATCTCTCTTACATAGAACTCTGAGAGTCAGACTGGCTTCAGATGTCTTCTTTGTGTCTCCTTGTTGCAGTGTGTAAAGTGCCTTGCAGGTGATGTTCTCCCCATGGTGGAGGTGGGAAGCAGTGAAGGTCAGAACAGAAGACAGATTTGGTTCGATCCTCATTCTCTTGCAGTTGATCCACACTGTCATTCAACCTGGGGGTCCATGTCAGATTTGGGGGGAGTTCAGGACAGGGTGCTGCAGCAGAACAGCTCAAACTCACAGAGGTCCCCTCCACCACCTCCACCTTCTCTGTGGTTATCTTGGGTTTGGGTGGAGAGTCTAGGAGACATGGAGACATGAGGACAGGTTATTGTCTGTCTTAGGATTGGAGAGACACACAGCACTCCGAGCAAACACTAACCACCACATCAACAGCATCTGTCTAACACAGTATTTACAATGTTAAATCAGTATTTACAATGTGAAATCTAGAGACAAGTCATTTTCATTCTTTACTATTTTGCATGCAAAGTGTGTTTCTCATAGAGGACAGCATTTCTATCTCCGCTACCTGATTTTAAAAGTATAGGGTCCCAGCATAAACACAATGGCACACAGTGAAAAAGTTGTACAACAGCAAATGCAGTACCTTGTGCTTTAATCTTGACACTTGAACAGAAACTATACTTGAATTCATTTAAGCCTTCCAATCTGAAGAAATAATTATCACTGTAAGACAAAGGGAGGTGGTCCAGAATTGTGGTGCAGTTCTTATTCTCTAGTTGCCCAATTAATCTTCCTTTAATTTAATTCTGTTCAGTTGCTGTCTCAGTTCTGCTGGAATCAAACACTTTGTCACCTCTACAAGAACTTTTTTCCCACAGTCCTTTAGCCGCAGCTGTCAGATCTTTGTCAAATTCAGATTTTATACCAAATGTGCAGGGAATCAGCACACAGGATCCACTCAGAGCTTCTATACTCTGAGGCATCTGGATTGAAAACTCTCTCCCCAGGGCACCTACAACACATACAACACAGCTCTGTAAATACAGGAGCTATGGGGATTTGGGTCAGCTTTATACGCACACAACAGCACCTTTACAGACCTCACAACACTTTGCTGTGTGGATGTTTTTATTCAAATGTAATACAACAAAGGTTTTACTGACTGAAAGCTGAAATAAAAATTAATATAAAGCACATCCATTATCTACACATTTATATGTAAAAACATGGATTCCCAAAATCATATTTTGATACTATAATTACAACAGTAATCCCTTTGGATCACTGTACATTTCTACAGTGTAGACTTAGACTCCACCCCTTTGACCCACCCTGCAGCAGGCAGCCAATGAGGATGAATGTCTGTGCTTCAATCATGACTCTGAGGAGTAGAGGAACTGAAGTTAGAAAACAGCACTGACACCCTGGGAAACATTACCCAAGTTTATCAAATATGTTTTTATTAATCATTTGTATGTTTCGTAGGCTGCCCTACAGACTGCCATAAACCACACATCTTGCCATAGACACAATTATTGAATACATCTTAAAACTCAGTTCAGAATATAATTGATGGACAAGGGACTGCAGAAGAGAATGCATATTTCAATTAAAATGTTTTCTTTTGTTCAAGAATTGGCTTACTTCTTTGGTTTCCTATAGTCCAGCTCCACTGGGCCAAATCTAAATCCCCAAAAATAAAATCTATCCTATGCAGTGCAACCCTCCATTGAGTTTCTGAGATGTTCTCAGAACACGCAAATAAAGTTCAGTGTAACGAAAGATGACGAAAATCTGCCAAGCAGCAATTCTAGTGGTCTGTCCCTGCATATACTGAAAATGCTAAAATACATCCAATAAAAAGGCTTTCTCTTTATTTTTCTTTCTAACTCAAAAAGAGGAAGATGTCCAAGCACAACCATACTCTTCCCAATGCACAGCTTCAGGAAGATTCTATATCATCAATCATGATTTACTTCATTATTTTCTCACTGCTGATGGTATTTTGCAATTGCAATTTAAAACCAAAATAAAAGTAAAATGACTATTAAAAGCGCATCTGCATAGCTTCAACATTGACGTTATTGAATGAATATTAGCACATTATATTCACACACTGCTAAATATCATCTGATATATCTAGTTCCCCTCAATTAGGCAAGAGGTGAGAAATAAAATAATTTTTATTTGCATTGCAAAATTGTGGGGTTGGGAAGTCTGCACATGAATAACATATGCAATGTTGGCCTGAGCATAGCCTAGCCTACTACAAATGAGCCACTGTGTCCAATTATGCTTTTTGGTGTGATGCTTATGCAAGCTACTGTATAGACCAAGCTAGTTGTGATGCTCGTTTGTTACATTTCGACCAGCCTGCAGCCAAGCATTATCCAGGCTGAGCCCTGTTCATGGTTCTGATCCCTACCTTGACCTGCTCTCCCAATCGCCTAAGTCGTACAACCCAATGCATTGTCTACTATAAAATATCTAGGCCTAATGGTGCAGTGCGTGCACGTGTTTGCAGGGGTCCCATCATAACTGCAGTAGCTTCCTCCACTGCTCTTCGCCTTTTTTTTTATTTTTTTTAAAGCGCACACAGCAACTTGTTTTGATGTTCCAGAGTTTTAATTAGCCGCAGTACAATGATGACACGCACAGAAAACAAATCTTAAAAAAGCTAGCGACAGAGCATGACATGCCGCTTTCCACTTATTCAAATTAAACCGTTTCTCTTTGAATCCTGCAATGCTACCAACGGCTGTGTAAATATTATGATCAATAAACAACACAACTGTCAGAGCAATATCTGCATTTATAGAATGCAGCGTACTTATGCCCAGCATTTTGGCTCTGTGTCTAATCTGTAAAATATCCAGAATCCTGTGTTAATGTGACCTCTGTGTCTGATATTAACCTCTTGACCAGAAGCACATACTGTAATTGGGCATGTGCATACAATTAAACGGAAACGATTGAGTCAATGATATTGAGTTTAAAATGAATCACTAAGCAATGCAGGCCTGTAAACTATGGCACAATCTGTGCCTTGAATAAACAGTTGTCCCACCCAAAATCTCACTCTCCCCGTATCTTTGTATCTGGCTTGGCGCTGACCCACAGGTATCAAGATCCTTAGTCAGCACCCCACCACCAATGACACCAACTTGTTACCCATGACATCAGCTTTCCGTCAATACAAAACCTGATTGGAATGCATTATGGAGAACCTGAGGTTCACATAATGCTGATCCAGTAGGATCTTTTAACAGCTGAGCGCTGACTCTTCATCACACCTGCTGATTCCCTGTCAGCACACTAAACAGTTTCCTTTGGGGGTCTGATAAAAGGCTGAATTCTGTAAACTGCCTGTAGTATTTATAACCTACATACAACAGTACACTGTTTTAAAAAAAAAAATATTTATGCGGAATGAAGTTCCTTTAATTTGGAGGAAGTACTGAGGCTGCTGTCTTTTTTTGGCGACTGCTTGTGTCTTATTATTTAGATAAAGCTTTCTGGTGAGGATGGTACTGCGGTATGTATGTCCTTTTCAGAACTAGGTCCAAAGCATCAAACAAAACATTATATAGTTTGCACAGGCACAAAAAAAAAAAAAGATCCAAAATTAAAAGTTGAGGTTTTACTCTTAAAGTCAGTATTTCTCCTTTGCTAAATGTATTTATATTCTCACAATACAAAATGCTTTTTTGATACTTTGATACATCAGAAAAAAATGCATGTGAAAATTATGTTTAAAAAAAAAAAAAAAAAAACTTTTTACACAAATCGATTCCATAGCAGAGCAGCAGTCTCAATGGGCAGATTGCCTCCACAATAAGTTCCCCATATCCACCCCAGACAGAGTGTGACAGAGTGCATATACTGGCCCTATGTAAGTTTTAAGTCATGTAATTGTTAACTCAAATGTGATCTAGCATAAGTTCCTTGCAACTCCATTTGATATGGCAAAGTTACTTTGGAATAAAATGGCAAAAAAGGCTTATTAATATTGTGGTCTTATTTCAGTGAATATAATGTGTGTTCTCAGATGCATGTAAGAGCTGCAATTTCTCAGAAAATACATCAATAACTGTGACATTGTTTATACTCAAACAGTAAGTATAGACAGTGAGTATAAACAGTGTTTATACTAAAAACTTTAATTTCTCTATCTTTAGGCAAAAAATTAAAATCAGGGACCACCACAATGTTTCCTGAGACGCTTTCATTACAAACAGGATAAAGGACCTTCAGTACAGTTCTTTTTAATTAAATTTTAATAAAAGTGTAAGCATAAAGATAATCTGTAGTTTGATTAAGCCAGGCGCTACACAGGTGGATATATACTTACAGTAGAACAGAAGAATATCCAGTCTGTCTCCACTGCACGCTGACCCACAGCATCCGGTGCACTAGTATACATGCACACAAAAGAGGAACTTCTCATATGTGGCTTTTTGTGAAACATGCTCGGAACAGGAGGCTGTGAATATTTCTGATGTACTTTTAAAGAACGTGTGAACAACATACCGACACTTTTATGAAGCAACTACTGAAATTCAACTTCTTTTTCTCTGTAATATGACAATAATACAAGCATGCCAAAATAGATCAATTGCATTACAATTTTTTCCCTGATAATGAAGCTACTTTGAAGCAATAACACAGTAAAAGAGTCTTCATGTACAGTTAAAGTAAAATAAGCAAATTAGCATTACTGCCCAAAACACAAACAGTCATCAGAGAAGCATCCAATAGAGAATGGACAAAAGAGGAGCTACTGCACAAAGGACAATATAACACTCTTAACCAATCAAACACCTACAATCACTATAGAAACACTGCAAAGAGAATTTGAATAAAACCCTCAAATATTTCCCCTCCTGTCACAAAGTGCTATTTGATACACAGAGGAAGTTATTCTGCATGCTCAGCGCCTTTGAAACAAAGGCATCAGAAATATGTTTTGTTCATGTATCCTCAACGAAGCACCTGTTCTCATGTATTTATTCTGATTAAAATAGTTTAGTTCCTATTGTGTTTTGATAAATTAATCGCACCTTAATGTTTGTTACACAGCATGTACACACACACACACACACACACACACACAGGTTACAGTCACACATGAAATGAATGAATAAAAACCACGGCATGTTTGTCCCAAAGTAATCCAAGAACGTGCCAAGGCTAAAATTCAAAAACCAAAAAACACCAGCGATGAAATGTCGCATCCCAGACTAAGATGTAGGACTCACATGCCCCCTAACTGTTAAAACTGACTTCTTGCCAAGTTACTTACTTACTTACTTAATCCTCTTCGTTCCCTGTGGAACATAAGGCTGTGACTATCTGCTTACAGCATTTGTTGTAGTTTCTGTAACAAGATGGCGTTTTACGGGGTGGAGTAGTTAGCCCCACGCCCAACCCCCAACCTGGAGGGCCAGGTGCTGATTTTCGTCTGGCCTCTACCCTGAAACCCTCCCGGCTCGGTTGGACCTGCTGGGGGTATGACCCCTGCCGGTATAGCCTTCAGAGTCACAGAGGCACACAAGTCTCCCCACCGCGGCAAGGTAACAACACAAGGGCAGGTCTTGCCAAGTTGCCATGAACTAAAATGAAGGCACACATTTTATCTGCTACAAGCGAGTGGGGACACACCCTCTCTTTTCCTGGCCTGTGCATACTTAATTAATGATCAGGGAGGATCCCCCTTGATTTCTCTGCCTTTTTGTATTTGTTTATTAATGGTTCAGATGAGTTGACAACATAACACATATTTTGAAGGTCATAGGAAAATTGTCCCTCTCCTAGTAAGCATCGTGATAACACATTAAATATCAATGTTCTAAGTTATTTTGCGAGTGACAGTGTATGGGTATGTTTGAGAGCTACTATGAGGAGACACTAGATTAGGCAACATTTAAGCCATGTTTCACAGCCAGCAGTGATGCCATGACTTCTGCTTTAATCCAGTATGGCTGGACCCAAATGTCCAACATAGTGCCTGTAGGTATATTAACCTTTTTGCAGGTTTTTACAGGTACGGCCGGAGCGCTTGACTCTCGTGGCCTGCCAGAACTACGCGATGCTCCATTTCTGTCAGGACCACTGTCATCAAGTAGAACTTTATTGACAATAAAGGCAATGCAGTTATGTTTGGCGGTATGGCTCTGTTCTGGAGCTCTCCCGCCAACCACGCAGCCCGCGTGGATAAGGCCGGGAGGCCAGCAGCCAAACCCCAAAAACAACCATATGCCGACATGCTATTAATAAGTGTCTCCAGCTGATGTGATGACTAGGTGTACGACCACCTGGAGGAAGCCCTTCGTCCAGTCGAGCCTTTCGGCTTGAGGCCGTTTATTTTTTACGTGGATCAGTGGTTATGTGTACCAACAGCCTGTTGGATGTTCCCCTGGAGCCAATACTTAAATGTATTATTAATACCCAAAGGAACATACTATGTGTGGTATGATATTAGGCTATGTGTACCGACAAGCTTGTCGGTATTTCCCCTTGAGCGCCGAGATTTGAACTAACGGGGGGAAATATATTACCGACTACGTCAGTGTAAATGAATCCTCACTCGTTGCATAGGCCTACCGGAGGGCCAGTAGTAGCAGCAGCAGGAGCGCGGTGGCAGTAACGCAGCAGCGTAGGAGCCATAGCGCAGCAGCAGTAAGAGCAGTGATGTGAAGCACGTGTTCAAAGATGACGTGATGACTATGTGTACGACCACCTGGAGGAAGCCCTTCGTCCAGTCGAGCCTTTCGGCTTGAGGCCGTCAAAATTTTTTTTTTTTTTTTTTTTTTTTTTTACGTGGATCAGTGGTTATGTGTACCAACAGCATGTTGGACGTTCCCCTGAGGCCATAGTTAGATGAATTATTAATTAATAAACCAGGGGAACATACTATGTGAGATGTAATATTAGGCTATGTTTACCGACAGCTTGTCGGTATTTCCCCTCAAGTGCCGAGATTTAAACTAAACCGGGGGAAATATACTACTACCTGCATCAGTGTAAATGAATCCTCACTCATTGCCATCCATACGAGCATGCATGGACAAGAACGGGAGGGGGTAGCAGCAAAAACCCCCAAAACACCCATACGCCGACATGTTGTTAGTACTTAGTCTCCGGCTGAAGTGATGACTATGTGAAATGCCATTCGGCTACCGGAAGGGCCCTTCATCCGGTCAGCTCGAGGCCGTTCTAACGTTGTAGGTCAGTGGCTATGTGTACCAAGCTTTTTTGGCCTTTCCCCTGAAGCAAGAGTAAAATTAAACCAGGGGAAAATACTATTTGTAATGTTGAAGGCTATGCCTACGTGTATGGCCTTGGCTTCTATCAATCAAATTTATTTGTATAGTGTATTTTACGGCAGTTGTCACAATGCGCTTTACAGACAACCCTGGCCTGAACCCCCACAGGAGCAAGCCTAAGGCGACAGTGGCAAGGAAAAACTCCCTGTGGCAGATAGGAAGAAACCTCGGAAGGAACCAGGCTCAAGGGGGAAACCCATCCTCCTCTGGTCGGCTCAGGTTGTTGATTGTGACAAGCATGTCAGTCAGTGGCTTGGCTACCTCGTAAGCCCAAGGCCATTCAAACTAATCGCCAGATATTATTAGGCTATGTGTACCAACAGGTGTTGGTATTTCCCCCCAGCACAGAGATTTAAACCAATTAGAGGGAAATATACTACTCATATTAGTGTAATGATCCTCGTTCGGTAGTAGTAGCAGCAGCAGCAGCAATAAACAACAGGAGCAGTCGGAGCGGTAGCATCAGCACCAGCTACAGCAATAGCAGTAACATCAGCAGTAGTGGCAGCAGTAATGCAGCAGCAGCAGTAGCACCCAGCAGCAGTAACAGCAGCAACAGCAGAAACAGATTATAGAGGAAACATTGGCGGCTGCGACACCGGTACTTGCCAGTAGACAGTAGCAGCCGTGCTCCTATACTGCAAAGCTCATAGCTTTTGAACGGAAATTGTCAATGCCAACGGATGAAAGAAGCACATGTCCAAAGCCCCGTAGCTTCACTGAGGATGCTGGGAACCATCACTGCTGTTGTTGCCGCACTGGAGCAGGAGTGGTGGTGTAGAACTCCGGAATGGGGACCACATTGCCAATGAGACGGAGGCGGACGGCAACCAGATTTTGTCATGGCATTTCCCAATGAAGGCTCCTCAGGGCTCGCATGGGGGCGCCAGCACAGGTACCGGGTCATGGAGGAGAGGATGGAAAACAGTGCTAGTATGCAATAATGACACGAGTTCCTTCATTTTCTCAGATTAAAAGCTTGAGGTGTATACAAGCTATAGCTAATTTAAGCATATTTGCCATGGTGAGATCATATAGAGAACCATGAAGCATGAGGAAATGCAGTTTTCCAACAGTGGGTACTCGGGGTTGAAACTCTTGCCTTAAAAGAGAGACCAGTTGTGAATGGAGTTATGAGGCTGAAGAGTCTATGCATCTTTTAAAAATTGTGGGGAAATGCATTATGCAGAGATTGGATGAACATATTACTGCTTCTGCCCACCAGGCGTCACGATGAGGCTAATCTTGCGTTGTGCTATCGGAAGCGACTACTGCCAAATGGATACGCTGGAAAAGATGCATAGCCTGGTCCCGAAAGCCGAGACGATTGGCGATCGTGTTTTTGAGTTTCGCTTAATTCGCTGACATAAGGGCCACTCCGGGCGAGGGCGGGCACCAAAGCAATAAGGTTCGAAGAATTATTTCTCAATACGTCACTATTTAAATATTATTTAACAGTTGGGCACAGTGGGCTGCTTTAAAGCGCCACATTGCATTACTAATATGCTTACCGAATGAGTATATTAGGAGAGGAATTGGAACCAGTTTTTTTTATTTATTTTTTTAAACCATCGTATTGCACTCTATTTAGACGAAAATGCAATGTACGATTAAAGAAACTATGACAAAGTTGTGAAAGCACATGCTACAAATCTGCCTGGAACCAGCCATAACCGGGAGCAGATGCAATGGATGACGCGCAACGCCATTCGCGTGAGCATGCAATTGTAGAGACGGCGAGGCCAATACCTAGGCTATGCGGAGCATGTCCGTAGCAGGAGGTATAATTTTTCCTCAACATATGTGCTCAGTCGTGTGGTCACATGCCTGATCACATGCACGGTGAAGAGGTCAGAGCAGTGACGTGGAGAAGGCTACATCAAATCCCTTCTCCGCTGTGATAAGCCTAAACGCCAGTTTAAGTGTCATGGAGTACAACGATACACTTATGAATGCGGAACGTACGCATTCGCGTCTTGCAACAGCACATTATTGAGAGAACCAGTTGGACGAGACAACGTTAAGCCTAATTTGTCTCATTACAATGGACATTAGCAATCCCTAAATATTCAGCATCGTGATCTGGCAGCTAAATTAGATAGCCAACCAATTGTATCCTCGCAGATTTAACACCAATATGAATTTAATGTTTTCATTTTTCTGTCGCGATGATTGGGTCCCGACAGGGAACCGGCTTTTTAAGCGCAAATCGTGAATCAGTGGAGAAAACTTTCTGTTTCTGAAGTTGAAAGCCGAAGCTGGTTTGCATTTTTACAACATTGGCTGCAGCCTACTTGCCGGTAACAGTCTAACACTCCTTATAGTGTAGCGATTCAGCAAAGGGTAGAATGCAGCTTTGAACAATTTAGACGACTCTGCATCTCTGCTCTTTGCAACACGCCCTGCCGCCCATGTTCGATCTGCCAAACCTATAACAGCCAGAGTTTAACTGCCATCTCGCAGCCCAATCCTTCCGGAATAACTGTTTGTACCAGGAAGTAGGCCATTAGCCTACAAATACACAAACTATAGCCCGTGTGAGACATGGGGGCTATCTAGTAGCTGCTTGGTAGCGACTGCCCTTAATCCATTAGCCGTTCACAATGAACAAAGATTCTTTATCGATACGCCTACTTTTCCATCTCAGCCAAGCGTGAGAACTTTGGCGTTTTCCGAATTCAGACATTTCTACTTAGATTTACGTGCACAAATCCCAAATTCGCGTAAAACAATTGATTGGAAGACCCCGCTCTGATCAAGTAGGGGATGTAGTGTACGACCCAATTCTACTGCGTTCCGGAAGGTAGCCGAACGCATTCACGCCAGGGATTCATTAACAGTGACAGCATCTAGCGTTGACTCTGGTGGTGAGAAACTCGACAATAAGCATGCCATTAACTTGTGCCCGCATATGTCGGAACGTTTCCGCTTTTAGCGAAAGACTTGCGAAATTCGTGAAACCAGCCCCTCTGTGAGACGTCCCCGCAATCGAATGTGTAGGCTATATTCGGTGTTGTCCATTTAGCGACTTTTAGAGGAGGCCATAGCTACTTTCCATAGAAATAGTTGGCAACACTGTGTATATTATGCGTTTACCGCTAGACTCAGAGCTCAGCAGAATTTAAATAATGTTGATGACATTACCCGGCAAGAATCTGCAGCTAGCAGATATGGACGTGGCAGCAGCTTCCAGGCTTGAACATGGCGTCCTTCATGGAGGGGCGGCGGCCGCCGCAAAGCAGCGCTCCTTGAATGAAGCTCCCTGTCCAGTTAGCAGTGAAGACGGTGCACCGGTATCCTCAATATCTGGAATATGCCGCTTAAACAACGCTTTGCGTGGCTGGCCCCAAATGGATCGCCTGCCTGCTGCAGCTATAGAGCTTAGAGGTAAGGAGCAATGCAAATAAATAGCAAGACTTCCTCATAGTGCCTAGGCTGTGAGCTTAGACTAGCAGCTAACATGTAGCAAGCAGACATGGTTTACACTGGCAGCATGCCGTAGCTGGATTGCAGGAAGAAGCGCCGATTTACGAAGCAACGTGCAGCGCTTGCATGCAGGAGGAGCAGCCGAATGAGTAGAAGGTGGCTGTTTAAATAGACCGCCCTGTTAGTGAATGTACTGTGATAGGCGAACATCACTCAGCTGAGCCATCAGCTGATTCGGCCGGAGCGCTTGACTCTCGTGGCCTGCCAGAACTACGCGATGCTCCATATGTTTTATGCCATCAAAGACAAAATAATAACCCAGGAGAAAGTTGCCTGCAAGGTATGCAAATGGAAAATGCCCTACTAACTCTCCAAAGGCTGACACTTTGTCCCCTCCAAAGGATATTAGTCAGTTCAGTTTAAATAAGCCATTGTTGTGAATTAATGATGACCTCAAGTGTTATCATTTTTTCTTTTGTTTGAGCAATAGCAAGTCACTTGATCGCTGTGAAGAGCATCATTGACATTGTTGTAATCTTCCCCAGTTTTTTAGAATAGCGAAGCTACTCAACTACAAGTTTAATGCTTTACTGAAGTTCTGATGGTAGAAAATTTGTACAAATTTGAAATTCATTTTTCTCATGTTGAGATTTCTTCAAATTCAATTATTGTAAAAAGTGACAGCCCTATTCTGGACCTCCAGCACAAGAACGTCAGTTTCATCTTGGGAGAAGTTTCTTCTGACGAGGATATCCTCATCTTCAGTTGCGGTGGTAGACCATGGAACTTCAAGGGAATGTAAAGACATCATTTGATTGGCTATGATTGAACCCAGCTGCAACACACCCACTGATGATTTATTCAGCACTCTCCAGCCCGTTTTCCACCTGTGCCGTGCACTGTGAGCTGTGCGCTCTTTGACTCCGGCTGCAAAAATATCTAAATTCAGTAGCAAGGCCTAGTGCGCCCGTGTGATGCACCACCGATGAGCTGCGTGCCATTTATTCAGGAAAATAGTGCCAACAAGTCTAATTAAGGGAAATTAGTCTCTAATGAATTAAGAACATTTATCAGCTTGTTACAACACAGGGCTCATTACTATGGTTGGAACAAAAACCAGCAAACACAGTGGGTTCCTAAGGCTGAGAAACACTGATCAAAAACAGGAAGCCAAAACTTTTACAACTGCCTGATCATGTACAGCGGTTAATGGGTCAACGCTTCCTTCCTTCCTACAGGGTAAGACCATCCATCCGAAAATTATTCAAGCCTTAAACAGTGCATTCTGGCTCTGATTACTTTGAGCACATTCTGCACATTTCTACGTGTCTGGTCGCAGTATAGAGACAAAAATACATTACGTTTTTGCACATTCAGGTCATTCAAGTTTATTTTTATTTTTATCCTGATTTACATGCTTTTTTTCCCACACAGTACGTATAATTGTTTTAATGGCATCTAAAGAAACAAGCACGAAACCGTCCAGACCCACGGCGCAACTTGGAGAACTATATTTTTTATACAGTATTTAGTATATTATATATATATATATATATATATATATATATATTTATATTTATATTTATTATATTATATAGTATATATATTTTTTTATATATAGTAATATATTTCTATATTAAGTAAAATCAGGATGTAAAATGTAAAAAATGTAAAATCATACAGAAAACAGGGAGCTCAAAACAAAAACAAAATACTTAAGGCAACGTATTACTCTCAGAGGGCACTAGATCAAAGGCCAGCACGAAACAGCAGGCTTGAAGGCTCAAGACTGAATGAGGAGCAAAGCAACTAAGACAAAATAAATGTTATAACCAATAAGCTCCCAAATTGCAAACAGGTGAACACATAATCAGAGTTCATGATGATTATGTCGCCCCCTTGGCGACCAGCAAGAGGGGGTGCAACTTGAATCCTCACAGACAACCCTTCCAACATGACCCAAATTCCTTTTTCGAGGCTTACCTCAATTACCCACATGAGCAATGGCTGTTCCTCCACACACAAAATGTGGACGGGCCCCTCCCACAGCCCATTGCATTTTATTACTGGCGTTTAGCAGACACTCTTATCCAGAGTGACTTACACAACTTTTTACATAGCAATTACATTGCATCCATTTATACAGCAGAATATATACTGAAGAAATGCGGGTTAAGTACCTTGCTCAAGGGTACAATGACAGTGTCCAATGTGGGAATCGAACCTGCAAACTTTAGGTTACAAAACCAGCTCCTTGCCCATTATACTACACTGCCCCTCCCCTTAAATCTCCCACTGCCTCTCCCAATCCTTGTTCTTCCTTTTCTTGTTTTTGCTCTTAAGTGCCACCTGTGAATAGACCACGTCGGCCCCTCGGCCTGCAGCCCCATCACAGGCATCCTGACCCTGTGTCTCCACGGGCCGGGGGGAGTGCTTGATCGAGGCGTAGTGCATGGCTTCCAGCTCCGCCCTGTTTTGGCCCTCTGCCCGGGGTGGTGTCTGTGGGTCTGTCCCTCCCAGCTGTGGGTCCCTGTGCTGGGCGGTTGCCATGGTGTGGTTAGCGTAGATGGGTTCTTCTGCTGCTGGGGGGGGACTCTGCAAAGCAAGCGAGTTTGCATTTATAACCGTATGCATTTCTCAACTGCTCCTATCTGCGACCTTCTGGCTATGTGTGTGTGTGAGAGAGTGTGCGCGTAAGTGTGTGTGTGCGTGCGTGTGTGTACGTGTGTGCGTGTGTGTGTATGCGTACGTGTGTGTGTGTGTGTGTGTGTGTGTGTGTGTGAGTGCATGCGTGCAAGTGTGTGTGTGTGTGTGTGTGTGTGCGAGAGAAAGAGTGTGTGACATAGGGCTCAGACTCACCACATCCGTCAGTGTGAGCCCTCCGCTGTCCTTCCTTCTATATTCAGAACACTGGCTGTCTCTTTTATTCCTAAAAATAACACACAACCTCACTGTCAACATACTGCACACACACCGCTTTAAGTATAATCACCCTGGAGATCAGTTATACATTTTAAGCATTTAGGTCTCGTTTTAATACTTTATCTAATAACTTTATTTTATGGGTGACCAACACATCAGTCAGAAACCACGCCCCTCCACCCCGCCCCTACAAATCGCAAGTCAGTTTGGCCAGTGCAATTGGTGACAATGAAAAACCTGCACACACACCGGCCCTACAGGAGTGGAATTGCCTACCCCTGCTTTTGAATGGCCTTCGTGATGAAGCATGTAATCGCCATGGCACCAGCTCCAGCAGCTGCAGCAATCAGCAGTGAGGTAATGCTGAAACCTGAACAAAGGACATTTCAGTTAGATACCGAGAAACACCCTTCGGACAAAAAAAGAGGGGAGAAACAGGCTGAAAAATAAAGCTTAAATGACATGGGAGTTCTGCACTTGGTCGTGATATTTCACAACCAAGTGCACAGTTTTTCAGTGCTGTACGATGGGGTAGTTGGGAATTGTAGTTTTTTTTTTTGTCGTTCTCGGTGTATTAGTGACTCCATTATATGCATGTCATTTAAATGCATAATGCTGTTTAAATGAATTTTGACATGTAATTCCTGTGATAACTTGGTGACAGTGATTGCTGTTATGAAGACTATTTGTTCATTTTTTGTGATGTCACATTGGTTGTTTTTTTTTTTGTTTTTTTTTTGTTGTTTTTTTAGCTGTGTAAGCCCGGTCATGTGACCTAGTCGGTGGCCAATGAGTCATTTTAAAAGGACGGAAGTCCACTTTGAATTTGTACACTTAAACCCACCCTTACGTTAATGCGTCACAATGTGCTTCTCTGTACGTTATTACATGACAGATAACATGTTAAAGAAGAGAAGCGTGCGCTAATTTACCTGAGTGTTGCTGTGGACACGGAATGTGGAGCTGGAGGCTGGAGGAGCCGAGAGTGTTGGTGCTGACGCAGAGGAGAGTGGGCGTGTCTCCCTGTGTTTGGCGCATGGTGAGGGAGCTCCTCAGGCCTGTGTTCCCCAGCTGCTCCTCCCTGATGACTCCGTCAGTAGAGTTAGTGACCCGCAGTCCAGACACACGCCACTCCATGCTGGGAGAGGGATTCCCACGGCTCTCACAGGAGCAGCTGATCTCTGCTGCAGTTCTGCTGCAGCTCCCAGAGCCAGAGATCTGAGGCATGTCTGAACACAGGATCCACAGTTACTAATATCACAGTTGCACACATATAACATTTATATGTAATAAATGGAATAAAGGCAAGCACTGAACATACATAGTACATTCAGCTGTTAAGTTGTCCTTGCCATGTTTATTCTGTGTTCACAGTAGTACTGTTCACTGCCACTGGACTCAGTCATATTTAAGGTGAGATTCTGTACAGTTCCTACAGTGTTCATCTCTGTACCATTCACTTTATACCAGGTGTAGTTCTGCACTGCTGCAGTCACAGTTGCCCACTAACACTGAACCAGAAGGACTGACTGACACTGAGGTGCTCTTAGGAGGGTCAAGGAGATATGAAAATAAAGTACTTGTACAATTAATCTTTATTTTAGTTTGTGTATAGATTTTAAAAAGCACTTGTACTGGTTTTGCTATAATTATGTATTACCTTAAAAGGACAAAGATAACATGTCACTGGCACGTGTCCCAAAACATAAAACTGAACACAGATATACAATGAGGGAAAGGATTTATAGTCTAACAATAAAAATCACGGCTGATTGGATGGAAAAACGGAACTGGATGTAAAATTAATTCTCTTGTGGACTTATAAGCTAAATGCAAAACCAGCAATCTTACATAGAACTGTCAGAGTCAGACTGGCCTCAGATGTCTTCTGAGTGTTTCCTTGTTGCAGTGTGTAAAGTGCCTTGCAGGTGATCTTCTGCCCGTGGTGGATGTGGGAAGCAGTGAAGGTCAGAACAGAAGACACAGATTTGGTTCGATCCTCATTCTCTTGCAGTTGATCCACACTGTCACTCAGCCTGGGTGTCCATGTCAGATTTGGGGGGAGTTCGGGACAGGGGGCTGCAGCAGAGCAGCTCAAACTCACACAGGTCCCCTCCATCACCTCCACCCTCTCTGGGGTTAACTTGGGTTTGGGTGGAGAGTCTAGGAGACATGGAGACATGAGGACGGGTTACTGTGAGTCTCAGGATTAGAGAGACACAGCATTCCGAGCACATACTAATCACCACATCAGTGTCTAACTAGCAAACAGCATGTACATGTGAAATAACAAGTCATTTTCATTCTTTATTTTACATCCAAGGTGTATTTCTCATAGAGGACAGTATTTCTATTTCCGGTACCTAATTTTAAAAGTATAGAATCCCGGCATCAACACAATGGCCCACATTGAAAAAGGCATAACAGCAGATGCAGTACCTTGTGCATTAATTTTGACACCTTTAGGAAAAGTAAACTTGAATCCATTTGAGCCTTCCACTCTGAAGTAATAATCACTGTAAGATGGAGTGAAGTGATCCAGGATTGTGGTGCAGTTCTTCTCCTTCAGTTTCCCAATTAATCTTCCTTTAATTTCATTCTGTTCAGTTGCTGTCTCAGTTCTGCTGGAATCAAACACGGTTCTACTGTTGGGTTCACTTATTATCCACAGTCCTTTAGCCGCAGCTGTCAGATCTCTGTCATATTTAGATTCTATATCAAATGTGCAGGGAATCAGCACACAGGATCCACCCAGAGCTTCTATACTCTGAGGCATCTGGATTGAAAACTCTCTCCCCAGGGCACCTGCAACACACACAACACAGCTCTGTAAATACAGCAGCTATATGGGGATTTGGATCAGCTTTATACACACACAACATCAGCTTTACAGACCTCACAACATTTAATACAGAATATTTGTGTGTGGATGAACTGTTCTTGCTGACACAGTCTGATCACGTCCTGCATTGACATTCGCTATTGACCACAATTTCTGATCCTATTTACAGATGTCTTTCTCATAGATTTAAAGGCAGATGTCATTTTAGTTCCTGTTCCTATTGAAACACTAGCCAGTTGAGTAGTCTTTGTGACTAATGCTCCTCCCATCCGTGCTGCAATAATGAACCCTCTTTCAAAGTCACTTTGATCTTTTCCTCTTTCTATCTTGATCTAAAATCGAGGTCTACTTGGCCTGCACATCAATTTTATACATGCCACAGAGCATGATAGAATGTTAATTGTGTAATTGGTGTAATTGTATCATGCAGCGCACCTGTAGGGAAGCATCTGCATTCGTTATGTTCCTCCACTCATTTGTTCAAGTTTTTCCATTTGTCACCTATCTTGTTATATATATATATATATATCAAGACAGGTCAAAAATCATGTTTTTACACTGTACTTATATACAGTAATCCTTTTGGATCGCTGTACATTTCTACAGTGTAGAGTTAGACCCCACCCCTTTAATGACCCACCTTGCAGCAGACAGCCAATGAGGATGAACTTCTCTGCTTCAGTCATGACTCTGAGGAGTAGAGGAACTGAAGTTAGAAAACAGCACTGACACCCTGGGGAACATTACCCAAGTTTATCAGATGTGTTTTTATTCATCATTTGTATGTTTTGTAGGCTGGCCTACAGACTGCCATGAACGACACATCTTGCCATAAACATAATTCTTTAATAAACCTTAATGCTCAAAACAGAGCATAATTGATGGACAAAAGACTGCAGAAGAGTTTAGAATGCATATTTAAATAAAACAATTATAGTTGTTCAGGAATTGGTTCACATCTGATGTTGTCTGTAGTCCAGCGCCACTGGGCCAAATCTATCCTAGAAATCAATGAAAGCACATAAAATAGGCTGTTATGTGTTGTGACTGAGTGTCCTGTCAGAGCCAAAGAAAGGAACTCATGAGCTCAAGAAATGAAGACAACACGGCCACAGTCATTCAGCCCTTACACACTGGACATGTCAACACTCCACTGAGTCTCTACGACTTTCTCAAAACACACAAGAAATTCACTGTATGAAAAGCTGACTAAAATCTGCCGTGCAGCTCTTCTAGTAGTTTGTCCCTGTATCCTACTGCAAATGTTAAAGTGCATCCAATAAAAAAGGGCTCTTTTTGTTTTTTTGACCTAACCGAAAAGAGCAAAGTTGTTCAAGCACAACCACACTCTCCCCAAAGCATAGCTGCATAGGGATTTTATAATATCGTCTCTATTTACATTACATTACATTACAGGCATTTGACAGACGCTCTTATCCAGAGCGACGTACAACAAAGTGTATAACCATAACCAGGAACAAGTATGTCGAAAACCCTAGAGAGAAGTGCAGGGAACAACCGCATAGTTCAACTTGGACTCTGAAGGTTAAACTGATTAACACTAACACAAACGAAAACAGCAACAACGCAGTCTATGCAAAAATAGAAGCAGTAGTTAAGACAATTGCATTAACTAAGTCACCTACGAAACAGCTACCTAGTTACAACCCTAAGCTTACAGTCAACTTTACTGTAAGCTTAGGGTTATTTACTTCATTAAATTAAACGATGAAACATGGATGAATATGTGGGCTTGTTTCAGAGCAGAGAAATATGTGTGAAGGCATACATCTTAAAAAATTGTTAAAATATTTTTGTTTATGCAGAATTTGAATTTAGAGTAAGTGCAGTTAAGCTTTTTTTGGTGATTGCTGGTGTCTCTTGCTTCAGACAAAGCTTGTTGTTGATGATGGATGCCTAGATATTTATGGGCTAATAAGAATTGGGTGAAAAGTATCAAACAAAAGCAGACTTTCAGTATATTTCCGTTCATTCCCCCAAACCAGAAGTCTGAATTGTCTTGAATTTTACTCGAAAATACTAAAAAATGTATTTCTTTTTTCTAAATCAGAATTTTTTTGTTTTATACTTTTGTCACAAATCTGATTCCATAGCAGACGACATCTTTTTGACCTGCAAACTATCTCCATGCTATGTAGTGACTGTCCCACAGACAGAGCTTTTAAAGAAATTGCTTGTGTTATGCTGTTGACTCAAATGTGACCAAGCATAAATTATTCGCCCTTCCAGTGCACAATGCAAAATGACTTCGGATTGAAATGGAAAAAAGTCAAAAGGCTTATTAATATTGTGGTGTCATTTCAGTTAATATAATGTGTATTCTGATGGACACATTAAATTGTCTGTATGAGCTGCAGTTTATCACAGTATACAGTAATAATTGAGGAATACAATGTTTGGACTCAATCTGTAATTTCTTTATTTTTAGGAAAATTATAAAATCACTGACAACCACAATATATCTTGAGAAAAATAATGTGTTTCCATTATAGACATAATAAATCAATTTCACTGCAGTTCTTTTTAATTAAATGCCAATGATAGACATCTTCGCAATGGGCGACCTATCTTCATGCTATGTAGCGACTCCGTCCCACAGACAGAGCCTATTAAAGAAATAGTTTGTGTTACGTTATTGAAACAAATGTGACCAAGTAGAAATTACTTTCAATTCCAGTGCACGTGGCAAAAGTCAAAAGGCTTATTAATATTGCAGTGTTCTTTCAGTGCATATAATGTGTATTTTGACATACACTTTAAATAGCCTGTATGAGCTGCAGTTTATCACTGCAATTTGAGGAACACAATGTTTAGACTCAATCTGTAATTTCTCTACCTTTAGGAAAATTATAAAATCACCCACATGCACAATATATTTTGAGAAAAATAATCTTAATGTGTTTCCATTATAGACAATATATCATCTTCAGTACAGTTTTTTTCAATTAAATATCAATGAAAGTAACAGCCTGAATATAATCTGTAGTTTCTCTGAGCCAAGTGCTACACAGGTGGAAATATACTTACTGTAGATCAGAAGAATATCCAGTATCTCTCCTCTGCACACTGACCCTCAGCATGCGGAGCACTAGTATAAATGCACACAAAAGAGGAACTTCTCATGTGTGGCATTTCCTGAATCATGCTCAGAATGAGAGGATGTCAATATTTTGTATTTAAGTTTAACAGAAAATGTGTGACGTTATTTGCTGAACAGGTTACCCTACAGGGTTGGAGTCCTGATCTATGTGGTCACTTCTGGCACTACGATCTTTACTTCACTCTAGTGTTTCTTTTGCACCTCTGCACCTTGAACTAATGCACTTGTTGTACGTCGCTCTGGATAAGAGCGTCGGCTAAATGCCTGTAATGTAATGTAATGCTACACCGAGATGCAAACAATGTAGAAGGTGTCTTACAATTGCTGGTTTGATGATCAAGCTACTTTGACTTCATGAAACAGTAACAGAGTGTGCTTTTGCTGTTTAATTAGAGTAAGTAAAATAGCACCAATGCGCAAAACACAAACAATCAGAGAAAAACCAAAAGGAGAATGGACAAGAGAAGCTACTGCACAAACGTCAATATAACTCTTAATCAAACATCTACGTTATTTAAGTGACACGCGTAAAGTAAAAACCCGCCAATGTACATGCAAAGTGTCTTTTGATGCACAAGTTATTCTGCACGGCGACATAGCTCAGGAGGTAAGAGCGGTTGTCTGGCAGTCGGAGGGTTGCCGGTTCAATCCCCTGCCCTGGGTGTGTCAAAGTATCCCTGAGCAAGGTACCTAACCCCTAATTGCTCCCAACTGATTGGTACCTTGCATGGCAGCCTGCACAATTGGTGTGAGTGTGTGTGTGAATGGGTGAATGACAGGCATCAATTGAAAAGCACTATATAAATGCAGTCCATTTACATTCTCACCTCTGTTTGAACTGAGTGATTAAAAACAAACACAGATCTGATCCTGTCTTTACTACACACGTCTCTGATACTGAGGGAATCTGCATGTTTCAGAAATATGATTAATCAGCGTAGTGGCGCCCCCTGGTGTGTATTTCTGTGTCACACTTGCTCACCTACAGCACATCATATTCAGGGCTGATGTTGGGGAGCTGCAGACTGGTATATGTGTCCCCATCCCTCCCTCCCTTCAAAGGAAAAGACACACATATGGTGTGAATGTAAAATAGAGGTGAAATCAGGCTGAGCTGCAGACAGAATGTTTCAGAAGAGGAGGAGGAAAGGATGGTGAGACTCACCTTCAGTCTTCTAGACAAACTGGAGACATGAAAATCAGAGTAGAGAGAGAATGTGTTATTGCCTCTGCTTATACAGTATGCCTCTGCAGACCTCAGTCATTTACTGTGTGGGATGGTTTTAATTTTAGTGACATTTTACTGAAAGAATAATTGCCTTTATAATACACTATAATATTCTATACTACTATATAATGCTCTCAATGACAGGCTACACTTGCATTCTCATCCACTTTGATTCTTCAGGTTGTAATTGAAAATGCGTTTTCAGTTGAAAAATCAGCTAAAACGAGGTACAATAAAAATTAAATTTGTTTTAAAACTATTATGATAAAGTATGTTGTCAGCATTTAGTAAATCAAAGTTCAAACTGAAAATATGTACTTACCTTTTAATTTTGAAGATACTGAATCCAATTGTCAATACATTTAGACAAATCAGTCCTGCTATGATAACATATGACAGCAGAGTGCATTGTAATCCTGAAAAAAAAAAAAAAACATGTCAGGGTGCGTGGGGGGTTAGGACCCAAATGCAGAGTGAGGGGGAAAAAACTCCAAACTCCAAATGGGGTGAACAAAGACTTTACTAAACAGAACAGGAACTAAAGCAGGGAACAAAAAGCCTTGCAGGGCAACTCTCAAAAACAAAGAAAAACTTCAAAAACACAGGAAACAAAGAAAATCCAAAAATCCAAAAGCACGTGGGAAACAGAACATGGGCAGGTACACACGGGGCAGAAACATGATCAGAGGCACACGTAACCAAACAAGGATCCAGCACCTGAGTCAGGGGGAAGGGAACTTAAATAGACAAGACACTGACGAGACACAGCAGGGCACAATGCACAATCAGGCCACAGAGAGGGAAGGGAAAACGAGACAACCAAAAAACAATAATTGAACAATTGAAAACAATAATACAATCAAACAGGGGTAGCAGGACACAAAACAGAAGTACCGCCATCTGGTGGCCCAACAAGGAAAGACAGAGACGGAAACACAGAACCATGACAAAACAGTCCTGACGTCGAACATCAATTGTGCCTAAGAAATATATTGAAAGACATGAACGGAAGTCTCTTGTTTACAGAAATCCAACCGTGAAAGAGTGTTTATGTCAAGTGTAAATACTGGTTCCCTACATTTTAAACTAACAGTCAAAGTCCTCTGCCCCTCCAACACCATTTAATCAAATTAAGGTCTTAGAGATTCTGGATGCACATCTTCATACATCACTGGATAGAAAAAATTAGAAAAATGTCTCACACAGAATTGGAAACCTACTGCCTGGCAAACCATAGAAAATATACAACACATCTCCACAGAATTAGTCAGGGTGGAGTAAAAGTTAACTCCTTAATGATCTGCCTTAAATGGTAATAACAGGTGTTAATTGGCTTTGATTTTAGTTTGTGTATACACTTTAAAGCATCTGTAATGATTGTGCTCATGTTTCACCCTTAAAGGACAAAGATAATATGTCAATTGTCAAAAACTGAACTCACAAATACAATGAGGGAAAGGATTTATAGTCTAACAACAGTAATCACTGCAGACTGGATGGAAAAAATCAACTGGATGGAAAATTCATTTTCTTGTGGACCCAGCAAACCCAGCAATCTTACATAGAACTCTGAGAGTCAGACTGGCCTCAGATGTCTTCTGAGTGTCTCCTTGTTGCAGTGTGTAAAGTGCCTTGCAGGTGATATTCTGCCCATGGTGGAGGTGGGAAGCTGTGAAGGTCAGAACAGAAGACACAGATTTGGTTCAATCCTCATTCTCTTGCAGTTGATCCACACTGTCACTCAGTCTGGGGGTCCATGTCAGATTTGGGGGGAGTTTGGGAGAGGGGGCTGCAGCAGAGCAGGTCAAACTCACAGAGGTCCCCTCCATCACCTCCACCCTCTCTGTGGTTATGTTGGGTTTGGGTGGATAGTCTAGGAGACATGGAGACATGAGGATGGGTTCCAGTCTGTCTCAGGATTGGAGAGACACAGCATTCCGAGCACACACTAATCACCACATCAACAGTGTCTAATTAACACAGTATTTACAACGTGAAATCTAAAGACAAGTCATTTTCATTCTTCATTTTATACCCAAGGTGCATTTCTCATGAAGGACATAGTTTCTATTTTTGGCACCTAATTTTAAAAGCATAGGGTCTCAACATCAACACGGCTCATAGTGAAAAAGGCATAACAGCAAATTCAATACCTTGTATATTAATTTTGACGGCTGTTGGAAAATTATACTTGAGTTCATCGAAGGCTTCCAATCTGAAGAAATATTCATCACTGTAAGATCGAGGGAAGCGATCCAGAATTGTGGTGCAGTTCTTCATCTGCAGTTTTCAAATTAATGTTCCTTTAATTTCGTTCTTAGTTCTGCTGGAATCAAACACGGTTGTACCCCAATATCTACTTTTTCTCCAGATTCCTTTAGCTTTATCTGTCAGATGTTTGTCATATTTAGATTCTATATCAAATGTGCAGGGAATCAGCACACAGGATCCACTCAGAGCTTCTATACTCTGAGGCATCTGGATTGAAAACTCTCTCCCCAGGGCACCTGCAACACACACAACACAGCTCTGCGAATACAGCAGCTATATGGGGATTTGGGTCAGCTTTATACACACACAACAGCAGCTTTACAGACCTTTACAAAACACTTTGCTGTGTGGATGTTTTTATTCAAATTTAATACAACAAAGGTTTTATTGACTGAAAGCTGCAATGATAATTAATATAAAGCACAATCATTCTCCACAAATTAATATATGAAATTTTTTTTTAAATACTATAATACTCTACAGTAATCCCTTTGAATCGCTGTACATCTTTCCAGTATAGAGTTAGACCCCACCCCTTTAATGACCCACCTTGCAGCAGGCAGCCAATGAGGATGAACCTCTCCGCTTCAGTCATGACTCTGAGGAGTAGAGGAACTGAAGACAGCACAGCCACAGTCATTCAGCCCTTACACACTGGACATGTCAACACTCCACTGAGTCTCTACGACTTTCTCAGAACACACAAGAAGTTCACTGTACGAAAAGCTGACTAAAATCTGCCGGGTAGCTCTTCTAGTAGTTTGTCTCCATATCCTATTGAAAATGTTAAAATGCATCCAATAAAAGGGCGCACTTTTTGTTTTATTGACCTAACCGAAAAGAGGGAAGTTGTCCAAGCGCAACCACACTCACCCCAAAGCACAGCTGCATAGGGATTTTATAATATCGTCTCGATTCACTTCATTAGATTAAACGATGAAACGTGGATGAACACGTGTGCCTATTTCAGAGCAGAGAAATATGTGTGCAAGCATACATTTAAAAAAATTGTTAAATTTTTTTTGTCTATGCTGAATTTGAATTTAGAGTAAGTACTGATGCTGCAATTAAGCTTCTTTTGGTGATTGTTTGTGTCTCTTGATTCAGACAAAGCTTGTCGTCGATGATGGTATTTTATTTAAGTATTTTAAAAAAGTAGGCTTGCAGTATATTTTCTTTTTTTTACCCCAAAACCAGAAGTCCGAATTGTATTGAATTTTACTCAAAAATACTAAAAAATGTATTTCTTTTTTTTAAATCAGAATTTTTTTGTTTAATACTTTTGTCACAAATATGATTTCATAGCAGAGCAGTGTTAGGTACGACATCTTCACAATGGGCAAACTATCTCCATGCTACCTAGCGACTCTGTCCCACAGACAGAGCCTATTAAAGAAATAGCTTGTGTTATGTAATTGAATCAAATGTGACCAATTATAAATTACTTTCAATTCCAGTGCACATGGCAAAATGACTTTGGATTTAAATGGCAAAAAGTAAAAATGCTTATTAAAATTGCAGTGTCCTTTCAGTGCACATAATGTGTATTTTGACGTACACTTTAAATAGCCTGTATGAGCCACAGTTTATCACAATATGCCATAATATTTGAGGAATACAATGTTTACAGTCAATCTGTAATTTCTCTACCTTCGGGAAAATTATAAAATCACTGACAAGCACAATATATCTTGAGACAAATGATCTTAATGTGTTTCCATTATAGAATAAATCAACTTCAGTGCAGTTCTTTTTAATTAAATAGAAACAGCCTGAATACAAACTGTAGTTTGATTAAACCAAGCGCTACACAGATGGAAATGTACTTACAGTAGAACAGAAGAATATCCAGTCTGTCTCCACTGCACACTGACACTCAGCCTGCAGAGCACAAGTATAAATGCACACAAAAGAGGAACTTCTCATATGTGACTTTTCCTGAATCATGCTCAGAACGTGATGCTGTGAATATTTTTGTTTAACTTTCACAGAAAATGTGTGACATGTGCAGCACGAACATGCCAAAAATGTAGAATGTGTCTTACAATTGCTGCTCTGATGATCAATCTACTTTGACTTGATAAAACAGCAACAGAGTCTGCCTGTGCAGTTAAATTAGACTGTAGCATTAATGCACAAAACATAAACAGTCAGCAGAGAAACACAGAAAGGAGAATGGACAAAAGGGGAGCTACTGCACAAAGGTCACATATCACACTTGGATCAGCTGGTAAATCGAGAGCTTTGCCTTCCAGTTCAGCTCCTTCTTCACCACCAACGTCCGATACAATGCCCACATTACTGCGGCCGCTGCACCTAGACAGGGGTCAATCTCCAAATCCGAAATAAGAAAACAGAAAGATTTAAATGTACTATTCATCTATAATATACCTATTGTACAGTGAAAATGGTTGGTAAACAAATATCCATTTTCCATATTCAAGTCTGAAATATGGACACACATGGAGCCAAGTATGCCAACAAAAAAGTACATCAAAGAGAAAACAAAACAAGACAATATTAAACAATAAGTAAAATAATCACATGGGTCCTAATAGCTTAACAACAAATTTCACTATGGTTTTTAGGAATCTAAATTTCCGGATAAAAATGTTTGCCAAATTAATGATATTATTAACCGTAAACTGTAATTCACTGTCTAAAGAGGTGAAAAATAAGTGATTGTAATTCACCCGTTGACAACATGTTTACAACTTGTGATTCCAAACATAAATTTAATGCAAAGAAAAGGGTTTTCTGACCCAAAATTAAAAGTTGAAGTTTTACTCTTAAAGTCAGTATTTCTCTTTGCTAAATGTATTTATTTTCTCGCAATACAAAATGCTTTGCTTGATACTTTGATACATCAGAAAAAAAATGCATGTGAAAATTGTTTAAATTTTTTTTTTATTTTTTAAACTTTACACAAATCGGATTCCAAACCAAAGCAGCAGTCTCAATGGCCAGATATCGGCCCTATGTAGGTTTTAAGTCAGTGAATATAATGTGTATTCTCACATGCATGTAAGAGCTGCAATTTCTCAGAAAATACATCAATAACTGTGACATTGTTTATACTCAAACAGTAAGTATAGACAATGAGTGTAAACAGTGTTTATACTAAAAACTGTAATTTCTCTATCTTTAGGGAAAAAAATTCAAATCAGGGACCACCACAATGTTCCCTGAGATGCTTTCATTACAAACAGGATAAAGAAACTTCAGTACAGTTTTTTTTTAACTAAATTTTAATAAAAGTGTAAGCATGAAGATAATCTGTAGTTTGCTTAAACCAAGCGCTACACAGATGGAAATATACTGACTGTAGAACAGAAGAATATTCAGTCTGTCTCCACTGCACACTGACCCACAGCATGCGGAGCACTAGTATAAATGCACTCAAAAGAGGAACTTCTCATATGTGGCTTTTTGTGAAACATGCTCGGAACAGGAGGCTGTGAATATTTCTGATCAACTTTCATAGAACACGTGACCAACATACCCACACTTTTATGAAGCAACTACTGAAATTCAACTTCTTTTTCTTTACGACAATAATACAAGCATGCCAAAATAGATCAATTTCATTACAATTTTTGCCCTGATAATGAAGCTACTTTGAAGCAATAACACAGTAAAAGAGTCTGCATTTACAGTTAAAGTAGAATAAGCAAATTAGCATTACTGCCCAAAACACAAACAGTCATCAGAGAAACATCCAATAGAGAATGGACAAAAGAGGAGCTACTGCACAAAGGGCAATATAACACACTTAACCAATCATACATCTACAATCACTATGGAAACCCTGCAAAGAGAGTTTGAACAAAACCCTCAAATATTTCCCCTCCTGTCACAGAGTGCTATACACAGAGGAAGTTATTCTGCATGCTCAGTGCCTTTGAATAAAAGGCATCAGAAAGATGTTTTGTTCATGTTCTCAACGAAGCATCTGTTCTCATGTATTAATTCTGATATTACAGCATATTTAAGTACTATTGTCATTATTTCTCAGTTATAGCATAGTGAAGCTACTCAACTACAAGTTTAATATTTTACTGAAGTTCTGATGGTAGAAAATTTGTACAAATTTGAAATTCATTTTTCTCATGTTGAGCTTTCTTCAAATTCAATTATTGTAAAAAGTGACAGCCCTATTCTGGACCTCCAGCACAAGAACGTCAGTTTCATCTTTGGAGAAGTTTCTTCTGACGAGGATATCCTCATCTTCAATTGCAGTGGTAGACCATGGAACTTGGTAGTACGTGAGAGCACAAAACACACGGCTCTTCAAGGGAATGTAAAGACATCATTTGATTGGCTATGATTGAATCCAGCTGCAACACACCCACTGATGATTTATTCAGCACAATCCAGCCTGTTTTCCACCTGTGCCGTGCACTGTGAGCTGTGCACTCTTTGCCTCCGGCCGCGAAAATATCAAAATTCAGTAGCAAGGCCTAGTGCACCCGTGTGATGCACCACCGATGAGCTGCGTGCCATTTATTCAGGAAAATAGTGGCAACAAGTCTAATTAAGGGAAATTAGTCTCTAATTAATTAAGAACATTTATCAGCTTGTTACAACACAGGGCTCATTACTATGGATGGAACAAAAACCAGCAAACACAGTCGGTTCCTAAGGCTGAGAAACATTTCATTATATTACATTACATTACATTACAGGCATTTGGCAGACACTCTCATCCAGAGCAACGTACAACAAAGTGTATAACTATAACCAGGAACAAGTATGTCGAAAACACTAGAGAGAAGTACCGTTCCAAGTGCAGGGAACAACCACATAGTTCAACTTGGACCCTGAAGGTTAAACTGATTAACACTAACACAAACGAGAAGAGCAACAACGCAGTCTATGCAAAAGTACAAGCAGTAGTTTAAGACAATTGCATTAACTAAGTCACCTACGAAACAGCTACCTAGTTACAACCCTAAGCTCAATTAAGAGATTACAGGGAGGTAGGGAGAGATGGGGAGAGGTGCAGCCTGAAGAGGTGAGTCTTCAGTCGTCGCTTGAAGTGGGTCAGTGTCTCAGCTGTTCTGACCTCCACGGGGAGGTCATTCCACCATCGTGGGGCCAGAACAGACAGGAGACGTGTTCGGGAAGGGCAGGTGCGAAGAGGGGGAGGTGCCAGGCGTCCTGAGGTAGCGGAACGGAGGGGTCTGCCTGGCATGTATGGTATGAAAATCTTGTGGAGGTATGCTGGGGCTGATCCCTTGACTGCCTGGTATGGTAGGACCAATGTTTTAAATTTGATGCGAGCTATAACAGGCAGCCAGTGGAGGGTAGTGAGCAGGGGAGTGACGTGGGAGTGTCTGGGGAGGTTGAAGACCAGACGAGCTGCAGCATTCTGAATGAATCTGATCAAAAACAGGAAGCCAAAACTTTTAAAACTGCCTTATCATGTACAGCGGTTAATGGGTCAGTGCTTTCTTCCTTCCTACAGGGTAAAACCATCCATGCGACAATTATTCAAGCCTTAAACAGTGCATTCTGGCTCTGATTACTTTCAGAGCACATTCTGCACATTTCTACGTGTCTGGTCGCAGTATAGAGACAAAAATACATTACGTTTTTGCACATGCAGGTCATTCAAGTTTATTTTTATTTTTATCCTGATTTACATGCTTTTTTTCACACAGTACGTATCATTTTTTTAATGGCATCTAAAGAAACAAGCACGAAACCGTCCAGACCCACAGCGCAACTTGGAGAACTATATTTTTTATACAGTATTTAGTATATAGTATATATATATATATATATATATATATATATTTATTATATTATATAGTATATATATATTTTATATACAGTAATATATTTCTATATTAAGTAAAATCAGGATGTAAAATGTAAAAAATGTAAAATCATCCAGAAAAAAGGGAGCTCAAAACAAAAACAAAATACTTAAGGCAACGTATTACTCTCGGAGGGCACTAGATCAAAGGCCAGCACGAAAAAGCAGGCTTGAAGGCTCAAGACTGAATGAGGAGCAAAGCAACTGAGACAAAATAAATGTTACAACCAATAAGCTCCCAAATTGCAAACAGGTGAACACATAATGAGAGTTCATGGTGATTATGTTGCCCCCCTGGCGACCAGCAGGAGGGGGTGCAACTTGAATCCTCACAGACAACCCTTCAAACATGACGCAAATTCCTTTTTCGAGGCTTACCTCAATTTTCCATATGACCAATGGCTGTTCCTACACACACAAAATGTGGACGGGCCCCTCCCACAGCCCATTGCATTTTATTACAGGAGTTTATCAGACACTCTTATCCAGAGTGACTTACACAACTTTTTACAAAGCAATTACATTGCATCCATTTATACAGCGGAATATATACTTAAGCAAAGCAGGTTAAGTACCTTGCTCAAGGGTACAATGACAGTGTCCAATGTGGGAATCGTATCTGCAACCTTTAGGTTACAAAACCAGCTCCTTGCCCATTATACTACACTGCCCCTCCCCTTAAATCTCCCACTGCCTCTCCCCATCCTTGTTCTTCCCTTTCTTGGTTTTGCTCTCCAGTGCCACCTGTGAATAGACCACGTCGGCCCCTCGGCCTGCAGCCCCATCACAGGCATCCTGGCCCTGTGTCTCCACGGGCCGGGGGGAGTGCTTGATCGAGGCGTAGTGCATGGCTTCCAGCTCCGCCCTGTTTTGGCCCTCTGCCCGGGGCGGTGTCTGTGGGTCTGTCCCTCCCAGCTGTGGGTCCCTGTGCTGGGCGGTTGCCATGGTGTGGTTGGCGTAGACGGGTTCTTCTGCTGCTGGGGGGGGACTCTGCAAAGCAAGCGTGTTTGCATTTATAACTTTATGCATTTCTCAACTGCTCCTACCTGCGGCCTTCTGGCTATGTGTGTGTGTGTGCGTGTGAGTGTGTTTGTGTGCGAGTGCGTGTGTGTGTGTGTGCGTGTGTGTGAGTACGTGTGTGTGTGTGCATGTGGGCGTGTGTGTGAATGCGTATGTGTGTGTGTGTGTGTGCGAGTGTGTGTGTGTGAATGCATGCGTGCAAGTGCGTGTGTGTTTGTGGGTGTGAGACAGAGAGTGTGTGACACAGGGCTCAGACTCACCACATCCGTCAGTGTGAACCCTCCGCTGTCCTTCCTTCTATATTCAGAACACTGGCTGTCTCTTTTATTCCTAAAAATAACACACAACCTCACCGTCAACATACTGCACACACCCCACTTTAAGTATAATCACCATGGAGATCAATTATACATTTTAAGCATTTAGGCCACATTTTTATACTTCATTTAATAACTTTATTTTATGTATGACCAACACATCATTCACAACCACGCCCCTCAATCCCACCCCTACAAATCACAAGTCAGTTTGGCCAGTGTAATTGGTGACAATGAAAAACCTGCACACACACCGGCCTTACAGGAGTGGAATTGCTTACCCCTGCTTTTGAATGGCCTTCGTGATGAGGCATGTAATCGCCATAGCACCAGCTCCAGCAGCTGCACCAATCAGCAGTGAGGTAATGCTGAAACCTGAATAAAGGACAGTTCAGTTAGATAATGAGAAATACACTTCAGACAAAAAAAAGACATTTATTCACCCAATCACATTTTTCAAACGTGAGCCGAACACATTTGATAGTAAATCGCTCATAAATGCATTTATGATAACAATGTGGGTTTTAGCAGTTTTTTTCCAGTTCCCAGTAAGCACACATACTAGCGCAAGGCAATGTGTGCTAGCTGGGCTTGTTCGCAGGGTCGGAACTGATTTCAGGGGCACTAAACACCTGTTGTGTGCATCAACAAAAAAAATAAAAACATGGTTGTAAAGCTTGTTTGCGCTCTTATAACTCTATTCATTTACACATAGATTTTTCTGTATATGCAGCAGGGCAATTGCGGTGGTGACTGATAAATCTGGTCCTTTACTTAATAGTTACACAGTAAAATGTTGAATGTTTAGCACTGTACATTTCACTGAGTAAAAAAAAAAAAAAGTTGGATTTACTTAATGAACGTATAGTTAGTGGTTGCACGCAATTAAGTATATGTGATGTCTTAAACTTAAGTAATTCGTCACAACGTACTTAATACTATTGCGTGCAGCCACTGTCAAACGATGTATTTGTAGACAGGACATAGTGAAAAGCACAGTCAGTTTGCAATTTCAATACTACGGACTTGTAGCGTCCAGTCCGAGTAACTGATGTGAGCAATTTACTGGTAGTTTGTAAGGAATTTGCATGTCAATGATTCTGTGGTCTGACATGCCATGTCCCCCCCTCCCCTCCCCCCCTCATGGGCAACAGCTGCTCCTTGGGGGACCCCCCTGATAGATCATGTTGAGCTAGTCATTTGGAAAAAATAGATTGCACACCAAAGAAGTGTGGGCCTTGGTCACCCCTGAGTTACAGCATGGGATGTATTTAGGAGAGGAGAATAAGTGGCTTCAGGACCTGTCTGAAGGAGCGCCTACTCAGTATTCCAGCAGTTTAACAGTTCAACACCAAAAACAACCATTAACCACAAAAAAAAAGGGGGGGGGGAGAAATCTCCCTCCTCACTGACTGGTGTGATGCCAGGGTTTCTATCCTTTAAGTGCCCTACTGCAGCAGGTGCTTTCATCTATCTGCACCTCCCCATCTCCCACCACCCACACACCCCAATGGATTACCTGAATGATCTGTTTTGCCTATGTCACTTAATTCACAATCCAGGGTAATTTGACATGCATCGTACTGTATTATCACATTATTTAAATTTGGGCTCATATTTCGTAAACATGACGTACGATTTCATCAGTCAATCGAGGATTAAATCATCTTGGACCACTGTACACCAGGCCTGGTACAAATTTGTATTTGTACTTGTATTTGAAAATGTAGTTAAATACATATTTTAAGTATTTTCAAATACATTTACTAATGAAATACTTTGTATTTGATTTATTTAAATTATTTTAAACCAAATACTATCCCAAATAGTAATTAAAAAATAAAAACCTTTAAAGGATTTTTTTCCTGGGAAACCAAATAATATTTCAAATATTATTTAGACACTTTTAAAAAAACCTTATAATACAAATACAATTTTATAATATTTTTAAATATTTCCGTGATAGACAGTAGAAATGACCAAGCCAGGAACAATGTAGGCTTCATATCAAAGGGGGTATCCCATAGTCTTTGACAACATACATTTTGACCAAAGAGATTAAAAGATAAAATACTTTGACATCATGCTATTTAAATGCATCTGGTTATTTAAAAGAGTTTTGACATTTTATTCCTGCGTGACAGTGATTGTTATTATAAAGACTGTTGGTTTATTTTTGTTGTGATGTCATGCTGGTTGTTTTTGTTTTTACTGTGTAAACCTGGTCATGTGATTTGGTAGGGTGACCTACGAGTCATTTTAAAAGGACAGACGTCCACATTGAATTTGTACCCTTAAGTAAATGCTTCAAAATGTGTACCTCACCACATGTTAGTACATGATAGATAACATAAAGAAATTAATTTTACACACATTTACCTGAGGATTGCGGTGGAGACGGGAGGTGGAGCTGGAGGCTGGAGTTTCCGAGAGTGTTGGTGCTGATGCAGAGGAGAGTGGGCGTGTCTCCGTGTGATTGGCTCATGGTGAGGGAGCTCCTCAGGCCTGTGTTCCCCAGCTGCTCCTCCCTGATGACTCTCTCAGTAGAGTTAGTGACCCGCAGTCCAGACACACGCCACTCCATTCTGGGAGAGGGATTCCCACGACTCTCACAGGAGCAGCTGATCTCTGCTGCAGTTCTGCTGCAGCTCCCAGAGCCAGAGATCTGAGGCATGTCTGAACACAGGATCCACAGTTACTAATATCATAGTTACACTCACATAACAATAATATGATGAATGCAATTATACAATAAATGCACTGAACATACATATTACATTCAGCTGTACAGTTGTTGAGTTCTCCTTGCCATGTTCATTCTGTGCTTCACAGTAGTACTGTTTACTGCAACTGGACTCACTCACATTAAAGGTGAGATTCTGTCCAGTTCCTACAGTGTTCATCTCTGTCCCATTCACTTTAGACCAGGTCTAGTTCTGCACTGCTGGGTTGGCTTTACTGCTGCAGGTCAGAGTCACAGAGCTGCCCTCTAACACTGAACCAGAGAGACTGACTGACACTGAGGTATTCTTATGAAGGTCAAGCAGATATGAAAATATGTTTACATTTTAAAGCATCTGTACTGATTGTACTATAATTATGTTTCACCTTAAAAGGACAAAGATAATCTGTCACTGAAACTTGTCCCGAGACATAAAATTGAACACAGAAATACAACGTGAGAAAGGATTTATAGTCTAACAATAAAAATTGCTGCTGATTGGATAGAAAAAATCAACTGGATGGAAAATTAATTCTCTTGTGGACTTATTCATAAGACAAATGCAAACCCAGCAATCTTACATAGAATTCTAAGAATCAGACTGGCCTCAGATGTCTTCTGAGTGTCTCCTTGTTGCAGTGTGTAAAGTGCCCTGCAGGTGAACTTCTGCCCATGGTGGAGGTGGGAAGCAGTGAAGGTCAGAACAGAAGACACAAATTTGGTTTGATCCTCATTCTCTTGCAGGTGATCCACACTGCCATTCAGCCTGGGGATCCACGTCAGATTTGGGAGGAGTTTGGGACAGGGGGCTGCAGCAGAGCAGCTCAAACTCACAGAGGCCCCCTCCATCACCTCCACCCTCTCTGTGGTTATCTTGGGTTTGGGTGGAGAGTCTAGGAGACATGGAGACATGAGGATGGGTTACTGTCTGTCTCAGGATTAGAGAGACACAGCATTCCGAGCACACATTAATCACCACATCAACAGCATCTGACTAACACAGTATTTACAATGTTAAATCAGTATTTACAATGTGAAATCTAGAGACAAGTCATTTTCATTCTTTACTCTTTTGCATGCAAAGTGTGTTTCTCATAGAGGACAGCATTTCTATCTCCGCTACCTAATATTAAAAGCATAGGGTCCCAGCATGAAAACAATGGCACACAGTAAAAACGTTGTACAACAGCAAATGCAATACCTTGTGCTTTAATCTTGACACCTGAACTGAAACTATACTTGAGTTTATCTAAGCCTTCCAATCTGAAGAAATATTTATCACTGTAAGACGAAGGGAAGTGGTCCAGAATTGTGGTGCAGTTCTTCATCTCCAGTTGCCCAATTAACGTTCCTTTAATTTCATTCTGTTCAGTTGTTGTCTCAGTTCTGCTGGAATCAAACATGGTTCTACCTTCAGTTCCATTTTTTTTCCACAGTCCTTTAGCCGCAGCTGTCAGATGTGTGTCATATTCAGATTTTATATCAAATATGCAGGGAATCAGCACACAGGATCCATTCAGAGCTTTTATACTCCAAGGCATCTGGATTGAAAACTCTCTCCCCAGGGCACCTACAACATACACAACACAGCTCTGTAAGTACAGGAGCTATGGGGATTTGGGTCAGCTTTATACACACACAACAGCACCTTTACAGACCTCACAACACTTTGATGTGTGGATGTTTTTATTCAAATGTAATACAACAAAGGTTTTACAGACTGAAAGCTGAAATAATAATTAATATAAAGCACATCCATTATCTACACATTTATATATAAAAATGTGGATTCCCAAAATCAAATTTTGATACTATAATTACAAACAGTAATCCCTTTGGATCACTGTACATTTCTACAGTGTAGATTTAGACTCCACCCCTTTGACCCACCTTGCAGCAGGCAGCCAATGAGGATGAACTTCTCTGCTTCAATCATGACTCTGAGGAGCAGAGGAACTGAAGTTAGAAAACAGCACTGACACCCTGGGGAATATTACACAAGTTTATCAGATGTGTTTTTATTTATCATTTGTATGTTTTGTAGGCTGCCCTACAGACTGCCATAAATCACACATGTTACCATAGACACAATTATTGAACACATCTACAAGCACGCACAGCAACTTGTTTTGATGTTCCAGAGTTTTAATTAGCCACAGTACAATGATGACACGCACAGAAAACAAATCTTAAAACAGCTAGCGACAGAGCGTGACATGCCAGTAGATGAACAACATACACATTGTAGGCCTGAGCATAGCCTAGCCTACTACAAGTGAACCGCTGTGTCCAATTATGCTCGTAGTTTGTGCTTTTTGGTTTGATGCCAAAGCAAGCTACTTTATAGGCCAAGCTAGCTGTGATGCTCGTTTCAGTGACTGTTTGTTAACATTTCAACCAGCCTGCAGCCAAGCATTATCCAGGCTGAGCCCTGTTCATGGTTCTGATGCCTACCTTGACCTACTTTCCCAATCGTCCCTAAGTCGTACAACCCAACGCATTGTCTACTATAAAATATCTAGGCCTAATGGCGCAGTGCGTGCACGTGTTTGCTTCCTCTACTGCTCTTAGCCTTTTTTTAATGAAAGCACGCACAGCAACTTGTTTTGATGTTCCAGAGTTTTAATTAGCCACAGTACAATGATGACACGCACAGAAAACAAATCTCAAAAAAGCTAGCGACAGAGCGTGACACGCCGTTTTCCATTAATTCAAATTAAACCCTTTCGCTTTGAATCCTGCAATGCTACCAAAGGCTGTGTAAATATTATGATCAATAAACAACACAACTGTCAGACCAATATCTGCATTTATAGAGCGCAGCATACTTATGCCCTGCATTTTGGCTCTGTGTCTAATCTGTAAAATATCCAGAATCCTGTGTTAATGTGACCTCTGTGTCTGATATTAACCTCTTGACCAGAAGCACATACTGTAATTGGGCATGTGCATACAATTAAACGGAAACGATTGAGTCAACGATATTGAGTTTTAAATGAATCACTAAGCAATGCAGGCCTGTAAACTATGGCACAATCTGTGCCTTGAATAAACAGTTGTCCCACCCAAAATCTCAGTCTCCCCGTATCTTTGTATCTGGCTTGGCGCTGACCCACAGGTATCAAGATCTTTAGTCAGCACCCCACCACCAAGGACACCAACTTGTTCCCCATGACATCAGCTTTCCGTCAATACAAAACCTGATTGGAATGCATTATGGAGAACCTGAGGTTCACATAATGCTGATCCAGTAGGATCTTTTAACAAATGAGCGCTGTCTCTTCATCACACCTGCTGACTCCCTGTCAGCACACTAAACAGTTTCCTTTGGAGGTCTGATAAAAAGCTGAATTCTGTAAACTGAATATAGTATTCATACCCTACATACAACAGTACACTGTTTTAAAAAATATATATTTATCTATGCGGAATGAAGTTCCTTTAATTTGGAGGAAGTACTGAGGCTGCTGTCTTTTTTTAGTGACTGCTTGTGTCTTATTATTTAGATAAAGCTTTCTGATGAGGATGGTACTGAGGTATTTATGTCCTTTTCAGAACTAGGTCTGAAGCATCAAACAAAACATTATATAGTTTGCACAGGCACAAAAAAAATGATCCAAAATTAAAAGTTGAAGTTTTACTCTTAAAGTCAGTATTTCTCTGTGCTGAATGTATTTATTTTCTCACAATACAAAATGCTTTGCTTGATACTTTGATACATCAGAAAAAAATGCATGTGAAAATTACGTTTAAAAATTAAAAAAAAAAAATCTTTTTACACAAATCGATTCCATAGCGGAGCAGCAGTCTCAATGGGCAGATTGCCTCCACAATAAGTTGCCCCTATCCACCCCAGACAGAGTGTGACAGAGCGCATATACCGGCCCTATGTAGGTTATAAGTCATGTAATTGTTGACTCAAATGTGATCTAGCATAAGTTCCTTGCGACTCCATTTGATATGGCAAAGTGACTTTGAATTTAAATGGCAAAAAGGCTTATTAATATTGTGGTCTTATTTCAGTGAATATAATGTGCATTCTCACATGCATGTAAGAGCTGCAATTTCTCAGAAAATACATCAATAACTGTGACATTGTTTATACTCACACAGTAAGTATAGACAGTGAGTGTAAACAGTGTTTATACTAAAAACTAATTTCTCTATCTTTAGGCAAAAAATTAAAATCAGGGACCACCACAATGTTTCCTGAGACGCTTTCATTACAAAAAGGATAAAGGAACTTCAGTACAGTTCTTTTTAATTAAATTTTAATAAAAGTGTAAGCATGAAGATAATCTGTAGTTTGATTAAACCGAGCGCTACACAGGTGGAAATATACTTACAGTAGAACAGAAGAATATCCAGTCTGTCTCCACTGCGCACTGACCTACAGCATGCGGAGCCCTAGTATAAATGCACTCAAAAGAGGAACTTCTCATATGTGGCTTTTTGTGAAACATGCTCGGAACAGGAGGTTGTGAATATTTCTGATCAACTTTCATAGAACGTGAGAACAACATTCCCACACTTTTATGAAGCAGCTACTGAAATTCAACTTCTATTTCTCTGTAATACGACAATAATACAAGCATGCCAATATAGATCAATTGCATTACAATTTTTGCCCTGATAATGAAGCTACTTTGAAGCAATAACACAGTAAAAAAGTCTGCATTTACAGTTAAAGTATAATAAGCAAATTAGCATTACTGCCCAAAACACAAACAGTCATCAGAGAAACATCCAATAGAGAAAGGACAAAAGAGGAGCTACTTTTAACGACCAGTTTAACAACTGGAGACCAGTTGTCAGTGTTTTGTTGAATTTGCGTGGGAGAAGGGTACTCTATTTGATAAATGGTGCATTGCCACTAAAGTAAATAACTTTAATTCCCTCCGTGAGCAGATTCTGCTGGAAGATTTCAAGACTTCTCTGATAGAGAATATAGTCACCTATTTAAATGAGAAGAAGGTGTCATTCTTGTCAAAAGCCGCCATTTTGGCTGATGAGTTTGTTCTCACCCATAAACAGGTGTTTGTGTCCTATCCAGTAACCAAGCCATTCGTGCTTCGGCCCAGGCAATCAGAGTCTGGCCCCCCTCAGTCTGATAGACCAAAATGGGTATCAGCACACCCTAAAGAGGACCGTGAGTGTTTTTATTGTCACAGGAAAGGCCATGTAATTGCTGAGTGCTTAATCTTAAAGCGTAAACAGAAATTCTCACCTAGCTCTTCACCTGGCTCCTCCCATCCTAAGGGTGTAGGTTTGATTAAGAGTATTCCAGAATCCTGCATTCCACTTACTGAACAGAGTGTGCCAGATGTTTGTTTCAAGCCCTCCATTTTTAAGGGTTTAGTCTCTCAAACTGGGGATCCCAAGGATTAGAGGGCAGTTATGATTTTGCGAGATACTGGTGAGTCACAGTCGTTCATCCTTGCTGATGTGCTGCAACTATCTGAGAAATCCTCATGTCAGTCCAATGCAATAGTTCAGGGCATTGAAATGGGTTTTGTGCCTGCACCACTACACAATTTTCATGCATGCTCTGAACTAATAAGTGGGTTCTTTAAAGTAGCCGTCCGCTATGCCCTCCCCGTGAAGGGTGTGGACTTTATTCTGTGTAATGACATTGCAGGGGGTAAAGTAATGCCAATTCCAGAGGTGTTAGACAGGCCAGACTGTAACTCAGTGTCTGATGAGGCAGCACAGAGTTACCCTGATGTTTTTCCTGCTTGTGTGGTTAAGAGAACTCAGTCCAAAAAGTTTGGTGTTAACCAATCGGATTCTTTTCTTGTTGCAGAACCAGTAGAGGAGGCCATTTTTTTCAGCCCCCAGACACCAGTAAATGTTAGGTCAGAAGGGGCAGGATTGCCTGATTCAAGTCCTGAGGCTTTACATCTGCCCATTAACCGTGAACAATTCATAGTGGATCAACAGTGTGATGTAACCATTGCTAAGTGTCTATCCTCTGTCCTAAACCAGGAGGAAGCCAAGAACCAGAATGTGGCCTACTTCCTTGGTGATGGTATGTTGATGCGTAGGTGGACCAACCCTGCAGCAGAAGGAATGGACTGGGGCACTTGTGACCAGGTTGTGGTGCCTCTGAAATACCGTCAACAGGTGCTGTCCTTGGCCCATGATCATCCCTGGTCAGGTCATCTTGGGGTCACCAAACAAATGATCGATTTCTCAGACACTTCTTCTGGCCTAGACTGAAGTCTGATGTTGCTCAATACTGTCGTGCATGCCACATTTGTCAAATTACGGGAAAGCCAAATCAGATTATCCCTCCAGCTCCCCTCCACCCTATACCTGTTATGGGCAAACCCTTCGAGTCTGTGATAGTTGACTGTGTCGGCCCTTTGCCCAGGTCCAAGTCGGGGAATCAATTCCTACTAACGATTATGTGTGCTGCCACCAGGTTCCCAGAAGCAATTCCTCTGCGTACGATTACTACTAAAGTAGTCATTAAAGCTTTAACTAAGGTCTTTTCTACTTTTGGTCTGCCTAGAGTAGTGCAAACCGATCAAGGTACGAATTTCAAATCCAAAGAGTTTGCACATGTGCTTAAGACATTGGGTGTTGAACACAGGGTATCTAGTGCCTACCACCCCAGTCCCATCAGACATTGAAGTCAGTGCTGCGAAAACACTGCCTTGATTCCCAGACAGACTGGGATGAGAGTGTTCCTCCGGTGTTGTTTGCGGCACATGAAACTGTGCAGGAATCACAGGGTTCCGGTCCTGCTGGCCTGATTTTTGGCCACACTGTCAGGGGACCCCTAAAGATACTTAAGGAGCAGTCGATTAGCTCTGAAGCCAGCTCCCAGTCAGTGCCAGAGTATGTCAGCCAGTTTAAAGAACGCCTGCACCTTGCCTGCTCCCTAGCCAAAACTGCTTTAGCCTCTTCTCAGGTAAAGATGAAACGTCATTATGACAAGAAAGCAGTTACTGATTCTTTGAAGTCAGATGATAAGGTGTTGGTCCTGTTACCTGTACCTGGATCTGCTCTCTCTGTTCGTTTCTCTGGTCCCTATGTTGTGGAAAAGAAAATCAGTGAGACGGACTACGTAATTCGCACACCTGACCAATGGCGCCAGTCCCGTGTTTGCCATGCCAACAGGCTGAAGTTGTACCACACCAGAGACAATGTATGTCCAGGAGGGATTCCAGTTAAGACCACAGGGCCTGCGGTCTTGGCTGTGGCATCACTTTCCAAAGTTGGTGTTTCTGATGGTGGTGATGAGGATGGACTGGTGATGCGTAATGCTTCCCCACAGGGTGCATGACTTGCTAACTCTGAAGTGTTGTTGAAGTTATCTCACCTGCCAGCTAATCATGTCGATGATGTTGAAAGGCTCATTCAGGATTTTCCATGTCTGTTCAAAGATGTTCCTTCTCAAACATCAGTTCTAGAGTATGACATTAAGCTCTCCAAAGCAACGCCCATAAAGCAGCTGGCATATAGAATTAACCCCACTAAAAGGAACATCATGAAAAGAGAAGTGGAGTATTCTTGGTAGGTTGTCAACCTCCAGTACTTGGACAATATGTGTGTAATGCAAGATAATGTTTAATAGCATACTAATGGGTTATATTGTTTAGGGGATTTTTGTCATTGATTGGTTTTCAACTGTGTGTCTTTTAAAAACTTCTGAATGGGGCCAACATATGCAAGCTTAGTCAGTTTGGTGTTAGACTAGAAGTGGATGCCCTTCCAAAATATCCCCTAGAGCCATGAGAACAATAATAAATCAGGTAAAGGCCAACTGAAATATAACATCTAGAAATTTGCAGACCTACCTTGGGGCATCTCAGATAACTGTGCTTACTTCAACAATAAGAAGAACATGGGATTCGTGGGATGGCTGCGAAGAAGAAACCTCTGTTGTCAAAAAAAGAACTAAACTGCCCATCGTAAATTTGCCAGAGACCACCTGGACAAACCTGAAGGTGTCTGGAAGCCCATTCTCTGTACAGATGAGTCCGATATTTACATTTTTAGTCAATCAAAATCACAGTATAGGGCAAAAACCTGACACTGCCTACTGCCAAAAGAACCTTATCCCAACAGTCAAGCATGGCGGTGGGAATGTCAAGATCTGGGGCTGCTTTTCCTCCTGTGGACCTGGAGGACTCCACATCATCAAGGGAACCATGAGTTCTAGGCGGCATATCAGGAGATTCTTGAACAGAGCGTCACGCCATCAGTCAAGGAGCTGTAGCTGGGCCAAAAATGGGTCTTCCAACAAAACAACGACCCAAAGCATTCAAGCAATTCTACCAAAGAATGGTACAGGAGAACGAATATTTATGTTTTGGATTGGCCAAGTCGAAGGCCTGACCTAAATCCAATTTAGGTGCTGTGGCAGGACCTGAAGCAGGCAGTTCATGCCAGACACAGTAATAATGCTGCTGGGTGGTGAACCCAATAGCAGAGAAAGGCAGCAGGAGACTTAGATTACCTTGCAAAAACGCAAAGAAACTTTTACTAAGTAAAATCAGGATGACAGCATACAGAAAACAGGGAGCTCAAAACAAAAACAAAATACTTAAGGTAACATATTACTCTCAGAGGGCACTAGATCAAAGGCCAGCACGAAACAGCAGGCTTGAAGGCTCAAGACTGAATGAGGAGCAAAGCAACTAAGGCAAAATAAATGTTACAGGCAATAAGCTCCCAAACTGCAAAGAGTTCATGATGATTATGTCGCCCCCCTGGCGACCAGCAGGAGGGGGTGCAACTTGAATCCTCACAGAAAACCCTTAAAACATGACCCAAATTCCTTTTTTGAGGTTTACCTAAATTTCCCAAATGAGCAATGGCTGTTCCTCTGCACACGAAATGTGAATGGGCCCCTCCCACAGCCTCTCCCACAGCCCATTGCATTTTATTACAGGAGTTTATCAGACACTCTTATCCAGAGTGACTTACACAACTTTTTACATAGCAATTACATTGCATCCATTTATACAGCGGAATATATACTTAAGCAAAGCAGGTTAAGTACCTTGCTCAAGGGTACAATGACAGTGTCCAATGTGGGAATCGTATCTGCAACCTTTAGGTTACAAAACCAGCTCCTTGCCCATTAAACTACACTGCCCCTCCCCTTAAATCTCCCACTGCCTCTCCCCATTCTTGTTATTTTCTTTCTTGGTTTTGCTCTCCAGTGCCACCTGTGAATAGACCACGTTGGCCCCTCGGCCTGCAGCCCCATCACAGGCATCCTGGCCCTGTGTCTCCACGGGCCGGGGGGAGTGCTTGATCGAGGCGTAGTGCAAGGCTTCCACCTCCGCCCTGTTTTGGCCCTCTGCCCGGGGCGGTGTCTGTGGGTCTGTCCCTCCCAGCTGTGGGTCCCTGTGCTGGGCGGTTGCCATGGTGTGATTGGCGTAGACGGGTTCTTCTGCTGCTGGGGGGGGACTCTGCAAAGCAAGCGTGTTTGCATTTATAACCGTATGCATTTCTCAACTACTCCTATCTGCGACCTTCTGGCTATGTGTGTGTGTGTGTGCGCATGTGAGTGTGTTTGTGCGTGTGTGTGAGTGCATGCATGTGTGTGTGCATGTGTGTGAGTATGTGTGTGTGCGTGTATGTGAATGCGTATGTGTGTGTGTGTGTGAGTGCGTATGTGTGAATGTATGCGTGCAAGTGCGTGTGGGTGTGTGTGTGTGTTTGTGGGTGTGAGACAGAGAGTGTGTGACATAGGGCTCAGACTCACCACATCCGTCAGTGTGAGCCCTCCGCTGTCCTTCCTTCTATATTCAGAACACTGGTTGTCTCTTTTATTCCTAAAAGTAACACACAACCTCACTGTCAACATACTGTACACACCCCGCTTTAAGTATAATCACCATGGAGATCAGTTATACATTTTAAGCATTTAGGTCTCGTTTTAATACTTTATTTAATAACTTATTTTATGGATGACCAACTCATCATTCACAACCACGCCCCTCCATCTCACCCCTACAAATCGGCCAGTTTGGCCAGTGTAATTGGTGACAATGAAAAAACTGCACACACACCGGCCCTACAGGAATGGAATTGCCTACCCCTGCTTTTGAATCGCCTTCGTGATGAGGCATGTAATCGCCATGGCACCAGCTCCAGCAGCTGCACCAATCAGCAGTGAGGTAAGGCTGAAACCTGAACAAAGAACATTTGAGTTAGATACCAAGAAAAACCCTTCGGACAAAAAAAGAGGGGAGAAACAGGCTGAAAAATAAAGCTTAAATGACATAGAAGTGCTGCACTTGGTCGTGATATTAAACTTCCACAGGTAAGTAAACGTCAGGTGCTCTTCAGGATGTGCAGCAGTGGCTTTAACAACTGCCTAAAAAAAAGTATTAACTCTGTATTCCGGCGGTGGGGTTTAACAGTTCAACACTAAATACCACCATTAACAAAAAACTACAATTTACAAAAAAAAAAAGAAAAGGGGGACAAATCTCACTGAGACCAGGGAAGCTTGTAGTTCTAAGGGTCTCTATCCTTTAAGTCTCCTACTAAAGGAGGGGCTTTAGTCTATCACTTCCACCCCGCCCCCACCTCCCCCCTCCATTTTTAGGGATGTTTTAGCACATTCACTGTAGGTATCCGTATGCACGAACACCATCAAAAGTCATAGAATGTAACGTATTCCATGTAGAATACATCCTAATAGCGATTTTGACCCACTGTGACCATTCAGTAAATACAGCATAGGTATTGTGACCGTGTAGCAACTCCTCCTGTGTCAGAACAGCAGTCACAATACTTTAGCAAATCTGGCACTGAATGTGTTCGGGTTGTCATGGCCCACAATTTTTTCAGTGCCGTACAATGGGGTAGTTGGGAATTGTAGTTTTTTCTGTGGTTCTCTGTGTATTAGTGGCTCCTTTATATGCATGTCATTTAAAGGCATAATGCTGTTTTAATGAATTTTGACATGTTATTCCTGTGATAACTTGGTGACAGTGATTGCTATTATGAAGGCTATTTGTTTATATTTTGTGAAGTCACGTTGGTTGTTTTTAACTATGTAAGCCTGGTCATGTGACCTGGTCGGTGGCCAATGAGTCATTTTAAAAGGACGGAAATCCACACTGAATTTGTACCCTTAAACCCACCCTTAATGTAAATGCATCACAATGTGTTTCTCTGTACATTAGTACATGACAGATAACATGTTAAAAAAGAGAAGTGTGCTTCCATTTACCCCAGTGTTGCTGTGGAGACGGGACGTGGAGCTGGAGGCTGGCAGAGCCGAGAGTGTTGGTGCTGACGCAGAGGAGAGTGGGCGTGTCTCCCTGTGATTGGCGCATGGTGAGGGAGCTCCTCAGGCCTGTGTTCCCCAGCTGCTCCTCCCTGATGACTCTGTCAGTAGAGTTAGTGACCCGCAGTCCAGACACACGCCACTCCATGCTGGGAGAGGGATTCCCACGGCTCTCACAGGAGCAGCTGATCTCTGCTGCAGTTCTGCTGCAGCTCCCAGAGCCAGAGATCTGAGGCATGTCTGAACACAGGATCCACAGTTACTAATATCACAGTTGCACACATATAACGATAGTATGATCAATGCAATTATCTAATAAATGCAAGCGTTGAACATACATATCACATTCAGCTGCACCGTTGTCGAGTTCTCCTTGCCATGTTCATTCTGTGCTTCACAATAGTACGTTTCACTGTCACTGGACTCAATCACATTGAAGGTGAGATTCTGTCCAGTTCCTACAGTGTTCATCTCTGTCCCATTCACTTTATACCAGGTGTAGTTCTGCACTGCTGGGTTGGCATTACTGCTGCAGGTCAGAGTCACAGAGCTCCCCGCAAACACTGATCCAGGACTGACTGACACTGTGTTCTTAGGAGGATCTAGGAGATGTGAAAATATGGTACATGTACAATTCATTTTTATTTTAGTTTGTGTATACACTTTAAGAAAGCATTTGTACTGATTTTGCTATAAATATGTTTTACCTTAAAAGGACAAAGATAACATGTCACTAACACTTGGCCCAAAACATAAAACTGAACACAGAAATACAATGAGGGAAAGGATTTATAGTCTGACAATAAAAATCACGACTGATTGGATGGAAAAACTGAACTGGATGGAAAATTATTTCTCTTGTGGACTCTTTCATAAGACAGATGGTAAACCCAGCTCTCTTACATAGAACTCTGAGAGTCAGACTGGCCTCAGATGTCTTCTGAGTGTCTCCTTGTTGCAGTTCGTAAAGTGCGCTGCAGGTGATCTTCTGCCCATGGTGGAGGTGGGAAACAGTGAAGGTCAGAACAGAAAACACAGATTTGGTTCGATCCTCATTCTCTTGCAGTTGATCCACACTGTCACTCAGCCTGGGAGTCCATGTCAGATTTGGGAGGAGTTTGGGGCAGGGGGCTGCAGCAAAGCAGTTGAAACTTAGAGAGGTCCCCTCCATCACCTCCACCCTCTCTGGGGTTAACTTGGGTTTGGGTGGAAAGTCTAGGAGACATGGAGACATGAGGACGGGTTATTGTCTGTCTCAGGATTGGAGAGTCACACAGAACTCAACACAAACTAATCACCACAATAACAGTCTGACTAACATACAGTATTTACAATGTGTAATCTACTAACAAGTCATGTCTTTTGCATTCTTTTTTTTCTACATCCAATGTGTAATTCTGATATAAGACAGCATTTTTATCTCCTCTACCTAATTTTAAATATGTAAGGTCCCAGCATAAACACAATGGCACACAGTAAAAAAAAAAGGCATAACAGCAAATTCAGTACCTTGTACATTAATTCTGACACCTGTAGGAAAATTATACTTGAGAGGAGTCTGGGATTCCAATCTGAAGAAATAAGTATCATTGTGAGTCAAAGGGAAGCGATTCAGGATTGTGGTGCAGTTCTTCTCCTCCAGTTTTCCAATTAATTTTCCCTTAATTTTGTTCTCAGTTTTGTTGGAATCAAACATGATTTCACCGTCAGTTCCACTTTTTTTCCAGAGTCCTTTAGCCTTAGCTGTCAGATCTTTGTCATATTCAGATTTTATTTCAAATCTGCAGGGAATCAGCACACAGGATCCGCTCAGAGCTTCTATGCTCTGAGGCATCTGGATTGAAAACTCTCTCCCCAGGGCACCTGCAACACACACAACACAGCTCTGTGAACACAGCAGCTATATGGGGACAGGATCAGCTTTATACACACACAACAGCAGCTTTACAGTCCTCACAACATTTAATACAGAATATTTCTGTGTGGATGAACTGTTCTTGCTGACACAGTCTGATCACGTCCTGCATTGACATTCACTTTTGACCACAATTTCTGATCCTATTTACAGATGTCTTTCTCATTGATTTAAAGGCAGATGTCATTTTGTTTCCTGTTCATATTGAAACACTAGCCAGTTGAGAAGTTTTTGTGACTAATGCTCCTGCCATCCGTGCTGCAATAATGAACCCTCTTTCAAAGTCACTTTGATCTTTTCCTCTTTCTATCTTAATCTAAAATCGAGGTCTACTTGGCCTGCTCATCAATTTTATACATGGTACAGAGCATGATAGCATGTTAATTGTGTCAGGTTTCTGTTCCTGTTTTCGGTTTATTCCTTTCTGGGCCACCCGATGGCGGTAGTTCTGTTCCTTTTCCCTGTGTAATTGTATTATTGGTTCCAATTATTCTATTATTGTTTTTCAGTTGTGTCTAGTTATCCCTTCCCTCTGTGGTCTGATTGTGCATTGTGCCCTCCTGTGTCTTGTTAGTGTCTGGTCTATTTGAGTTCTTGTCTTCCCTGACTCAGGTGCTGGATCCTTGTGTATTTCTGACTGTGTTCTGCCCTGTTTGTTTCCGCCTGAGAGAGTTCCCTGTTGTGTTTCCGCCCACGTTCTGTTTTCTATGCATTTTTGGATTTTTTGGATGTTCTTTGTTTTGCGTTCTAAAGTTTTATTTTTGGGTTTTTTGAGACTTACCCTGCGTGGCTTTGTTTTTGTATTCCTTGGTGTTTGTTCTTATTAAGAGTAAAGTTTTGTTTTGGATTTACCCCTTTTGGATTTTGAGTTTTTTACTCTGCGTTTGGGTCTATTCCCTCACCTTACCTGACAAATTGTGTAATTGTATCATGCAGCACACCTGTAGGGAAGTATCTGTATTCATTACGTTTCTCCACTCATTTGTTCAAGTTTTTCCTTTCATTTGTCACCTGTCTTTATATATATATATATATATATATATATATATATATATATATATATATATATATAGAGGGGCCAAACAGGAAATATTTAATGAAGTCTCATATATTTATTGATATATATACATCAAAACCAATATATATACATTGTTCTTGATATTTATACATTGAACACGATAAATATACATAATATTTGATATTTATACATCATTTCTGATATATATATATACATTGAAACCCATATATATATATATATATATATATATATATATATCATTCGGAACAGGCATATATTTGGGAATCCCATTGGGTCTTTATTATATCATAATCAGCCACATGCGTTTGCAAGTGTTTCAATAAATGTGTCACTGTCTAAAAGTGTTTGGACAAGTTCTCTAGCTCTGTTAGCCATTGCGTACCATTAAAAAATAAGGGCGAAGCACGTTCACCACAAGGCATACAATAGCTGAAATTAAAAGCGAAGTTCATTCAGAAACAGCGCGGCTCACATTAACAAACCCTGACAAACCCCAGGAAGACCCATAAGAAGTGGACCAAATATGTGCCTGTATTAAAATCGGAGAGCTAGCGACATTTCACTGTCTCACTTGTTATATTCACATCAACATTCTTACAGAATATAATAATATAATTTTCAGTCTCAATCCAATTAAAAATTAATTTGGATTGCACTGATTATGTCTTAATAAAGACCCAATGGGATGCCCAAATATATGCCTGTTTCGAATGATGTATATTTATCACTTTCAATGTAAAAATCAGTTTAAATGTATATATATCAAAAATGATTTCATTAAATATTTCCTGTTTGGCCCCTCATATATATATATATATATATATATATATATATATATATATATATATATATACAACACTGATTTTACTGACTGAAATCAGTAAATATTGCAATAATAATTAATATAAAGCACATTCATTACCTACAAAATGTATATGTAAAAACACAAAATCCCAAAATCATGTTTTTACACTGTAATTATATACAGTAGTCCTTTTGGATCGTTGTACATTTCTACAGTGTAGAGTTAGACCCCACCCCTTTAATGACCCACCATGCAGCAGGCAGCCAATGAGGATGAACCTCTCTGCTTCAATCATGACTCTGAGGAGTAGAGAAACTGAAGTTAGAAAACAGCACTGACACCCTGGGGAATATTACGCAAGTTTATCAAATGTGTTTTTATTAATCATTTGTATGTTTTGTAGGCTGCCCTACACACTGCCATAAACCACACATCTTGCCATAAACATAATTCTTTAATACACCTTAATGCTCAACACAGATCATAATTGATGGACAAAAGACTGCAGAAAAGTTTAGAATGCATATTTCAATAAAACAATTATATTTGTTTTGGAATTGGTTCACATCTGTTGTCATCTGTAGTCCAGCTCCGCTGGGCCCAATATATATCCTAGAAATCAATGAAACCACATGAAATAGTCTGTTATGTGTTGTGACTGAGTGTCCTGACAGAGCCAAAGAAAGGAACTCATGAGCTCAAGAAATGAAGACAACACGACCACAGTCATTCAGGCCTTACACACTGGACATGTCAACACTCCTTTGAGTTTCTAAGACTTTCTCAGAACACACAAGAAGTTCACTGTATGAAAAGCTGACTAAAATCTGCCGGGCAGCTATTCTTGTAGTTTGTCCCTGTATCCTACTGCAAATGTTAAAGTACATCCAATAAAAAAGCGCTCTTTTTGTTTTTTTGACCTAACCGAAAAGAGGAAAGTCATTCAAGCACAACCACAGTCTCCCCAAACCACAGCTGCAGAGGGATTTTATATCGTCTCGTTTCACTTCATTAAATTAGACGCTGAAATGTGGACAAACATGTCGGCCTGTTTCAGAGCAGAGAAATACGTGTGAAGGCATACATTTAAAAAAAATTGTTAAAATATTTTTGTTAATGCAGAATTAGAATTTAGAGTAAGTGCAGTTCAGCTTTTTTTGGCGATTGCTGGTGTCTCTTGATTCAGACAAAGCTTGTTATTGATGATGGATGCCTAGATATTTATGGGCTTATAAGAACTGGGTGAAAAGTATCAAACAAAAGCAGCCTTGCAGTATATTTCCGTTTTTCCCTGCCAAAACAGAAGTCTGAATTGTACTGAATTTTACTTGTAAATACAAAAAAATGTATTTCTTTTTTCTAAATCAGAATTCTTTTGTTTAATACTTTTGTCCCAAATCTGATTTCATAGCAGAGCAGTGTTAGGTATGACATCTTCGCAACGGGCAAACTATCTCCATGCTATGTAGCGACTCCGTCACACAGACAGAGCCTATTAAAGAAATAGCTTGTGTTATGTTGTTGACTCAAATGTGACCAAGCATAAATTACTCGCCATTCCAGTGCACATGGCAAAATGACCTTGGATTAAAATGGAAAAAAGTCAAAAGGCTTATTAATATTGTGGTGTCCTTTCAGTGCATATAATGTGTATTCTGATGCACACATTAAATTGTCTGTATGAGCTGCAGTTTATCACAGTATACCGTAATATTTGAGGAATATGATGTTTAGACTCAACTGTAATTTCTTTACCTTAGGAAAATTATAAAATCACTGCCAACCACAATATATCTTGAGAAAAATAAACTTAATGTGTTTCCATTATAGACATAATAAATCAACTTCACTGCAGTTCATTTTAATTAAATGCCAATGATATTTGCAGCCTGAATATAATCTGTAGTTTGACTGAGCCAAGTGCTACACAGGTGGAAATATACTTACTGTAGAACAGAAGAATATCTGGTGTCTTTCCACTGCACACTGACCCTCAGCATGCAAAGCACAAGTATAAATGCACACAAAAGAGGAACTGCTCACATGTGGCATTTCCTGAATCATGCTCAGAACGAGAGGATGTCAATATTTTTATTTAACTTTAACAGAAAATGTGTGACGTGCAAAAAATGTAGAAGGTGTCTTACAATTGCTGCTCTGATGATCAAGCTACTTTGACTTCATAAAACAGTAACAGAGTGTGCCTTTGCAGTTTAATTAGAATAAGTAAAATAGCATCAATGCGCAAAACACAATCAGCAGAGAAATGCCAAAAGGAGAATGGACAAAAGAGGAGCTAATGCACAAAGGTAAATATAACACTCTTAACCAATCAGACATCTACATTATTTAAGTGACACAAGTAAAAAAAACCCTCCAATGCACATGCAAAGTGTCTTTTGATGCACAAGTTATTCTGCACTTTTAGTGCCTTTGATTAAAAAACATTGGAAACATGTATTATTCAATATATCCTCATGAATGCACATGTTCTCATTTACTCATTCTGATTAAAATTCTGATTGTATTGTTTTACTGTGTTTGATAGTTAATCTCACCACAATGCACATTATATAGAGCGTGCATGCTCTCCAGGACAAGGGTTGCAGACCCCTGGACTAAGCTAATGTCTTGATCAATGTCTTGTTTCTCTTGTTCAGCAGTAGTTTCCACTTCACTACTCTCCCAAGGATCCCATTTTTGCCCAGCCTCTTTCTTGTTGTGGAGTCCTGACACTGACCTTAGCTGAGACTAGAGAGGCCTGCAGTATGGATGTTCTTCTGGGATATTTTGTGACATCCTGGATGAGTTGTATCAGGACCCCTATAATATACCTATAGTGAATCTATATATTCGCTATAGGTATATTTTAGAGGGGACTAATGTACGTTTTAATCTTTCCGCTGGCTTATTTTTCATAAACACTGATAATTGAAAGTACAATGACAACTCTTATTCAAACACCTAAAAAAAAGGTTTGGTTTATAGGATTCTTTGCTGATAAAACATTTTGCCAAAATAATCAAATTGTTTGCCATAATCTGTAATTTTCTGTCCAAAAAGGTTAAGATAAGTGATTAGAATGCACCCATTGACATCAGCATTGCCAGAAACCTCAAAAGTGAAGTTTACAATGACCATGCAATAGCATATATGAGTCTGTTGTTTTGTCTCTCTTGTTTAGATTCCATTTAAAAGAATACCAATCCATTTGGTTTACATAAAATTTACTGTCAACCTGTCCCACAATAACATTCGCTGAATATTCATGGGGTTGCAGAATTCATTTCTTGTGCTCAATAACTGCCAGAGTTCAGCAATGCCTTCCAGTGAACAGTCATTAAAGCAAAACTAAAACAGGGAAAATGTAGGAAAAGAACAATGAACAAAAATATTCATTAAAGATGATTAAAAATCAGAATGGATGAAAGTATTTCTTTCAGGATAAATACCAAAAAAAAAAAATCTCATAAAAATCGCCTTTCGACATACAAAATAGATTAAAGTGACACTCTGAATTCAACAGCTGTTTTCATCAGACTAAAGCGTTTCAGAAAAAACAACACGCTCATCGTCCAAATGAGCCACAGCATCTGGGCTGTTTGCATTTCCAGGGCTCTGGTAGTCAATGACCTCTTCTGGTGAAGTCCCAGTGTCTCTCTGATGCTTGTTTTTTACCTACATACACAAACACACACGCACGCACACATATACACGCACACACAAACACATACACGTACACACACATACACACACACACACAAACACATTTAAAGCACTCTGATCAGAACACACAAATCACTGTCACACGCGCGGGCAGGGCTTATGTTCATTTCATTTGGTAATTAGGGCTTTTAGTCTGGCTTGGAGCGATGCTAGCGTCGCTCCCTCCCAGTTTTGTGTTATTGCATCTCTATCCTTCTGCCATCACCCTTCCTCTCACTACTCCCTGTCCTCACTGTTATGCTATGTGTCAACCCCATCCCAACCTGTTCTCTCCCCTACAGAACTCGCTTCCGCAGGCGAGGCCCCCAGCGGCGACGGAACCTCTCCAACCTTCGCTATCCCTCATTGACCCCCTGTGACAACTTCACGGTCGCAGGAGGGCTATGGAACTGCCAGTCTGCTACGCGGAAGGCTGACTTCATTTCGGCCTACGCGTCCCTCCTCTCTTTACATTTCCTTGCCCTCACTGAGACCTGGATCACACCAGGCAACACTGCAACTCCGGCAGCCCTCTCCTCCTCCTTCTCCTTCTCTCACACCCCCCGCCCGTCTGACCGTGGTGGGGGCACAGGTTTGCTGATCTCTCCCTCCTGGAAATTCTCTGTTCTCCCCCTCTCTCACCTCTCCATCTCTACTTTTGAATACCACTCTGTCTCGATCACCTATCCTGTTAACTTGTATATTGTGGTTATCTATCGCTCTCCAGGGCCTCTGGGAAGCTTCCTCGATGAGCTCGACACCCTGCTGAGCTCCTTCCCAGAGGATGGCACCCCACTGATCCTCCTGGGAGACTTCAACATCCACCTTGATGCCTCCCACTCCGCAGCCTTCTTGCCCCTACTCCACTCATTCGATCTCTCCCTGATGCACTCCCCACCAACACACAAAGCTGGCAACCTCCTAGATCTGGTCATCCTGAGGAAGTGCTCCTCCTCCGATCCCACAGTGACCCCTCTGCACCAGTCCGACCACCACTTCATTTCCTTCTCCCTCCCTCTTTGCTCCCCTCCCTCCCCACCTCCCCTCCATCCACTCCTACTGTCATGGTCCGCCGTAACCTCCGCTCCCTCTCTCCCTCCTCTCTCGCTTCTAGTGTCACTGCTTCACTCCCCACTCTTGAATCCTTCTCCAACCTTCCCACTGACTCTGCATCCTCCGCTCTGTCTTCCTCGCTCTCCTCAGCACTTGACTCTCTCTGTCCTCTAGTCTTCAGGCCGGCACGCTCGTCCCCTCCCAGTCCGTGGATGTCTGACCCCCTCCGAACCAACCGGGCCAGCCTACGTGCAGCGGAGAGGAAGTGGAGGAAATCCATGGCTCAATCCGACCTGTCTGCCTACCAGTCTATGCTAGCTACATTTTCTACTGCTGTAACCTCTGCTAAAATTAATTATTATCAAACAAAAATTCATAAATCTACCTCTAACCCCCATCAACTGTTCTCCATTTTCTCTTCTCTCCTCAGCACTCCTCCTTCCCCACCTCAGTCCTCCCTCGCTGCAGATGACTTCGCAGTTTTCTTCGATGAGAAGATTGCAGACATCCGCAGCTCCTTTACGTCCACCGCCACCCTTCCCCACTCCCCCCTCTCTGTTCCCTCCCCTCGTTTCTCCACTTTCTCTCCTCTCACTGACTCTGATGTTTGTCACCTCCATTGTGAACTCCTCCTTGTCTTCTGGATGTTTCCCCTCTTCCTTCAAGCTGGCCCACATCACCCCACTACTGAAAAAGCCCACTCTGGATCCCTCCATCATCCAGAACTACTGTCCTGTTTCCCTTCTCCCTTTCTTATCCAAAACCATTGAACGAGCTGCTTCTAACCAACTCTCCTCTTTTCTCTTACTGAACAACCTCCTAGACCCCCACCAGTCCGGCTTCAGACCTGGCCACTCGACAGAGACTGCACTCCTTTCGGTCAGTGAGTCGCTTCACGCCGCACAAGCAGCCTCCCATTCATCTGTCCTGATCCTCCTAGACCTTTCTGCTGCCTTCGACACAGTCAACCACCCCATCCTCCTGTCCTCCCTGGCAGCTATGGGGATCTGTGGCACGGCACTAGACTGGATCGAGTCCTACCTCTCCGGTCGCTCCTTCCAAGTCTCCTGGGCTGGTGCAGTATCGGCACCTTGCCCCCTTGCCACAGGAGTTCCCCAGGGCTCAGTCCTTGGTCCCCTTCTATTCTCCCTGTACACCCAATCTCTTGGTCCTGTAATCTCTGCCCATAGGTTGTCCTATCATTGTTATGCCGATGACACCCAACTCTTTCTCTCCTTCCCCCCCTCTGACACATAGGTTTCTGCTCGCATCTCTGCTTGCCTGAGGGACATCCAGAGCTGGATGGATAACCACCATCTTAAGCTGAACCCAGGTAAGACAGAGATGATCTTCATCCCTGCTCCATCCTCTAACCTCCTTGACTTTTCCATTACCCTAGGGGACACCGTGGTGTCATCATCACCCACCGCAAAAAAACCTCGGAGTGGTGATGGACAACAGACTGTCCCTCTCCCAGAACATCACGGCGGTGAGTCGAACGTGCAGGTTCTTCCTGTACAACATCCGGAGAATCCGCCCCTTCCTCACCACCTACGCAACCCAGCTCCTGGTTCAAGCGATGGTCCTGTCCTGCCTGGACTACTGCAACTCGCTGCTGGCTGGTCTGCCAGCATCCGCCATCAGACCCCTGCAGCTCATCCAGAATGCTGCAGCGCGTCTGGTCTACAACCTCCCCAGACATTCCCATGTCACCCCCCTGCTCAATGACCTCCACTGGCTGCCTGTTATGGCTCGCATCAAATTTAAGACCTTGGTGCTTGCATACCAGGCAGCTAAGGGGTCAGCACCTGGATACATCCAGAGGATCATCAGACCCTACACACCAGCCAGACCTCTCCGTTCTGCCACCTCTGGACGCTTGGCACCTCCCCCTCTTCGTGCCTGTACTTCCCGCTCCCGTCTACTGTCTGTCCTGGCCCCTCGCTGGTGGAATGACCTCCCCGTGGCGGTCAGAACAGCAGAGAATCTAACTACCTTCAAACGCAGACTAAAGACTCATCTCTTCAGGCTGCACCTCTCCCCACCCCTCCCTAGCCTATAGTTTAGCTCAATGTACCTAGTTAGGCTAATTCGAGCACGTTAGTTTTTATTTGGCAGGATTGTTTGTCTGATTCTGATTAGGAAATTGTGATTTCAGTGCTAGTTTGTACTTGGCAGGATTGTTTGTTTGCTGAACAGGTTACTCTACAGGGTTGGAGTCTTGATCTATGTGGTCACTTCTGGCACTACGATCTTTACTTCGCTCTAGTGTGTTTCTTTTGCACCTCTGCACCTGGAACTAATGCACTTGTTGTACGTCGCTCTGGATAAGAGCGTCTGCTAAATGCCTGTAATGTAATGTAATGAAGAAAATTTGAAAAGTCAAGTTTTCTTTCAATTATAAAAATAAACATCAGAAAACAGCAATAATATTAATTTAAAAAAAAAAAAAATTAAAAAAAACTTGTCCAATTCAGTAAAAAACTAATATGAATCCTTAATGTAGCAAATTTACTTTTTTTCAATTTTGGGTTTGCCAGACTTTCATTTTGTGGAAAAAATAGGACCAGTCAAAGTTAAGGAAATGTGTGAACTGGATCCAATCCAAAGTGATTCCACAGAGCATTTCAGCCCTTCAGCTGAGTCTGGGAGGTTCTCACCTCTGTTTGAACTGAGTGATTAAAGACAAATACAGATCTCATCCTGTCTTTACTACACATGTCTGTGATACGAAGGGGTTCTGCCTACATTGCAGAAATATTATTAATCAGCGTAGTGGCGCCCCCTGCTGTATATGTCCCACTTGCTCACCTGCAGCGCACCATACTCAGGGCTGATGCTGGGGAGCTGCCGACTGGCATATGTGTCCCCGTCCCTCCCTCCCTTTAAAGGAAAAGACACACATATGGTGTGAATGTAAAATAGAGGTGAAATCAGGCTGAGCTGCAGTCAGAGTGTTTCAGAAGAGGAAGAGGAGGAAAGGTGAGACTCACCTTCGGTCTTCTAGACAACCTGGAAACGTGAAAATCAGAGTAGAGAGAGAATGTGTTATTGCCTCTGCTCATACAATGTCTCTGCAGACCTCAGTCATTTACTGTAATGGACAGTTTTAATTTTAGTCATTTTTACTGAAAGCATAATTGCCTCTCAGTATCTGATCAGAGAACAATTAACCCTGGATCCATGCAAGTCAGTACATTCACTGACAAAACTTAATTAAGCTTATAGATATAATAACAAAAAAACATAATTGTCATGGTTCTGTGGTTTGTCTGTGTTTCCCTTTTTTGGCCGCCTGATGGCGGCACTTCAGTTTTTAGTTCTGTCCTTTTACCCCGTTTAATTGTATTATTGTTTTCAATTATTCTATTATTGTTTTTGGGTTGTCTCGTTTTCCCTTCCCTCTCTGTGGCTTGATTGTTCATTGTGCCCTCCTGTGTCTCGTCAGTGTCGTTTCTTTTTAAGTTCCCTTCTTCCATGGACCGGTACTTCTCTCTAGGGTTTTTCGTCATACTTGTTCCTGGTTATGGTTATGGTTATGGTTATGGTTATGGTTATGGTTATGGTTATGGTTATGGTTATGGTTATGGTTATACACTTTGTTGTACGTCGCTCTGGATAAGAGCGTCTGCCAAATGCCTGTAATGTAATGTAATGTAATGTAATGTAATGACTCAGGTGCTGGATTCTTTTTTGTGTGCGTTTGGATTGTGTTTTGGTTTGTGCTCCTTCGTGTACTTGTGACTCAGTGCTTTGCCCTGAGTGTTTTCCACCCTGCCCGTGCTCTGTTTTTGCATTGTTTTTGAATTTTTTTCTGTTTTTGCACGTTAAGAACTTTGTCCATTTTTGACTTGCCCTGCACGGCTTTGTTTTTGTTGTTTTGTTGTTTTTGTATTTATTAAAAGTAACATCCTCGGTTTTGTGTTTACCCTTTGGATTTTGAGTGTTTTTTGACTCCGCGTTTGGGTCCATTGCCCCTCTCAGCCTGACACAATTGTCCTTCAATAGATGTAAAAATTCTACTTAAGAGCAATTGGTTCCTAATTAAGAACAACGACCAGCTCATGACAATACAGAGCATGTTTCTATGGTTGGAACAAAAACCAGGATACACAGTGGGTCCCCTGGATCAGGGCTAAGAAGCACTGGTCAAAAACAGAGGAGCAAGAAGGAAATGTTTTAAAACTGCTCTATCAAACACAGAGGTCGATGGTTTAATACTTCCTTCATACACACCGTCAGCACATTAAATAGAGAAACATCAAAATTCAGGTTTAAAATATCCATGCAATAGTGTATATTATACTGTATAATATATTATTATATAGTATAGAGTCCATCATTTTTTTTCTTCCATTTTTGAGTTTAAAGAATAAAGAATAAAAGAAAAACATTTGGTTTACTTAAAATTTACTGCCAATCTGTCCCATAACAGCAATTGTTGAAAATTCATTGGGATGGAGAATTAATTTCTATTTCTCAGAAATGAGTGAATTCAGTGAAGATGTCAGAAATGGACAATGAACAAAAAATATTCTGTAAAGATGACTAAAAATCAGAATGGATAAAAAAAAAATTCTGCCAGGATAAATATCAAATAAAAAAGATAAATCTGAAGAAAATCCCATTTGAACATACAAAATAAAAGTGACACTGCATTCAGTTGTTTTCTTTAAACAATAGCTTTTCAGAAAACACAACATGATCGCATTTTTGATGAGCTGCATTTGGTCTCAACTTCCATCTCCAGGGTTCTAGTAGTCATTGTTCTCTCCTTGTGAAGTCCCAGGGTCTTTCTGATGCTTGTTTTTTACCTACACACAGACACACACACACACACAAACAAACAAACACACACACACACATGCATGCACACGCGTGCACATACACACGGACGCACACACACACGCAAACACACGTACGCACACACACGCACAACACACACACACACACATGCACATGCATGCACAAACACACACGCGCACACACACACACACACGCACACACACACACATGCATGCACACGCATGCCCAAACACGCACACACACACACACACACAAACGCACATGCACACGCGCGCACGCACGTGCACACACCCACGCACACACACACACGCAAACACGTACACACACACACACATGCACACACATGCACAAACACACAGGCACACACACAAACACACACACCCATGCACATGCATGCACACACAGACACACACACGCACACACACACACACAAGCAGACACACACACACACACACACACACACACACACACACACACACACATATGCATGCACACGCATGCACAAACACACACGCACACAGACACACACAAACGCACATGCAGACGCACGCACACACGCACACACACACACACACACACACACAATGTTTGGTTATTTAAACCTCCATATCTTGATCAGAGCCACACTTTGGCACTTGAAATCATTCCGTCAGTGGAGGGAGCAGGCAGGGCTTATGATCATATCATGAAGAAAATGTGAAAGTTTTCTTCCAATTATAAAAATAAATATCAGTAAACAGCAATAATATTAATCAAAAACTTTTTCAATTTTGTAAAAATTATTTTGAGAATCCTTCCATATTTATTCTGAGTTTGCCAGCTTTCATTTTGTGGAAAAAATAGCATCAGTCAGAGTTAAGTACGAGTGTCAACTGTATCCAATCCAATGTGATTCCATAGAGCAGTGGTTCTCAACTGGTCTAGCCTCAGGACCCACATTTTTCCTTAGTCATTAAACCGTGACCCAAATTTCTGAAATTTTTGAACCACTCTAATTTATTTCACAAAAAAATTGTGCAGTAATACACAATGCCTTCATGCACTGTTAAAAACATGAAATAAACAATACAAGTGCAACTAAGGCTAAAAACCCATAATAAAAAGGCAGACTTATGTTGAATTACAGGCATATATGCTTTTTAAACAAGTTTAAACTGGTAATACTTATCAAGTTTCAAGAATCTAAATTTAACTGTAGCAGAGATTACCCTATCAGGGGATACATGCTGAACAGCACTGTATTATATATAGCTCAGGAGGTAAGACCGATTGTCTGGCAGTCGGAGGGTTGCCGGTTCAAACCCCGCCCTGGGCATGTCGAAGTGTCCTTGAGCAAGACACCTAACCCCTAACCTCTAACTGCTCTGGCGAATGAGAGGCATCAATTGTAAAGCGCTTTGGATAAAAGCGCTATATAAATGCAGTCCATTTACCATTTACCATTATGAAGAATATTCAGTAGCACTTTACTTGAACCCTTCATCATAAGGCTGACATAACAGACCTAAGTTTGGGGGAACTAATGGGATAACTGGGGATGCTTTTTGCTCCTGACAACGCACATATCCCAGCTTAGGCCCACCGAACCCAAGTACAAATCCACAGTACTGAAAATGTCCTCTGCAGTTGTAGTGGTGGGAAGATCTCTAGTGCAGAGAAATTGCTCCTACAAGTCCCCTTCCCACACATGCCTCACATAAACAAGTAAAATCGCATGGTTAGCGATGTCTGTGGATTCGTCCATCTGTAATGCATAGTGAGCACTTGCCTTGACGTGAGCTGTGGTCTGTTGTTTGATGTCATCGGACATCGGGCACATGCTTTCATGTGCCACCACTTCGCTGCACGCAACACACTGAGGTTTTGGTCCCTCTCTTTTGTCCTCAATGTAAGAAAACCCATATTCAATGTAGTCGGTGTCGTATTTGCATTTCGCCATGTTTACAAATGCTCGAATGCTACTGTCATAACAACGCTGGCAACAAACGCTACTGCACGCGCGCTGCGTCATGGGAAACGTATGTCCTTCAAAATAAAAGCGCCACATCAGAAATTCTGAATACTTTTTCCTTCAACTTTTTTTTTTTTTTTTTGAGGCACACATCTGCGACCCACTCAAAATGACGCCAACGACCCATTTTTGGGGCGCGACCCACTCAAAATGACCCCATGACCCATTTTTGGGACACGACCCACCAGTTGAGAACCACGGCCATAGAGCATTTCAGCCATTCAGCTGAGTCTGGGAGGTTCTCACCTCTGTTTGAACTGAGTGATTAAAAGCAAACACAGATCTGATCCTGTCTTTACTACACACGTCTCTGATACTGAGGGAAACTGCACGTTTCAGAAATGTGATTAACCAGCGTAGTGGCGCCCCCTGGTGTGTATTTCTCTGTGTCACACTTGCTCACCTGCAGCACGTCATATTCAGGGCTGATGTTGGGGAGCTGCAGACTGGCATATGTGTCCCCGTCCCTCCCTCCCTTTAAAGGAAAAGACACACAGATGGTGTGAATGTAAAATAGAGGTGAAATCAGGCTGAGCTGCAGACAGAGTGTTTCAGAAGTGGAAGAGGAGGAAAGGGTGGTGAGACTCACCTTCAGTTTTCTAGACAAACTGGAGACATGAAAATCAGAGTAGAGAGAGAATGTGTTATTGCCTCATACAATATGCCTCTGCAGATCTCAGTCATATACTGTAAGGGATGGTTTTAATTTCAGTGACATTTTCCTGAAAGAATAATTGCCTTTTTGTAACTATAACACTCTCTATAATACTCTATACTACTATATAATTTCATTGACTGGCAACACTTGCATTCTCATCCACTTTGATTCTTCAGGTTGTGATTGCAAATTGGTTTTCAGTTGAAAAATCTGCTAAAACGAGGTACAGTGAAAAATAATAATTTGTTTTGAAAACTATTATGATAAAGGTATATGTTGTCAACATTTAGTAAATAAAAGTTCAAATTGAAAAGATGTACTCACCTTTTAATTTTGAAGATACTGAATCCAATTGTCAGCACATTCAGACAAATCAGTCCTGCTATGATAACATATGACAGCAGAGTGCATTGTAATCCTGAAAAAAAAACAGTCATGATGTAGAACTTAATTTATGCCTAAAAATGTATTGAAAGACATGAACAGACTCCTCTTGTTTACAGAAATCCAACAGTGAGAGTGTTTATGAAAAGCGTAAATATATTCCCCACATTTTAGGCCCTGTCCACACGTATACGGATTTTTCTTAAAACGTAGTTTTTTCCGCCTCTGTTAAAAAAAAAAACTATCCACACGACCGGCGTTTTAAAAAATATCTCCGTCCACAGGAGAACGCTAAAACGATTGCCGCATGCGCAATGCACCAATTGCCATGGTAACTGATGCGCGAGTTGACGTCATGACGTCAGCTTTGTCATAAAGCCCCTTTTTTCTTGTCCACACGAAGACAGAGAAACCGGAGTTTCGAAAAATCTCCACCTTGGAAGGCAGGATAGAAAACACATCTTACACAGAATTGGAAACCTACTGCCTGGCAAACCATAAAAAATAAACAACGCTCCTCCACAGGATTAGTAAGGGTGGAGTAAAAAGTAAATAGTTAGCAAGTCTTTAATGAGCTGTTGTAAATAGTAATATAGGTATGGGGCATGCCCCCGCCAAGGCGTAACTTGGTTGGATGGCATATCTGCCATCCCAATAACGGGTGTTACATCATGTTTATAAAAATGTTGTGTAGGCTTTATGGCATACAGTAAAAGTACACAATTATAAAAAGCCATGTATGTAAATACCTGAGTGTTGCTGTGGAGACGGGAGGTGGAGCTGAAGGCTGGAGTTGCCGAGAGTGTTGGTGCTGACGCAGAGGAGAGTGGGCGTGTCTCCCTGTGATTGGCGCATGGTGAGGGAGCTCCTCAGGCCTGTGTTCCCCAGCTGCTCCTCCCTGATGACTCTGTCAGTAGAGTTAGTGACCCGCAGTCCAGACACACGCCACTCCATGCTGGGAGAGGGATTCCCACGGCTCTCACAGGAGCAGCTGATCTCTGCTGCAGTTCTGCTGCAGCTCCCAGAGCCAGATATCTGAAGCATGTCTGAACACAGGATCCACAGTTACAAACAGCACAGCTGCACACATATAACAATAATATGATTTATACAATTATATAATAGATGCACTGAACATACATATCACGTTTAGTTGGACATTTGCTG
>CM045883.1:83868583-83944528 GCA_025169545.1 Anguilla japonica | reverse complement strand
TATATATAGTCATATATTTCTATATTAAGTAAAATCAGGATGTAAAATGTAAAAAATGTAAAATCATCCAGAAAACAGGGAGCTCAAAACAAAAACAAAATACTTAAGGCAACGTATTACTCTCAGAGGGCACTAGATCTAAGGCCAGCACGAAACAGCAGGCTTGAAGGTTCAAGACTGAATGAGGAGCAAAGCAACTAAGACAAAATAAATGTTATAACCAATAAGCTCCCAAATTGCAAACAGGTGAACACATAATCAGAGTTCATGATGATTATGTCGCCCCCCTGGCGACCAGCAGGAGGGGGTGCAACTTGAATCCTCACAGACAACCCTTCAAACATGACTCAAATTCCTTTTTTGGGGCTTACCTCAATTACCCACATGAGCAATGGCTGTTCCTCCACACACAAAATGTGGATGGGCCCCTCCCACTGCCCCTCCCACAGCCCATTGCATTTTATTACAGGCGTTTAGCAGACACTCTTATCCAGAGTGACTTACACAACTTTTTACATAGCAATTACATTGCATCCATTTATACAGCAGAATATATACTGAAGAAATGCAGGTTAAGTACGTTGCTCAAGGGTACAGTGTCCAATGTGGGAATCGAACCTGCAACCTTTAGGTTACAAAACCAGCTCCTTGCCCATTATACTACACTGCCCCTCCCCTTAAATCTCCCACTGCCTCTCCCAATCCTTGTTCTTCCCTTTCTTGGTTTTGCTCTTCAGTGCCACCTGTGAATAGACCACGTCGGCCCCTCGGCCTGCAGCCCCATCACAGGCATCCTGGCCCTGTGTCTCCACGGGCCGGGGGGAGTGCTTGATCGAGGCGTAGTGCATGGCTTCCAGCTCCGCCCTGTTTTGGCCCTCTGCCCGGGGCGGTGTCTGTGGGTCTGTCCCTCCCAGCTGTGGGTCCCTGTGCTGGGCGGTTGCCATGGTGTGGTTGGCGTAGACGGGTTTTCTTCTGCTGCTGGGGGAGGACTCTGCAAAGCAAGCGTGTTTAGTCTGCATTTCTGAACTGCTCTTATCTGGGATCTTCTGGCAAGATTTTGCAAAGTTCAGACTTTCAGAGGGAGATACTTGAGCAGATAATACACTTAAGTGCAGGTCTGAATTTGGCCCTAACTCATTACGACTATTGAATATGCCTCCAGGCATTTGTATGCAGGCAAACTGTTTTCCTCTCTGATAAAAGTCTCAACAAAGTAATTTTTTAGGCGTGTGCGTGCGTGTGTACATGTGTGTGTGTGTGTGCATGTGTGTGTGTGTGTGCATGTGTGTGTGTGTGTGTGTGTGTGTGTGTGTGTGTGTGTGTGTGTGTGTGTGCATGTGTGTGTGTGTGTGTGTGTGTGTGTGTGTGTGTGTGTGTGTGCATGTGTGTGTGTGTGTGTGTGTGTGTGTGTTCATGTGTGTGTAACACAGGCCTCAGACTCACCCCCTTGGTGTCCTTCATTGTACTTCCAGAACACTGGCTGTCTCTCTTTTTCCTAAAAACAACAGGGAACAACACTGCTGACATACAGCGCATGCCCCACTCACATTATAATCACCATGGAGATCAGTTTTACATTTTAAGCTTAAGTTTTTGAAGCTATAATTCTTCGTTTTTATATTTCTTTATATTGGAAGTTGTAATTGTACTTCAGCATCACAAGAGGGCGCACTTTAGCAAACTATCAGCCAATCGAAACCTGCCGAATAGGAGTGGTTTGCAGCCTCCCTGCTTCAGCTCAGGGAGAATGAATGGTGAAGAAACCAAAGAACCGGTCTCTGTTGGTGTTGCTCTGTTTCTTGTTATCAACACACTCTGTGATTGGTGGAGCTCATGTTTTTTTTCAGGAGTAAGGAGACATCACAGACACCACAACACACAATAATTATCTGTGCTTCAGATCGGGTGACCAACACATCATTCACAACCACGCCCCTTCACCCCACCCCTACAAATCACAAGTCAGTTTGGCCAGTGTAATTGGTGACAATGAAAAACCTGCACACACACCGGCCCTACAGGAGTGGAATTGCCTACCCCTGATTTTGAATGGCCTTCGTGATGAGGCATATAATCGCCATGGCACCAGCACCAGCAGCTGCACCAATCAGCAGTGAGTAAATGCTGAAACCTGAATAAAGGACAGTTCAGTTAGATAATGAGAAATACACTTCAGACAAAAAAAAAGACGTTTATTCACGCAATCACATTTCTCAAACGTGAGCCGAACACATTTGATAGTAAATCGCTCAATACTACGGGCTTGTAGCGTCCAGTCCGAGTAACTGATGTGAGCAATTTACTGGTAGTTTGTAAGGAATTTACATGTCAATAATTATCTGGTCTGACATGCCCCCCCCCCCCCCCCCCCCCCCTCATGGACAACAGCTGCTCCTTGGGGGATCCCCCTGATAGATCATGTTGAGCTAGCCATTTGGAAAAAATAGATTGCACACCAAAGAAGTGTGGGCCTTGGTCACCCCTGAGTTACAGCATGGGACGCATTTAGCAGAGGAGAATAAGTGGCTTCAAGCCCTGTCTCAGTATTCCAGCAGTTTAACAGTTCAACACCAAAAAAGAAAAAGGGGAGGGGAGAAATCTCCCTCCTCACTGACTGGTGAGATGCCAGGGTGTCTGTCCTTTAAGTGCCCTACTGCAGCAGGTGCTTTCATCTATCAACACCTCCCCCCCCCCCCCCCCACACACCCCAATGGATTACCTGAATGACCTGTTTTGCCTATGTCACTTAAGTCACAATCCAGGGTAATTTGACATGTATCATACAATATTATCACATTATTTAAATTTGGGCTTACATTTCGCGAACATGAATTACCATTTCAATAGTCAATCGAGGATTGAATCGTCTTGGACCACTGCACACCAGACCTGGTACGAATTTGTATTCGTACTTGCATTTGAAAATGTAGTTAAATACATATTTCAAGTATTTTCAAATACATTTACTAATGAAATACTTTGTATTTGATTTATTTAAATTCTTTTAAACCGAATACTTTCCCAAATAGTAATTAAAAAATACATACCTTTAAATGAATTATTTCCTGGGAAACCAAATAATTTTTCAATTATTATTTAGACACTTTTAAAAAAAACATTATAATACAAATACAATTTTATAATATTTTGAAATATTTCAGTGATAGACAGTAGAAATGACCGAGCCAGCAACAATGTAGGCTTCATATCAAAGGGGGTATCCCATAGTTCTTGACAGCATACATTTTGACCAAGGAGATTAAAAGATAAAATACTTTGACATCATGTTATTTAAATGCATCTTGTTATTTAAAAGAGTTTTGACGTTTTATTCCTGCGTGGCAGTGATTGTTATTATGAAGACTGTTGGTTCATTTTTTGTGATGTCATGCTGGTTGTTTTTGTTTTTACTGTGTACACCTGGTCATGTGACTTGGTATGGTGACCTGCGAGTCATTTTAAAAGGTCAGAAGTCCACATTGAATTTGTACCCTAAAGTAAATGCTTCAAAATGTGTACCTCTGTATGTTAGTACAAGACAGAAGACATAAAGAAATGAATTTTACACCCATTTACCCGAGTGTTTCTGTGGAGACGGGAGGTGGAGCTGGAGGCTGGAGTTGCCGAGAGTGTTGGTGCTGACGCAGAGGAGAGTGGGCGTGTCTCCCTGTGATTGGCGCATGGTGAGGGAGCTCCTCAGGCCTGTGTTCCCCAGCTGCTCCTCCCTGATGACTCTCTCAGTAGAGTTAGTGACCCGCAGTCCAGACACACGCCACTCCATGCTGGGAGAGGGATTCCCATGGCTCTCACAGGAGCAGCTGATCTCTGCTGCAGTTCTGCAGCAGCTCCCAAAGCCAGAGATCTGAGGCATGTCTGAACACAGGATCCATAGTTACTAATATTACTGTTGTTCACATATAACAATAATACGATGAATGCAATTATGCAATAAATGCACTGAACATACATATTACATTCAGCTGTACAGTTGTTGAGTTCTCCTTGCCATGTTCATTCTGTGCTTCACAGTAGTACTGTTTACTGCAACTGGACTCACTCACATTGAAGGTGAGATTCTGTCCAGTTCCTACAGTGTTCATCTCTGTCCCATTCACTTTATACCAGGTGTAGTTCTGCACTGCTGGGTTGGCTTTACTGATGCAGGTCAGAGCCACAGAGCTGCCCTCTAACACTGATCCAGAGGGACTGACTGACACTGAGGTATTCTTATGAAGGTCAAGCAGATATGAAAATATGTTTACATTTTAAAGCATCTGTACTGATTGTAATATAATTATGTTTCACCTTAAAAGGACAAAGATAATTTGTCACTGAAACTTGTCCCAAGACATAAAATTGAACACAGAAATACAACGAGAGAAAGGATTTATAGTCTAACAATAAAAACTGCTGCTGATTGGATAGAAAAAATCAACTGGATGGAAAATTAATTCTCTTGTGGACTTATTCATAAGACAAATGCAAACCCAGCAATCTTACATAGAATTCTAAGAATCAGACTGGCCTCAGACGTCTTCTGAGTGTCTCCTTGTTGCAGTGTGTAAAGTGCCCTGCAGGTGAACTTCTGCCCATCGTGGAGGTGGGAAGCATTGAAGGTCAGAACAGAAGACACAAATTTGGTTTGATCCTCATTCTCTTGCAGGTGATCCACACTGTCACTCAGCCTGGGGGTCCACGTCAGATTTGGGAGGAGTTTGGGACAGGGGGCTGCAGCAGAGCAGCTCAAACTCACAGAGGTCCCCTCCATCACCTCCACCCTCTTTGTGGTTAACTTGGGTTTGGGTGGAGAGTCTAGGAGACATGGAGACATGAGGATGGGCTACAGTCTGTCTCAGGATTGGAGAGACACAGCATTCCGAGCACACACTAATCACCACATCAACAGCATCTGACTAACACAGTATTTACAACTTTAAGTCAGTATTTAGAATGTGAAATCTAGAGACAAGTGATTTTCATTCTTTACTCTTTTGCATGCAAAGCGTGTTTCTCATAGAGGACAGCATTTCTATCTCCGGTACCTAATTTTAAAAGCATAGGATCCCAGCATAAACTCAATGGCACGCAGTGAAAAAGTTGTACAACAGCAAATGCAATACCTTGTGCTTTAATCTTGACACCTGAACTGAAACTATACTTGAGTTTATCTAAGCCTTCCAATCTGAAGAAATATTTATCACTGTAAGACGAAGGGAAGTGGTCCAGAATTGTGGTGCAGTTCTTCTTCTCCAGTTGCCCAATTAATCTTCCTTTAATTTCATTCTGTTCAGTTGTTGTCTCAGTTCTGTTCGAATAAAACACGGTTCTACCTTTAGTTCCATTTTTTGTCCATAGTCCTTTAGCCTCAGCTGTCAGATTTTTGTCAAATTCAGATTGTATATCAAATATGCAGGGAATCAGCACACAGGATCCATTCAGAGCTTTTATACTCCAAGGCATCTGGATTGAAAACTCTCTCCCCAGGGCACCTACAACATACACAACACAGCTCTGTAAATACAGGAGCTATGGGGATACGGGTCAGCTTTACACACACAACAGCACCTTTACAGACCTCACAACACTTTGCCGTATGGATGTTTTTATTCAAATGTAATACAACAAAGGTTTTACTGACTGAAAGCTGAAATAATAATTAATATAAAGCACATCCATTATCTACACATTTATATATAAAAATGTGGATTCCCAAAATCAAATTTTGATACTATAAACTAATCCCTTTGGATCACTGTACATTTCTACAGTGTAGATTTAGACTCCACCCCTTTGACCCACCTTGCAGCAGGCAGCCAATGAGGATGAATCTCTCTGCTTCAATCATGACTCTGAGGAGCAGAGGAACTGAAGTTAGAAAACAGCACTGACCCCCTGGGGAATATTACACAAGTTTATCAAATGTGTTTTTATTTATCATTTGTATGTTTTGTAGGCTGCCCTACAGACTGCCATAAATCACACATCTTGCCATAGACACAATTATTGAATACATCTACAAGCACGCACAGCAACTTGTTTTGATGTTCCAGAGTTTTAATTAGCCACAGTACAATGATGACACGCACAGAAAACAAATCTTAAAACAGCTAGCGACAGAGCGTGACATGCCGTTTTCCACTAATTCAAATTAAACCCTTTCGCTTTGAATCCTGCAATGCTACCAAAGGCTGTGTAAATATTATGATCAATAAACAACACAACTGTCAGACCAATATCTGCATTTATAGAACAACAGCGTACTTATGCCCTGCATTTTGGCTCTGTGTCTAATCTGTAAAATATCCAGAATCCTGTGTTAATGTGACCTCTGTGTCTGATATTAACCTCTTGACCAGAAGCACATACTGTAATTGGGCATGTGCATACAATTAAACGGAAACGATTGAGTCAATGATATTGAGTTTAAAATGAATCACTAAGCAATGCAGGCCTTTAAACTATGGCACAATCTGTGCCTTGAATAAACAGTTGTCCCACCCAAAATCTCAGTCTCCCCGTATCTTTGTATCTGGCTTGGCGGTACTGAGGTATGTATGTCCTTTTCAGAACTAGGTCTGAAGCATCAAACAAAACATTATATAGTTTGCACAGGCACACAAAAAGAATGATCCAAAATTAAAAGTTGAAGTTTTACTCTTGAAGTCAGTATTTCAATGTGCTAAATGTATTTATTTTCTCACAATACAAAATGCTTTGCTTGATACTTTGATACATCAGAAAATCATGTTTAAAAAAAAACAAAAAAAAACTTTTTACACAAATCGGATTCCATAGCAGAGCAGCAGTCTCAAATGGGCAGATTGCCTCCACAATAAGTTCCCCATATCCACCCCAGACAGAGTGTGACAGAGCGCATATACCGGCCCTATGTAGGTTGTAAGTCATGTAATTGTTGACTCAAATGTGATCTAGCGTAAGTTCCTTGCGACTCCATTTGATATGGAAAAGTGACTTTGGATTAAAATGGCAAAAAGGCTTATTAATATTGTGGTCTTATTTCAGTGAATATAATGTGTATTCTCACGTGCATGTAAGAGCTGCAATTTCTCAGAAAATACATCAATAACTGTGACATTGTTTATACTCAAACAGTAAGTATAGACAGTGAGTGTAAACAGTGTTTATACTAAAAACTAATTTCTCTATCTTTAGGCAAAAAATTAAAATCAGGGACCACCACAATGTTTCCTGAGATGCCTTCATTACAAACAGGATAAAGGAACTTCAGTACAGTCCTTTTTAATTAAATTTTAATAAACATGTAAGCATGAAGATAATCTTTAGTTTGATTAAACCAAGCGCTACACATGTGGAAATATACTTACAGTAGAACAGAAGAATATCCAGTCTGTCTCCACTGCACACAGACCCACAGCATGCGGAGCACTAGTATAAATGCACTCAAAAGAGGAACTTCTCATATGTGGCTTTTTGTGAAACATACTCGGAACAGGAGGCTGTGAATATTTCTGATCAACTTTCATAGAACGTGTGAACAACATGCATTGCAATTTCTTTAAAATGGCACAACGAGATGTGGCCACTGATACTTCAGTGTAAATTAAGTGGCAAGGCACAGGAAGTTGTTTCTACACTTTCTTTAGAAGATGGACTGCAGCATGAAACAATCAAAAGCACTGTTCAACGTGCCTATGAGCTTGTGCCTGGAGCCTATAGACAAAAATTTCGAAATCATAAAAAGACCAGTTGTCAGTCCTTTGTTGAATTTGCGAGGGAGAAGGGTGCTCTATTTGACAAATGGTGCATTGCCACTAAAGTAAATAACTTTAATTCCCTCCATGAGCAGATTCTGCTGGAAGATTTCAAGACTTCTCTGCCAGAGAAAGCAGTCACCTATTTAAATGAGAAGAAGGTGTCGTCCTTGTCAAAAGCCGCCATTTTGGCTGATGAGTTTGTTCTCACCCATAAACAGGTGTTTGTGTCCTATCCAGTAACCAAGCCATTCGTGCTTCGGCCCAGGCAATCAGAGTCTGGCCCCCCTCAGTCTGATAGACCAAAATGGGTATCAGCACACCCAAAAGAGGACCGTGAGTGTTTTTATTGTCACAGGAAAGGCCATGTAATTGCTGAGTGCTTAATCTTAAAGCGTAAACAGAAATTCTCACCTAGCTCTTCACCTGGCTCCTCCCATCCTAAGGCTGTACGTTTGATTAAGAGTATTCCAGAATCCGCCATTCCACTTACTGAACAGAGTGTGCCAGATGTTTGTTTCATGCCCTTTATTTTTAAGGGTTTAGTCTCTCAAACTGGGGATCCCAAAGATCAGAGGCAGTTATGATTTTGCGAGATACTGGTGAGTCACAGTCGTTCATCCTTGCTGATGTGCTGCAACTATCTAAGAAATCCTCATGTCAGTCCAATGCAATAGTTCAGGGCATTGAAATGGGTTTTGTGCCTGCACCACTACACAATATTCATGCATGCGCTGAACTAATAAGTGGGTTCTTCAAAGTAGCCGTCCACCATGCCCTCCCTGTGAAGGGTGTGGACTTTATTCTGTGTAATGACATCGCAGGGGGTAAAGTAATGGCAATTCCAGAGGTGTTAGACAGGCCAGACTGTAACTCAGTGTCTGATGAGGCAGCACAGAGTTACCCTGATGTTTTTCCTGCTTTTGTGGTTACGAGAGCTCAGTCCAAAAAGTTTGGTGTTAACCTGTCTGATTCTTTTTTTGTTGCCGATCCAGTAAAGGAGGCCATTGTTTTCAGCCCCCAGACACCAGTAATTGTTAGGTCAGAAGGGGCAGGATTGCCTGATTCAAGTCCTGAGGCTTTACATCTGCCCATTAACCGTGAACAATTCATAGTGGAACAACAGTGTGATGTAACCATTGCTAAGTGTCTATCCTCTGTCCTAAACTAGGAGGAAGCCAAGAACCAGAATGTGGCCTACTTCCTTGGTGATGGTATGTTGATGCGTAGGTGGACCAACCCTGCAGCAGAAGGAATGGACTGGGGCACTTGTGACCAGGTTGTAGTGCCTGAAATACCGTCAACAGGTGCTGTCCTTGGCCCATGATCATCCCTGGTCAGATCATCTTGGGATCACTAAAACATATGATCGAGTTCTGAGACACTTCTTTTGGCCTAGACTGAAGTCTGATGTTGCTCAATACTGTCATGCATGCCACATTTGTCAAATTACAGGTAAGCCAAATCAGATTATCCCTCCTGCTCCCCTCCACCCTATACCTGTTATGGGCGAACCCTTCGAGACTGTGATAGTTGACTGTGTTGGCCCTTTGCCCAGATCCAAGTCGGGGAATCAGTTCCTACTAACGATCATGTGTGCTGCCACCAGCATCCCAGAAGCAATTCCTCTGCGTACGATTACTACTAAAGTAGTCATTAAAGCTTTAACTAAGTTCTTTTCTACTTTTGGTCTGCCTAGAGTAGTGCAAACCGACCAAGGTACAAATTTCAAATCCAAAGTGTTTGCACATGTGCTTAAGACATTGGGTGTTGAACACAGGGTATCTAGTGCCTACCAACCTCAGTCCCAGGGAGCATTAGAGAGATTCCATCAGACAATGAAATCAGTGCTGCGAAAACACTGCCTTGATTCCCAGACAGAATGAGATGAGAGTGTTCCTCCGGTGTTGTTTGCGGCACGTGAAACTGTGCAGGAATCACTGGGTTTCAGTCCTGCTGGCCTGATTTTTGGCCACACTGTCAGGGGACCCCTAAAGATACTTAACCCTCTGGGGTCGAGAGCTCCGCCGGCGGAGCTCGACAAGATGAAATTAACTTTCGTTTCTATTTGGATGATTAACGTCACGTGCTGTTATCATACAGGCGCAACAAAAACATGGACAGAAACCTTAGAATCGCGACTTTCCAATGCGCCCATTGGCAAATAATATGAATTGTTTTAAAATGTTTAAATTTGATTAATTAGACCATGTATGCTTCGTTAAACTTTACTCATTACTATGTGAATTTCGCTCAGCAGGAAGTCCGCCCAAATCGCATTCACATGTTAACAACATTATAATTACTCTCCATAGAAGGAGACTAAAGGAGGGGCGATGCGAGATCCATGTGAGAAATGCCAAGAAATGCCAAGGCGAAAGCGGGATAGAATGTCAAAGTGTCGCCTAATTCACTTCTTTTGAGGTGAACATTTCGTTTAATTTTGGAAAATGGTCCGTCCGGAAGCCGACACTGATGAAGAGCGGTGTCATTTCGAACAGCGAACTGATCCAGCTGAGGATCAACTTCATGCGTAAGTATATTTCTTATGATCATATTGGTAAATATGTGTACTGTATTGCAGCGTATCTGTGTGTTTGTAGGAATGTCCAGCAATATGCGCGTTTGTAAATTCCCACACTACGAACGATTCGAACTATTGCATCTCAAAATTATAGGCTAGGCTCTCTGCGTCTGGTTGTGTTAGAAGTATCAGGTAGACTGTATGTTTTTCGATCATATTGGTAATAAATAGCCCGTGGCGTGGCTAGGATTCTAAAACTGATGTCCTCGCACAATCGATATTAGCATACTGTAAGTAAATTCCGGAAATAGCAATATAATAACCACTTAGCTAAACAGACCTAGTCTACTTCAGATTGATACATTGTTATTGATGAGTTGCGTGTAGTTGAGCTGGAATATCAATGTTTATTTAGTTTAGCTAATGTTGTTTCGTTGATAGCTTGCATTATTTGTAAATGTGTGCTGTATTACATTCTCTGTGTGTTTGTAGGAATATTCACTAATAATTCTTTGTTTGTATATGATGTAACCATGTCACATTTCAAGTTTTGTTTTCATTAGTTAGTGGTTTGCCCCTTTTTTGTAAAGCACATATAATTTTCACCTGTTGAAGGGAATGTGCTATATAAATAAAGTTTGATTTGATGTCACATTTCCTAACAATTTTGTTTTTATCATATTTACAGAGATGCTGATCAGGAAACACAGCCTAGTTCACCACTAGCTAAGAGGCCACGCAAGCGTTGCAAGAGTACACCAGTCTCATCTCATCTTCCATGCCTATAGTTTGCTTCAATAAATGTTCTGAAAATCAAAAGATGTCTTTGTTTCTGTCTTCTAAATGGCTCACTGAGTCTTTGTCTTAGTGGTGGGGAGGCATGCGGCCAGGTGTGAATAGCCTACTTAGCTGACAAGTCGCCCTACCCAATGCATATTCATTACAGAAAGGCCATTTGCCCTCCCATTCTCACCTGGTGTTGAAAAATAGTTGTCACAACACTAACTTTTAGCAATTTATTTTATATTTCTCATTGGATTTGCTAAAATATTTAGTCATCTTTTGATACCCAAGACCTTGATGAACACATTTCAGTGACCAAAAGTCTTAGTCACAATTGTTTAGTGTGTTTTATTACAACATTCCTGTGCATGTTCAAAACTACTGTTTACAGTTTGTGTGTTTTTAGAGCAGTTTACAATCCACACATGATTATGACCTACTTACTGCTGCCATATTGTTGCAGCTGAGTTTGTGCTGAAAACAAAGATGTGAAACACTTTGGAATCACTGTATATAAAGTTGATGAAATTTACACAAATGTCAGAGCATCGCACAATCACCAGTGTGCCTCATTTTACCCTTAGACCCCAGAGGGTTAAGGAGCAGTTGATTAGCTCTGAAGCCAGCTCCCAGTCAGTGCCAGAGTATGTCAGCCAGTTTAAAGAAGGCCTGCACCTTGCCTGCTCCCTAGCCAAAACTGCTTTAGCCTCTTCTCAGGTAAAGATGAAACGTCATTATGACAAGAAAGCAGTTACTTGTTCTTTTAAGTCGGGTGATAAGGTGTTGGTCCTGTTACCTGTACCTGGATCTGCTCTCTCTGTTCATTTCCCTGGTCCCTATATTGTAGAAAAGGAAATCAGTGAGACGGACTAGGTAATTCGCACACCTGACCAATGGCGCCAGTCCCGTGTTTGCCATGCCAACAGGCTGAAGTTGTACCACACCAGAGACAATGTATGTCCAGGGGGGATTCCAGTTAAGACCGCAGGGCCCGCGGTCTTGGCTGTTGCGTCACTTTCCAAAGGTTGGTGTTTCTGATGGTGGTGATGAGGATGGACTGGTGATGCGTAATGCTTCCCCACAAGGTGCAAGACTTGCTAACTCTGAAGTGTTGTTGAAGTTATCATACTATCTGTCTCACCTGCCAGCTAATCATGTCGATGATGTTGAAAGGCTCATTCAGGATTTTCCATGTCTGTTCAACGATGTTCCTTCTCAAACATCAGTTCTAGAGTATGACATTAAGCTCTCCAAAGCAACGCCTATAAAGCAGCGGGCATATAGAATTAACCCCACTAAGAGGAACATCATAAAAAGAGAAGTGGAGTATTCTTGGTAGATTGTCAACCTCCAGTACTTGGACAATATGTGTGTAATGCAAGATAATGTTTAATAGCATACTAATGTGTTATATTGTTTAGGGGATTTTTGTCATTGACTGGTTTTCAACTGTGTGTCCTTTAAAAACTTCTGAATGGGGCCAACATATGCAAGCTTGGTCAGTTTGTTGTTAGACTAGAAGTAGATGCCCTTCCAAAATATCCCCAAGAGCCACGAGAAAAATAATAAATCTGGTAAAAGCCAACCCAAACATAACATCAAGAAATTTGCAGACCTACCTTGGGGCATCTCAGGTAACTGTGCTTACTTCAACAACAAGAAGAACATGGGATTCGTGGGAGCGTTGTGAAGAAGAAACCTCTGTTGTCAATAAAGAACCAAACTGCCCATCGTAAATTTGCCAGAGACCACCTGGAAAAACCTGAAGGTGTCTGGAAGTCCATTCTCTGTACAGATGAGTCCGATATTGACATTTTTAGTCAATCAAAACCACAATATAGGGCAAAAACCTGACACTGCCTAGCACCAAAAGAACCTTATCCCAACAGTCAATCATGGCGGTGGGAATGTCAAGATCTGGGGCGGCTTTTCCTCCTCTGGACCTGGACGACTCCACATCATGAGGGGAACCATGAATTCTATGCGGCATATCAGGAGGTTCTTGAACAGAACGTCACGCCATCAGTCAAGGAGCTATAGCTGGGCCAAAAATGGGTCTTCCAACAAAACAACGACCCAAAGCATTCAAGCAATTCTACCAAAGAACGAATATTTATGTTTTGGATTGGCCAAGTCGAAGGTCTGACCTAAATCCAATTGAGATGCTGTGACAGGACCTGAAGCAGGCAGTTCATGCCAGACACTGTAATGATGCTGCTGGTGGTGAACCCAATAGCAGAGAAAGGCAGCAGGAGATTTAGATTGCATTTCAAAAACTAAAAGAAACTTTATTAAGTAAAATCAGGATGACAGCATACAGAAAACAGGGAGCTCAAAACAAAAACAAAATACTTAAGGCAAAGTATTACTCTCAGAGGGCACTAGATCAAAGGCCAGCCCGAAACAGGAAGGCTTGAAGGCTCAAGACTGAATGAGGAGCAAAGCAACTAAGGCAAAATAAATGTTATAACCAATAAGCTCCCAAACTGCAAACAGGTGAACACATAATCAGAGTTCATGATGATTATGTCGCCCCCCTGGCGACCAGCAGGAGGGGGTGCAACTTGAATCCTCACAGACAACCCTTCAAACATGACGCAAATTCCTTTTTTGAGGCTTACTTCAATTTCCCATATGAGCAATGGCTGTTCCTCCGCACACAAAATGTGGACGGGCCCCTCCCGCTGCCCCTCCCACAGCCCATTGCATTTTATTACAGGCGTTTAGCAGAGACTCTTATCCAGAGTGACTTACACAACTTTTTACATAGCAATTACATTGCATCCATTTATACAGCGGAATATATACTTAAGCAATGCAGGTTCAGTATTTTGCTCAACGGTACAATGACAGTGTCCAATGTGGGAATCGAGCCTGCAACATTTAGGTTACAACACCTCCCATGCCCATTATACTACACTGCCCCTCCCCTTAAATCTCCCACTGTCTCTCCCCATCCTTGTTCTTCCCTTTCTTGGTTTTGCTCTCCAGTGCCACCTGTGAATAGACCACGTCGGCCCCTCGGCCTGCAGCCCCATCACAGGCATCCCGGCCCTGTGTCTCCACGGGCCGGGGGGAGTGCTTGATCGAGGCGTAGTGCATGTCTTCCAGCTCCGCCCTGTTCTGGCCCTCTGCCCGGGGCGGTGTCTGTGGGTCTGTCCCTCCCAGCTGTGGGTCCCTGTGCTGGGCGGTTGCCATGGTGTGGTTGGCGTAGACGGGTTCTGCTGCTGCTGGGGGGGGACTCTGCAAAGCAAGCGTGTTTACATTTATAACCGCATGCATTTCTCAACTACTCCTATCTGCGACGTTCTGGCTATGTGTGTGTGTGTGCGCGTGGGAGTGTGTTTGTGCGTGTGTGTGAGTGCATGCATGTGTGTGTGCGTGAGTGTGAGTACATGTGTGTGCGTGTGCATGTGGGCGTGTGTGTGAATGCGTATATGTGTGTGTGTGTGTGCGAGTGCATGTGTGTGTGTGTGTGTGTGTGAATGCATGCGTGCAAGTGTGTGTGGGTGTGTGTGTATGTGTGAGACAGAGAGTATGTGACATAGGGCTCAGACTCACCACATCCGTCAGTGTGAGCCGTCCGCTGTCCTTCCTTCTATATTCAGAACACTGGCTGTCTCTTTTATTCCTAAAAATAACACACAACCTCACTGTCAACATACTGCACACACCCCGCTTTAAGTATAATCACCATGGAGATCAGTTATACATTTTAAGCATTTAGGTCTTGTTTTAATACTTTATTTAATAACTTTATTTTATGGGTGACCAACACATCATTCAGAAACCACACCCCTCCACCCCACCCCTACAAATCGCAAGTCAGTTTAGCCAGTGTAATCGGTGACAATGAAAAACCTGCACACACACCAGCCTTACAGGAATGGAATTGCCTACCCCTGCTTTTGAATGGCCTTCGTGATGAGGCATGTAATCGCCGTGGCACCAGCTCCAGCAGCTGCACCAATCAGCAGTGAGGTAATGCTGAAATCTGAACAAAGAACATTTCAGTTAGATACCAAGAAACACCCTTTGGACAAAAAAAGAGGCTGAGAAACATGCTGAAAAATAAAGCTTAAATGACATAGGAGTGCTGCACTTGGTCGTGATATTAAACTTCCACAGGTAAGTAAGCGTCAGGTGCTCTTCAGGATGTGCAGCAGTGGCTTTAACAACTGCCTAAAAAAAAGTATTAACTCTGTATTCCAGCGGTGGGGTTTAACAGTTCAACAATAAAAACCACCATTAACAAAAAACTACAATTTACAAAAAAAAAAGAAAAGGGGGACAAATCTACCCCTTCACTGAGACCAGGGAAGCTTGTAGCTCTAAGGGTCTCTATCCTTTAAGTCTCCTACTAAAGGAGGGGCTTTAGTCTATCACTTCCACCCCGCCCCCCACCTCCCCCCTCCATTTTTAGGGATGTTTTAGCACATTCACTGTAGGTATCCGTATGCACGAACACCACCAAAAGTCATAGAAAGTAACGTATTCCATGTAGAATACATCCTAATAGCGATTTTGACCCACTGTGACCATTCAGTAAATACAGCATAGGTATTGTGACCGTGTAGCAACTCCTCCTGTGTCAGAACAGCAGTCACAATACTTGAGCAAATCTGGCACTGAATGTGTTCGGGTTGTCATGGCCCACCATTTTTTCAGTGCCGTACAATGGGGTAGTAGGGAATTGTAGTTTTTTCTGTGATTCTCTGTGTATTAGTGGCTCCTTTATATGCATGTCATTTAAAGGCATATTTTGACATGTTATTCCTGTGATAACTCAGTGATTGCTATTATGAAGGCTATTTGTTTATGTTTTGTGAAGTCACGTTGGTTGTTTTTTTTTTAAAAACTATGTAAGCCTGGTCATGTGACCTGGTTGGTGGCCAATGAGTCATTTTAAAAGGACGGAAGTCCACACTGAATTTGTACCCTTAAACCCACCCTTAATGTAAATGCATCACAATGTGTTTCTCTGTACATTAGTACATGACAGATAACATGTTAAAAAAGAGAAGTGTGCTTACATTTACCCCAGTGTTGCTGTGGAGACGGGACGTGGAGCTGGAGGCTGGAGGATCCGAGAGTGTTGGTGCTGACGCAGAGGAGAGTGGGCGTGTCTCCCTGTGATTGGCGCATGGTGAGGGAGCTCCTCAGGCCTGTGTTCCCCAGCTGCTCCTCCCTGATGACTCTGTCAGTAGAGTTAGTGACCCGCAGTCCAGACACACGCCACTCCATGCTGGGAGAGGGATTCCCACGGCTCTCACAGGAGCAGCTGATCTCTGCTGCAGTTCTGCTGCAGCTCCCAGAGCCAGAGATCTGAGGCATGTCTGAACACAGGATCCACAGTTACTAATATCACAGTTGCACACATATAACGATAGTATGATCAATGCAATTATCTAATAAATGCAAGCGTTGAACATACATATCACATTCAGCTGCACCGTTGTCGAGTTCTCCTTGCCATGTTCATTCTGTGCTTCACAGTAGTACGTTTCACTGCCACTGGACTCAATCACATTGAAGGTGAGATTCTGTCCAGTTCCTACAGTGTTCATCTCTGAACCATTCACTTTATACCAGGTGTAGTTCTGCACTGCTGGGTTGGCATTACTCCTGCAGGTCAGAGTCACAGAGCTCCCCGCAAACACTGATCCAGGACTGACTAACACTGTGTTCTTAGGAGGATCTAGGAGATGTGAAAATATGGTACATGTACAATTAATTTTTATTTTAGTTTGTGTATACACTTTAAAAAAGCATTTGTACTGATTTTGCTGTAAATATGTTTTACCTTAAAAGGACAAAGATAACATGTCACTAACACTTGTCCCAAAACATAAAACTGAACACAGAAATACAATGAGGGAAAGGATTTCTAGTCTGACAATAAAAATCACGACTGATTGGATGGAAAAACTGAACTGGATGGAAAATTAATTCTCTTGTGGACTTTTTCATAAGACAGATGGTAAACCCAGCTCTCTTACACAGAACTCTGAGAGTCAGACTGGCCTCAGATGTCTTCTGAGTGTCTCCTTGTTGCAGTGTGTAAAGTGCCCTGCAGGTGATCTTCTGCCCATGGTGGAGGTGGGAAGCAGTGAAGGTCAGAACAGAAGACACAGATTTGGTTCGATCCTCATTCTCTCGCAGTTGATCCACACTGTCACTCAGCCTGGGGGTCCATGTCAGATTTGGGGGGAGTTTGGGGCAGGGGGATGCAGTAGAGCAGTTCAAACTCAAGGAGGCCCCCTCCATCACCTCCACCCTCTCTGGGGTTATCTTGGGTTTGGGTGGAGATTCTGGGAGACATGGAGACATGAGGACAAGGTACAGTCTGTCTCAGGATTGGAGAGACACACAGCATTCAGAGCACACACTAATCACCACATCAACAGTGTCTAACAAACAGCATTTAAATGTGAAATCTAAAGACAAGTCATTTATTTTTTGCATTCTTTATTCTTCTACATCCAAGGTGTATTTCTGATATAAGACAGCATTTCTATGTCCTCCACCTAACAAAAATGTAAGGTCCCAGCATGAACACAATGGCACACAGTAAAAGAAGGCATAACAGCAAATTCAGTACCTTGTACATTAAGTTTGACACCTGTACGAAAATTATACTTGAGGGGACTCTGGGATTCCAATCTGAAGAAATAATCATCACTGTAAGATGGAGGGAAGTGATCCAAGATTGTGGTGCAGTTCTTCTTCTCCAGTTTTCCAATGAATGTTCCTCTAATTTCATTCTCAGTTCTGCTGGAATTAAAAACAAATTTTCCATTGGGATCACTTTTTCTCCAGAGTCCTTTAGCCTCAGCTGTCAGATCTCTGTCAAATTGAGGTTCTATATCAAATGTGCAGGGAATCAGCACACAGGATCCACTCAGAGCTTCTATACTCTGAGGCATCCTGACTTCAAACTTTCTCCCCAGAGCACCTGCAACACACACAACCCAGCTCTGTAAATACAGCAGCTATACGGGGATTGGATCAGCTTTATACACACACAACAGCACCTTTACAGACCTCACAACATTTAATACAGAATATTTGTGTGTGGATGGACTGTTCTTGCTGACACAGTCTGATCACGTCCTGCATAGACATTTCGCTTTTGACCACAATTTCTGATCCTATTTACCGATGTCTTTCTCATTAATTTAAAGGCAGATGTCATTTTAGTTCCTGTTCCTATGGAACCACTAGCCAGGTGAGCAGTCTTTGTGACTAATGCTCCTGCCATCCGTGCTGCTTTCAAAGCCACTTTGATCGTTTCCTCTTTCTATCTTGATCTAAAATCGAGGTCTACTTGGCCTGCTCATCAATTTTATACATGCCACAGAGCATGATAGGATGTTAATTGTGTCAGGTTTCTGTTCCTGTTTTCGGTTTATTCCTTTCTGGGCCGCCAGATGGCGGTAGTTCTGTTCCTTTTCCCTGTGTAATTGTATTATTGGTTCCAATTATTCTATTATTGTTTTTCAGTTGTGTCTAGTTATCCCTTCCTTCTGTGGTCTGATTGTGCATTGTGCCCTCCTGTGTCTTGTTAGTGTCTGGTCTATTTAAGTTCTTGTCTTCCCTGACTCAGGTGCTGGATCCTTCTGTGTTTCTGACTGTGTTCTGCCCTGTTTGTTTCTGCCTGAGAGAGCTCCCTGTTGTGTTTCCACCCACGTTCTGTTTTCTACGCATTTTTGGATTTTTTGGATGTTCTATGTTTTGCGTTCTAAAGTTTTATTTTTGGGTTTTTTGAGACTTGCCCTGCGTGGCTTTGTTTTTGTATTCCTTGTTTGTTCTTATTAAGAGTAAAGTCTTGTTTTGGATTTACCCCTTTTGGATTTTGAGTTTTTTACTCTGTGTTTGGGTCTATTCCCTCACCTTACCTGACAAATTGTGTAATTGTATCATGCAGCACACCTGTAGGGAAGTATCTGTATTCATTATGTTTCTCCACTCATTTGATCAAGTTTTTCCTTTAATTTGTCACCTGTCTTATATATATATATATATATATATATATATATATATATGAGGGGCCAAACAGAAAATATTTAATGAAGTCTGATATATATACATCATTTCTTGATATATATACATTAAAACTGATATATATATATATATATATATATATATATACATTGTTCTTGATATTTATACATTGAAAACTATATATATATATATATATATATATATATATGTTACGAAATGAAATATACCTGCGTTGCGATAACCAGGCGTACAATATCAGACGTAACACTAAGCCACTTAATCAACCACCACAACCCGAAAGGAGTACCAGTGAAGCAGTATTATGGAAATGATTAAATGTATATTTATTAATATGTACACATTTAATGATTAGTTCTCTCTATCTATAACTAAAGTCCTTTAAAAGACAGTAGTAGGCTGCGAGATCTCACCGGGCAGCCAGCTAGCAGTTCCAGACCCTCGAAGATGACAGGGGAGGTCTTCTCCTCGGAGTTCCCAAATTAATTACGATTAATAATAATAATAATAATAATAATAGTAATTAATTATAATAGTTAATTAACAACTAGGCGGTCAAACAAAGTAACGCATTAACAAAGCTGTAATTAACAATGTCGTAAAGGGAACTGATGGCATTCAGATGGCAACAGCTATATATAGTCCGGCATCTCCTGAAAGCTTCTCCTCGGCGACGGTAGTTAGAAACTGTCAACATGTGTCTCCCCAGTGACGTTGTCTAGCGATGTCCTCATCGCGTCACGTAGACAGCAGGGTTCCCCTGGAAACCACGTGTCTCGCTCCAGTAGGGCCGTGACGTCATCTCCACTTAAAGGGGACACACAAAGAGGCACGGCAGCACGCAAAACCAAAAGGAAAAAGGAAGCAGTGCTAATACAAAATAGAGGGACGTAACACTCCCACCCTTAAGACAATAAATAAATTAAACACCTCCGGTCTCTTAAACCCATACTGTACGTGTATATGAACATATTTACAATCAATCTGAACGTGATAATTTATTTATTGTAACATTCGTACGTCCGCGACAAGGCATCCGCGACAACGTTATCACGCCCGCGGATGTGTCGAATATCTAAATCATAACCCTGTAAAAATAAACTCCACCGCATGAGACGCTGATTGTTGTTTCGCATGCGGTTAAGATAAACAAGTGGGTTATGATCAGTCAACACCACTAAGGGACGAAAAGTGGAGCTTACGTACACATCAAAGTGCTGTAACGCAAGAACCAGAGCTAGCGTCTCCTTCTCAATTGTGGAGTATACCCGTTGATGTCGATTAAACTTCTTCGAGTAGTAGCAAACGGGATGATCAACCCCAAAAGTGTCTTCCTGAAAGAGGACAGCACCGGCACCGCACTCACTTGCATCGACGGCAAGTTTAAATGGCCGTGTAAAGTCAGGTGCAGAGAGAACAGGCGTGCTGACCAGCAGAGCTTTAACATTGTCAAATGCCCGTTGACATGTCTCCGTCCAACAGAAGGTGTTTTTAGGACTGAGGAGGTCTGTCATCGGAGAGGCAACTGCGGAAAAGTTTCTGCAGAAATTGCGATAGTAGCCTACCATCCCGAGAAATCTCCGCAGGTCGCGCCGGGACCTGGGGATCGGAAATTGATAGATCGCCTCCACCTTTGCATCCACTGGACGTACTTGTCCCCGCCCCACAACTTTCCCTAAATAGGTGACAGTGGCTTGGCCGAATTCACACTTAGCCAGATTCACTGTTAAGCCAGCTGCAGACAAACGATCGAGAAGAGCTTCGATCTGCTCCACATGCTGGGACCAAGACTCACTGTAAATCACAAGATCATCTAGGTAAGCCTCACAACCTGGCAACCCAGACACCACGAGATTTACCAACCTCTGGAAAGTGGCAGGGGCGTTTCTCATCCCGGACGAGCCCCCATCTGTTACGAAATGAAATATACCTGCGTTGCGATAACCAGGCGTACAATATCAGACGTAACACTAAGCCACTTAATCAACCACCACAACCCGAAAGGAGTACCAGTGAAGCAGTATTATGGAAATGATTAAATGTATATTTATTAATATGTACACATTTAATGATTAGTTCTCTCTATCTATAACTAAAGTCCTTTAAAAGACAGTAGTAGGCTGCGAGATCTCACCGGGCAGCCAGCTAGCAGTTCCAGACCCTCGAAGATGACAGGGGAGGTCTTCTCCTCGGAGTTCCCAAATTAATTACGATTAATAATAATAATAATAATAATAATAGTAATTAATTATAATAGTTAATTAACAACTAGGCGGTCAAACAAAGTAACGCATTAACAAAGCTGTAATTAACAATGTCGTAAAGGGAACTGATGGCATTCAGATGGCAACAGCTATATATAGTCCGGCATCTCCTGAAAGCTTCTCCTCGGCGACGGTAGTTAGAAACTGTCAACATGTGTCTCCCCAGTGACGTTGTCTAGCGATGTCCTCATCGCGTCACGTAGACAGCAGGGTTCCCCTGGAAACCACGTGTCTCGCTCCAGTAGGGCCGTGACGTCATCTCCACTTAAAGGGGACACACAAAGAGGCACGGCAGCACGCAAAACCAAAAGGAAAAAGGAAGCAGTGCTAATACAAAATAGAGGGACGTAACAATATATATATATCATTCGGAACAGGCATATATTTGGGCATCCCATTGGGTCTTTATTAAGACATAATCAGTGCAATCCAAATTAATTTTTAATTGGATTGAGACTGAAAATTGTATTATATTTTGTAAGAATTTTGATGTGAATATAACAAGTGAGACAGTGAAATGTCGCTAGCTCTCCAATTTTAATACAGGCACATATTTGATCCGCTTCTTGTGGGTCTTCCTCAGTTTGCCCGGGGTTGTTAATGTGAGCCGTGCTGTTTCTGAACGAACTACGCTTTTAATTTCAGCTACTGTATGCTTTGTGGTGAACGTGCTTCGCCCTTATTTTTTAATGGTACGCAATGGCTGACAGAGCCAGAGAACTCGTCCAAACACTTTTATACAGTGACACATTTATTGAAACACTTGCAAACGCATGTGGTAGACCTGACACTACAAATGCTCCACCACGAGACAGCCATGCCCAAACACACCACCAAACCACTGAGGATGAACGATGCTGAAGTTGGCTCCCGATTCGAAATTTCCGGTCTACCTTAAATCGCTTGCGTTATATGATTGGAGGTTATAATTTCCTTCTAAAATGACATACAGTAGCTGAAATTTAAAGCGAAGTTCGTTCAGAAACAGCACGGCTCACATTAACAAACCCGGGCAAACCCAGGAAGACCCATAAGAAGCGGACCAAATATGTGCCTGTATTAAAATCGGAAATCGGAGAGCTAGCGACATTTCACTGTCTCACTTGTTATATTCAAATCAAAATTCTTACAGAATATAATAATATAATGTTCAGTCTCAATCCAATTAATATATATATATATATATATATATATATATCGGTTTTGATGTATATATATTGTTTTCAATGTATATATAGCAGAAATGATGTATATATATATATATCAGTGTTGATGTATAAATATCAAATATGATGTACATTTATCATTTTCAATGTATAAATATCAAAAACAATGTATATATATATCGGTTTTGATGTACATATATCAAGAACTGATGTATGTATATCACAGTTCAATGTATATATATCAAGAAAGATGTATATATATATATGTATATATATATATATATATATATATATATATATATATATATATATATATATATCAGTTTCAATGTATATATATCAAAAATGATGTATATATATCAGACTTCATTAAATATTTCCTGTGTGGCCCCTCATATATATATATATATATATATATATATATATATATATATATATATATATATATATATTAATACAACACTGATTTTACTGACTGAAATCTGTAAATATTGCAATAATAATTAATATAACGCACATTCATTATCTACAAAATGTATATGTAAAAACACAAAATCCCAAAATCATGTTTTTACACTGTAATTATATACAGTAATCCTTTTGGATCGCTGTACATTTCTACAGTGTAGAGTTAGACCCCACCCCTTTAATGACCCACCATGCAGCAGGCAGCCAATGAGGATGAACCTCTCTGCTTCAATCATGACTCTGAGGAGTAGAAGAACTGAAGTTAGAAAACAGCACTTACACCCTGGGGAACATTACACAAGTTTATCTCAGGTGTTTTTATTGATGATTTGTATGTTTTGTAGGCTGCCATACAGACTGCCATGAACCACACATCTTGCCATAAACATAATTCTTTAATACACCTTAATGCTCAACACAGAGCATAATTGATGGACAAAAGGCTGCAGAAAAGTTTAGAATGCATATTTCAATAAAACAATTACATTTGTTCAGGAATTGGTTCACATCTGTTGTTATCTATAGTCCAGCTCCGCTGGGCCCAATATATATCCTAGAAATCAATGAAACCACATGAAATAGGCTGTTATGTGTTGTGACTGAGTGTCCTGTCAGAGCCGAAGAAAGGAGCTCATGAACTCAAGAAATGAAGACAACATGGCCACAGTCATTCAGCCCTTACACACTGGACATGTCAACACTCCACTGAGCCTCTACGACTTTCTCAGAACACACAAGAAGTTCACTGTATGAAAAGCTGACTAAAATCTGCCAAGCAGCTCTTCTAGTAGTCTGTCCCTGTATCCTACTGCAAATGTTAAAGTACATCCAATAAAAAAGGACTCTTTTTGTTTTTTTTACCTAACCGAAAAGAGGAAAGTTATTCAAGCACAACCATACTCTCCCCAAAGCACAGCTGCATAGGGATTTTATATCGTCTCGATTCACTTCATTAAATTAAACGATGAAATGTGGACGAACATGTGGGCCTGTTTCAGAGCAGAGAAATATGTGTGAAGGCATACATTTAAAAATATTGTTCAAATATTTTTGTTAATGCAGAATTTGAATTTAGAGTAAGTGTAGTTAAGCTTTTTTTGGCGATTGCTTGTGTCTCTTGATTCAGACAAAGCTTGTTGATGATGGTGCCTAGATATTTATGGGCTTATAAGAACTGGGTGAAAAGCATCAAACAAAAGCAGACTTGCAGTATATTTCCTTTTATTCCCCCCAAACCAGAAGTCTGACTTGTACTGAATTTTACTTGTAAATACAAAAAAATGTATTTCTTTTTTCTAAATCAGAATTCTTTTGTTTAATACTTTTGTCACAAATATGATTTCATAGCAGAGCAGTGTTAGGTACGACATCTTCGCAATCGGTAAACGATCTCCATGCTACGTAGCGACTCCGTCCCACAGACAGAGCCTATTAAAGAAATTGCTTGTGTTATGTTGTTGACTCAAATGTGACCAATTATAAATTACTTTCAATTCCAGTGCACATGGCAAAATGACTTTGGATTAAAATGAGAAAAAGTCAAAAGGCTTATTAATATTGTGGTGTCCTTTCAGTGCATATAATGTGTATTCTGATGCACACATTAAATTGTCTGTATGACGTGCAGTTTATCACAGTATACCGTAATATTTGAGGAATATGACGTTTAGACTCAGTCTGTAATTTCTTTATTTTTAGGAAAATTATAAAATCACTGACAACCACAATACATCTTGAGAAAAATAAACTTAGTGTGTTTCCATTATAGACATAATAAATCAACTTCACTGCAGTTCTTTTTAATTAAATGCCAATGATAGTTGCAGCCTGAATATAATCTGTAGTTTGTCTGAGCCAAGTGCTACACAGGTGGAAATATACTTACTGTAGAACAGAAGAATATCCGGTGTCTCTCCACTGCACACTGACTCTCAGCATGCAAAGCACAAGTATAAATGCACACAAAAGAGGAACTGCTCACATGTGGCATTTCCTGAATCATGCTCAGAATGAGAGGATGTCAATATTTTTATTTAACTTTAACAGAAAATGTGTGAAATGCAACACGGAGATGCAGTAAATGTAGAATGTGTCTTAGAATTGCTGCTCTGATGATCAAGCTACTTTGACTTCAATCAGCAGAGAAATACCAAAAGGAGAATGGACAAAAGAGGAGCTAATGCACAAAGGTCAATATAACACTCTTAACCAATCAGACATCTACATTATTTAAGTGACACACGTAAAGTAAAAACCCTCCAATGCACATGCAAAGTGACTTTTGATGCACAAGTTATTCTGCACTTTTAGTGCCTTTGATTAAAAGACATTGGAAACATGTATTATTCAATATATCCTCATGAATGCACATGTTCTCATTTACTCATTCTGATTAAAATTCTGATTGTATTGTTTTACTGTGTTGTGATAGTTAATCTCACCACAATGCACATTATATAGAGCGTGCATGCTCTCCAGGACAAGGTTGCAGACCCCTGGACTAAGCCAATGTCCTGACCAATGTCTTGTTTCTCTTGTTCAGCAGTAGTTTCCACTTCACTACTCTCCCAAGGATCCCATTTTTGCACAGCCTCTTTCTTGTTGTGGAGTCATGACACTGACCTTAGCTGAGACTAGAGAGGCCTGCAGTATGGATGTTCTTCTGGGACATTTTGTGACATCCTGGATGAGTTGTATCAGGACCCCTATAATATACCTATAGTGAATCTATATATTCGCTATAGGCATATTTTAGAGGGGACTAATGTACATTTTAATCTTTCCGCTGGCTTATTTCTCATAAACACTGATAATTGAAAGACTCAATGACAACTCTTGTTCAAAAACCAAAAAAAGGTTTGGTTTATAGGATTCTACATTTTCTGATAAAACATTTTGCCAAAATAATCAATTTGTTTCCAATAATCTGTCATTTGCTGTCCAAAAAGGTAAAGATAAGTGATTGGAATGCACCCATTGACATCAACATTGCCAGAAACCTCAAAACTGAAGTTTACAATGACCATGCAATAGCACATATGAGTCTGTATATGAGTAAAAATCAGAATGGATGATAAATACCAAAAAAAAAAAAAAAATCTCATCTTATAAAAGTCGCCTTTCGACATACAAAATAGATTAAAGTGACACTCTGAATTCAGCTGCTGTTTTCATCAGACTAAAGCGTTTCAGAAAAAACAACACGCTCATCGTCCAAATGAGCCACCGCATCTGGGCTGTTTGCATTTCCAGGGCTCTGGTAGTCAATGACCTCTTCTGGTGAAGTCCCAGTGTCTTTCTGATGCTTGTTTTTTACCTACATACACAAACACACACATGCACACACACACACACACACACACACACACACAAACACATGCACGCACACACATGCACACACACACATGCACACACACACACAAACACACACACGCAAACACACACACACACACGCACACACACACAAACACATGCACGCACACACACACGCAAACACATGCAAGCACACACATACACACACACGCACACACACACAAACACATGCACGCACAAACATACACGCACACACAAATAAATACACACACACACATGCACACGCACACACACGCACATATACACACACATGTTTGGTCATTTAAAGCTCCATCTCTTGATCAGAACTACACTTTGGCACTTGAAATCATTCTGTCAGTAGATGACGCGGGCAGGGCTTATGTTCATATCATGAAGAAAATGTGAAAAGTCAAGTTTTCTTTCAATTATAAAAATAAACATCAGAAAACAGCAATAATATTCTTTTTTTTTTTTTTAAAAAACTTGTCCAATTCAGTAAAAAAAAAAATAATGAATCCTTAATATAGCAAATTTACTTTTTTTCAATTTCGGGTTTGCCAGACTTTCATTTTGTGGAAAAATAGGACCAGTCAAAGTTAAGGAAAAGTGTGAACTGGATCCAATCCAAAGTGATTCCACAGAGCATTTCAGCCCTTCAGCGGAGTCTGGGAGGTTCTCACCTCTGTTTGAACTGAGTGATTAAAGACAAATACAGATCTCATCCTGTCTTTACTACACATATCTGTGATACGGAGGGGTTCTGCATACATTGCAGAAATACGATCAATCAGCGTAGTGGCGCCCCCTGCTGTATATGTCCCACTTGCTCACCTGCAGCACACCATATTCAGGGCTGAACCTGGGGAGCTGCTGACTGGCATATGTGTCCCCGTCCCTCCCTCCCTTTAAAGGAAAAGACTGTGTGTGAATGTAAAATAGAGGGGAAATCAGGCTAAGCTACAGATAAAGTGTTTCAGAAGAGGAAGAGGAGGAAAGGATGGTGAGACTCACCTTCAGTCTTCTAGATGAACTGGAGACATGAAAATCAGAGTAGAGAGAGAATGTGTTAAAGACTCTGCTCATACAATATGTCTCTGCAGACCTCAGTCATTTACTGTACGGGATGGTTTTAATTTTAGTGACATTTTACTGAAAGAATGAATAATAATTAATAATTGCCTTTTTGTAACTATAATACTCTCTATAATACTTTATAATACTATATAATGCTTTCAATGACTGGCTACACTTGCATTCTCATCCACTTTGATTCTTCAGGTTGTGATTACAAATGAGTTTTCAGTTGAAAAATCTGCTAAAACGAGGTACAGTAAAAATTAATAATTAGTTTTAAAACTATTATGATGAAGGTATATTTTGTCAGCATTTAGTAAATAAAAGGTCAAATTGAAAAGACGTACTCACCTTTTAATTTTGAAGATACTGAATCCAATTGTCAGTACATTCAGACAAATCAGTCCTGCTATGATAACATATAACAGCAGATTGTATTGTAACCCTGAAAAAAAAAACAGTCATGATGTAGAACTTCATTTATGCCTAAAAATATATTGAAAGACATGACCAGACTCCTCTTGTTTACAGAAATCCAACAGTGAGAGTGTTTATGAAAAGCGTAAATATATTCCCCACATTTTAAACTAACAGGCAGAGTCCTCTGCCCCTCCAATTCCATTTAATCAAATTAAGGTCTTAGAGATTCTGGATACGCATCTTTATACATCACTGGATAGAAAAAAGTAGAAACATATCTTACACAGAAGTGGGAACCTACTGCCATGGCCGTACCCACCTTTGAGGTCACCGAGGTCAGGACCTCGGTATTTTTTCCGAGGTGTATATAATAAAAGTCGTGAAATTGTCTAAAAATAACTTGGCGCGGCAAACATATTGTACAACGCCAAGATAACCGACTTGCTCATCTGATCACCGTCATTGCTTGTGTGTGTGCGTGGGTGGGTGGTGAAGTGGATGATCTTGTCTTTACTACAAAATCTTTACTCAACAAAGTGGTTCTTTGATCATCAACTTAAGGTAAATGGTAAATGGAAAACCCGGTTAAAATGGTTAAGGAAACCCGACAGGCAACCACTGAATCCAAGCGAAGCATGATGTAGGGTGCGTTCGCAAATAAGCTCGCGGCAGAGCGCACTCCATAACATTACTGGGCTGTTCGTAAATTCTGTGCGCTGTTGGAATGTTATTCAGAGCACCGCCCTCTCGGAGCGTCCAGAGCGTACTCTGGGCATCTTGTATCAGGAGACGGAGCAGCAGAGCGAAGATCTGTAGTCTCTAAACCTAAAGTTAGGCTTTTGATAGGCTAGCTCACAAAATGTAATATAATGTTAAATTGTTTAGCTAACTAGCTGCAATTGTCACAAATAGGATATTTCCAACTTACATTACTCTAGCTGTATCAGCATCATCATCCTCACTGTCCACAATTTCTTGCACAAGAGGTGCTACATTGTTTTCAATCATAAATATTGATAATCTTTTTTATTTCGTCCATTTTTATCAGCCAGTTTAGATCAACTGACAGTTTTTCCATTCGTAAATTCGTATAGGAATCTATTTCTTGGAAACATAGCCCTCTCATTTTTGAATAAAGCGTCAGATTGCATTGGACTGCTTGTAGTTCAATGTGATTAATCTAGAATAGCTCCTGTGCGGTCGCGCTACGTTAAACAGTGGCCATCCATCATGATGCCGGCTAGTTTCACTTGAGCGAATTAAGTTAAGTTAATTCCATCCATCCAATGGTAGACTGATAAACTTTCAACAGAATTCTTTTCTTTAAATTCAGTGTTTGTGTAAAAGGTTGGAATTCGTGTTATAAAGAGGTAGGCTACCCCTATATATTTTTTTATTTGCATTGCAAATATTTCATTTAGAATACGTAACGTCAGCTCATTTCATTTCACGGTAGGATAATAACCTTATACATCCGGGCCGCTAAATGGCGCTTTCTGCCTGTGATCAATGGGAATTATGTTTCATGCTTGGATTTCCGAATAAATCCAGCATCTAATTGTAATGCACACTAATAACTTGTCGTGCATTTTGTCGTATATTTTTCTATCATACTACAGGCTGGTAAATACTAGTGTACACAATATAATCATTAGATTTTGAAAGGTAAAGATATATAGTGTCTTGTTGTTGTTAAGGTTGAGATTAAATATCATTTTACATGAAAATGTGTTAACGTGCCAGCCAAATCCAATTGTTTACGATGCTATTCAAATTCAAACCCTGTGTTTACTTTCTTCACTGAGACAGAGAAGAAAATGAAAAGCCTCAAACAATCAAAGCTCAGCTTTGGGATACAGCAATGAGGGGACTGAGAGAAAGTAGCCAGCCAGGCTACTCAAAATCCAAAAAATGTCCCCTAGCGGGCTGGATTTTGGACCTTATTTCTAAAACCCTGGGTACGGCCACCTACTGCCTGGCAAAACCATAAAAAATAAACAACAGCATCTCCACAGGATTAGTAAGGGTGGCGTAAAAAGTAAACAGTTGGTAAGTCTTTAATGAGCTGTTGTAAATAGTAATAACAGGTGTTACATCATGTTTATAACAATGTTGTGTAGGCTTTATGGCATACAGCAAAAGTACACAATCACAAACAGCCATAAATGTAAATACCCCAGTGTTGCTGTGGAGACGGGAGGTGGAGATGGAGGCTGGCGGAGCCGAGAGTGTTGGTGCTGACGCAGAGGAGAGTGGACGTGTCTCCCTGTGATTGGTGCATGGTGAGGGAGCTCCTCAGGCCTGTGTTCCCCAGCTGCTCCTCCCTGATGACTCTGCCAGTAGAGTTAGTGACCCGCAGTCCAGACACATGCCACTCCATGCTGGGAGAGGGATTCCCACGGCTCTCACAGGAGCAGCTGATCTCTGCTGCAGTTCTGCTGCAGCTCCCAGAGCCAGAGATCTGAGGCATGTCTGAACACAGGATCCACAGTTACTAATATTACAGTTGCACACATATAACAATAATACGATGAATGCAATTATACAATAAATGCTAAGCATGAAACATACATATTACATTCAGCTGCACAGTTGTTGAGTTCTCCTTGCCATGTTCATTCTGTGCTTCACAGTAGTACTGTTCACTGCCACTGGACTCAGTCACAGTGAAGGTGAGATTCTGTCCAGTTCCTACAGTGTTTATCTCTGTCCCATTCACTTTATACCAGGTGTATTTTTTCACTGCTGGGTTGGCATTACTGCTGCAGGTCAGACTCACAGAGCTGCCCACTAACACTGATCCAGAGGGACTGACTGACAATGAGGTGTTCTGAGGAAGATCTAAGAGATATAAAAATATGACATTTATTTTCTTAGTTTTGATAGCTTACACAATCTGTGATGTGTAATGGTTGTGTGCTTTAAAACAGAGGTGTCCAATCTTATCTGAAAAGGTCTGTTGTGTTTTAGTTTCAGTTTTATCCCAGCATTACACCACCTGATTTAATTATTTAACTAATCAAGGTCTTGAATCAGGTGTCTTAGTGCTGGCATAAAACAAAAACCTGCACCCACACCAGAATTTTTCTGAAAAGATTGGCCTTCCCTGCTATAACGGATGAGCACAACATCAGGTAATTTACATTTGCTTGTTTATGATTCTTATTTTTATCATTGTATTTATTGTCATTAATTATGATGTTAATTCTGCACAGCATACTGACCATGAAAAAAGCTCAAAGCAATTATTATTATTATTATTATTATTATTATTATTATTATTATTATTATTATTATTATTATTATTAATATTATTACTATTATTCAATGATTTAAAAAAGCTAACAATAATACTTTCAAATCCAGCTCTCTTACATAGAACTCTGAGAGTCAGACTGGCCTCAGATGTCTTCTGAGTGTCTCCTTGTTGCAGTGTGTAAAGTGCCCTGCAGGTGATCTTCTGCCCATGGTGGAGGTGGGAAGCAGTGAAGGTCAGAACAGAAGACACAGATTTGGTTCGATCCTCATTCTCTTGCAGTTGATCCACACTGTCACTCAGCCTGGGGGTCCATGTCAGACTTTGGGGGGGAGTTTGGGACAGGGGGCTGCAGTAGAGCAGCTCAAACTCACAGAGGTCCCCTCCATCACCTCCACCCTCTCTGGGTTATCTTGGGTTTGGGTGGAGAGTCTAGGAGACATGGAGACATGAGGACGGGTTACTGTCTGTCTCAGCATTGGAGAGACACACAGCATTCAGAGCACACACTGACCAGCACATCAACACAGTATTTACTAACTAAACAGTATTTACTGATTGTCAGCAGTTGTGAAATCTAAAGACAAGTCAATTTAAAGCATTCTTTACCATTATTTTTCATATTTTCTAACCAAGGTGCATTTCTCATAGAGGACAGCATTTCTATTTTTGCTACCTAATTTTAAAAGCATAGGGTCTCAACATCAACACAACGGCACAAAGTGAAAAAGGCAAATGCAGTACCTTGTGCATTAATTTTGACAGCTGTAGGAAAATTATACACTTTACAAAAATAGCTTGCAACATTGCTGCCGAAACGTTGGAGATAAAAATCTACATTGGAGTAAACAGAGTGTGCGACCTTTCTTTCTTTTTTAAGTTTTACTATATCCTTCTGGTTTGCACCTCGCTAAAACAAGGTGTGCGTTTTCCTTTTCACTTTTGGTATTTCTGATATAAGACAGCATTTCTATCTCCTCCACCTAATAAAGATGTAAGGTCCTAGCATAAACACAATGGCACACAGTAAAAAAAAAAAAAAAAAGGCATAACAGCAAATTCAGTACCTTGTACATTAACTTTGACACCTGTACGGAAAATTATTCTTGAGATTCGAGGATTCCAATCTGAAGAAATAGTCATCACTGTAAGATGGAGGGAAGTGATCCAGAATTGTGGTGCAGTTCTTCATCTGCAGTTTTCCAATTAATGTTCCTTTAATTTCGTTCTCAGTTCTGCTGGAATCAAACACGGTTGTACCCCAATATCCACTTTTTCTCCAGATTCCTTTAGCCTTAACTGTCAGATCTTTGTCATATTCAGATTTTATTTCAAATCTGCAGGGAATCAGCACACAGGATCCACTCAGAGCTTCTATACTCTGAGGCATCCAAGTTGCCCACTCTCTGCCCAAAGCTCCTACAACACACACAACACAGCTCTGTAAATACAGCAGCTATATGGGGATTTGGATCAGTTTGTAAAACATTCAGTACCTTTACAGACCTCAAAACACTTTGCTGTGTGGATGTTTTCATTCAAATTTAATACAACAAAGGTTTTACTGACTGAAAGCTGCAATAATAATTAATATAAAGCACAATCATTCTCCACAAATTTATATATGAAAAACATTTTTTTAATACTATCATAATCTACAGTAATCCCTTTGGATCGCAGTACATCTTTCCAGTATAGAGTTAGACCCCACCCCTTTAATGACCCACCTTGCAGCAGGCAGCCAATGAGGATGAACCTCTCCGCTTCAGTCATGACTCTGAGGAGTAGAGGAACTGAAGACAACACAGCCACAGTCATTCAGCCCTTACACACTGGACATGTCAACACTCCACTGAGTCTCTACGACTTTCTCAGAACACACAAGAAGTTCACTGTACGAAAAGCTGACTAAAATCTGCCGGGCAGCTCTTCTAGTAGTTTGTCTCCGTATCCTATTGAAAATGTTAAAATTCATCCAATAAAAAGGCACACTTTTTGTTTTATTGACCTAACCGAAAAGAGGGAAGTTGTCCAAGCGCAACCACACTCTCCCCAAAGCACAGCTGCATAGTGATTTTATATATCGTCTCGATTCACTTCATTAGATTAAACGATGAAACGTGGATGAACATGTGTGCCTGATTCAGAGCAGAGAAATATGTGTGCAAGCATACATTTAAAAAAATTGTTAAATTTTTTTTTGTCTATGCTGAATTAGAATTTAGAGTAAGTACTGATGCTGCAATTAAGCTTCTTTTGGTGATTGCTTGTGTCTCTTGATTCAGACAAAGCTTGTTGTCGATGATGGTACCTAGATATTTATAGCCTTATTAGAATTGGTTGAAAAGTATCAAAAAAATCAGACTTGCAGTATATTTCCTTTTTTTTTAACCCCAAAACCAGAAGTCTGAATTGTATTGAATTTTACTCAAAAATACTAAAAAATGTATTTATTTTCTCTAAATCAGAATTTTTTTGTTTAATACTTTCATCACAAATCTGATTTCATAGCAGAGCAGTGTTGGGTACGACATCTTCACAATGGGCAAACTATCTCCATGCTACGTAGTGACTCCGTCCCACAGACAGAGCCTATTAAAGAAATAGCTTGTGTTATGTAATTGAATCAAATGTGACCAATTATAAATTACTTACAATTCCAGTGCACATGGCAAAATGACTTTGGATTTAAATGGCAAAAAGTCAAAATGCTTATTAAAATTGCAGTGTCCTTTCAGTGCACATAATGTGTATTTTGACGTACACTTTAAATAGCCTGTATGAGCCACAGTTTATCACAATATACCATAATATTTGAGGAATACAATGTTTACAGTCAATCTGTAATTTCTCTACCTTTGGGAAAATTATATAATCACTGACAAGCACAATATTTCTTGAGAAAAATAATCTTAATGTGTTTCCATTATAGACAGAATAAATCAACTTCAGTGCAGTTCTTTTTAATTAAATAGTAACAGCCTGAATACAAACTGTAGTTTGATTGAGCCCAGCGCTACACAGGTGGAAATATACTTACAGTAGAACAGAAGAATATCCAGTCTGTCTCCACTGCACACTGACACTCAGCCTGCAGAGCACAAGTATAAATGCACACAAAAGAGGAACTTCTCACATGTGACTTTTCCTGAATCATGCTCGGAACGTGATGCTGTGAATATTTTTGTTTAACTTTCACAGAAAATGTGTGACATGTGCAGCACGAACATGCCAAAAATGTAGAATGTGTCTTACAGTTGCTGCTCTGGTGATCAAGCTACTTTGACTTCATAAAACAGCAACAGAGTCTGCCTTTGCAGTTAAATTAGACTGTAGCATTAATGCGCAAAACATAAACAGTCAGCAGAGAAACACCGAAAGGAGAATGGACAAAAGAGGAGCGAATGCACAAAGGTCACATATCACACTCGGATCGGCTGGTAAATCAAGAGCTTTGCCTTTCAGTTCAGCTCCTTCTTCACCACCACAATCCGATACAATGCCCACATTACTGCAGCCGCTGCACCTAGACAGGGGGTCAATCTCCAAATCCGAAATAAGAAAGAGGAACAATATAAATGTACTAGTCATCTATAATATACCAATTGTACAGTGAAAATGGTTGGTAAACAAATATCCATTTTCCATATTCAAGTCTGAAATATGGACACACATGGGGCCAAGTATGCCAACAAAAAAGTACATCCAAGAAAAAACAGAACAAGACAATATTAAACAATAAGTAAAATAATCACACGGGTCCTAAAAGTTTAACAACAATTTTCACTATGGTTTTTAGGAATCTAAATTTGCGGATAAAAATGTTTGCCAAAATAATGATATTATTAACCATAAACTGTAATTCACTGTCTAAAGAGGTGAAAAATAAGTGATTGTAATTTACCCGTTGACAACATGTTTACAACTTCTGATTCCAAACATAAATTTAATGCAAAAAAGGTTTTCTGATCCAAAATTAAAAGTTGAAGTTTTACTCTTAAAGTCAGTATTTCTCTTTGCTAAATGTATTTATTTTCTCGCAATACAAAATGCTTTGCTTGATACTTTGATACATCAGAAAAAAAAGCATGTGAAAATTATGTTTAAAAAAAAATTTAAAAAAAAACTTTACACAAATCGGATTCCAAAGCAGAGCAGCAGTCTCAATGGCCAGATTGCCTCCACAATAAGTTCCCCATATCCACCCCAGACAGAGTGTGACAGAGCGCATATACCGGCCCTATGTAGGTTTTAAGTCATGTAATTGTTGACTCAAATGTGATCTAGCATAAGTTCCTTGCGACTCCATTTGATATGGCAAAGTGACTTTGGAATTAAATGGCAAAAAGGCTTATTAATATTGTGGTCTTATTTCAGTGAATATAATGTGTATTCTCACATGCATGTAAGAGCTGCAATTTCTCAGAAAATACATCAATAACTGTGACATTGTTTATACTCAAACAGTAAGTATAGACAGTGAGTGTAAACAGTGTTTATACTAAAAACTGTAATTTCTCTATCTTTAGGGGAAATAATTAAAATCAGGGACCACCACAATGTTTCCTGAGACGCTTTCATCACAAACAGGATAAAGGACCTTCAGTACAGTTCTTTTAATTAAATTTTAATAAAAGTGTAAGCATGAAGATAATCTGTAGTTTGATTAAACCAAGTGCTACACAGGTGGAAATATACTTACAGTAGAACAGAAGAATATCCAGTCTGTCTCCACTGCACGCTGACCCACAGCATGCGGTGCACTAGTATAAATGCACACAAAAGAGGAACTTCTCATATGTGGCTTTTTGTGAAACATGCTCGGAACAGGAGGCTGTGAATATTTCTGATCAACTTTCAAGAACATGTCAACAACATACCCACACTTCTATGAAGCAACTACTGAAATTCAACTTCTTTTTCTCTGTAATACGACAATAATACAAGCATGACGAAATAGATCAATTGCATTACAATTTTTGCCCTGATAATGAAGCTACTTTGAAGCAATAACACAGTAAAAAAGTCTGCATTTACAGTTAAAGTAGAATAAGCAAATTAGCATTACTGCCCAAAACGCAAAAAGTCATCAGAGAAACATCCAATAGAGAATGGACAAAAGAGGAGCTACTTTAACAACCAGTTTAACAACTGGAGACCAGTTGTCAGTCTTTTCTTGAATTTGCGAGGGAGAAGGGTGCTCTATTTGACAAATGGTGCATTGCCACTAAAGTAAATAACTTTAATTCCCTCCATGAGCAGATTCTGCTGGAAGATTTCAAGACTTCTCTGCCAATATAGTCACCTATTTAAATGAGAAGAAGGTGTCATTCTTGTCAAAAGCCGCCATTTTGGCTGATGAGTTTGTTGTCACCCATAAGCAGGTGTTTGTGTCCTATCCAGTAACCAAGCCATTCGTGCTTCGGCCCAGGCAATCAGATTCTGGCCCCCCTCAGTCTGATAGACCAAAATGGGTATCAGCACACCCTAAAGAGGACCGTGAATGTTTTTATTGTCAAAGGAAAGAAAACTCTTCTCAGGTAAAGATGAAACGTCATTATGAGAAGAAAGTAGTGACTCGTACTTTTAAGTTGGGTGATAAGGTGTTGGTCCTGTTACCTGTACCTGGATCTGCTCTCTCTGTTCGCTTCTATGGTCCCTATGTTGTAGAAAAGAAAATGAGTGAGACGGACTATGTAATTCACACACCTGACCAACGGCGCCAGTCCCGTGTTTGCCATGCCAACAGGCTGAAGTTGTACCACACCAGAGACAATGTATGTCCAGGGGGGATTCCAGTTAAGACCGCAGGGCCCGCGGTCTTGGCTGTTGCGTCACTTTCCACGGTCGGTGTTTCTGATGGTGGTGATGAGGATGGACTGGTGATGCGTAATGCTTCCCCACAAGGTGCAAGACTTGCTAACTCTGAAGTGTTGTTGAAGTTATCTTACTATCTGTCTCACCTGCCAGCTAATCATGTCGATGATGTTGAAAGGCTCATTCAGGATGTTCCATGTCTGTTCAACGATGTTCCTTCTCAAACATCAGTTCTAGAGTATGACATTAAGCTCTCCAATGCAACGCCCATAAAGCAGCGGGCATATAGAATTAACCCCACTAAGAGGAGCATCATGAAAAGAGATGTGGAGTATTCTTGGTAGGTTGTCAACCTCCAGTACTTGGACAATATGCGTGTAATGCAAGATAATGTTTAATAGCATACTCATGGGTTATATTGTTTAGGGGATTTTTGTCATTGACTGGTTTTCAACTGTGTGTCCTTTAAAAACTTCTGAATGGGGCCAACATATGCAAGCTTGGTCAGTTTGTTGTTAGACTAGAAGTGGACGCCCTTCCAAAATATCCCCAAGAGCCACGAGAAAAATAATAAATCTGGTAAAAGCCAACCCAAATATAACATCAAGAAATTTGCAGACCTACCTTGGGGCATCTCAGGTAACTGTGCTTACTTCAACAATAAGAAGAACATGGGATTCATGGGATGGTTGCGAAGAAGAAACCTCTGTTGTCAAAAAAGAACGAAACTGCCCATCGTTAATTTGCCAGAGACCACCAGGACAAACCTGAAGGTGTCTGGAAGTCCATTCTCTGTACAGATGAGTCCAATATTGACATTTTTAGTCAATCAAAACCACAATATAGGTCAAAAACCTGACACTGCCTAGCACCAAAAGAACCTTATCCCAACAGTCAATCATGGCGGTGGGAATGTCAAGATCTGGGGCTGCTTTTCCTCCTGTGGACCTGGACGACTCCACATCATGAGGGGAACCATGAATTCTATGCGGTATATCAGGAGATTCTTTAACAGAACGTCAGGCCATCAGTCAAGGAGCTATAGCTGGGCCAAAAATGGGTCTTCCAACAAAACAACGACCCAAAGCATTCAAGCGATTCTACCAAAGAATGGTACAGGAGAACAACTATTTATGTTTTGGATTGGCCAAGTCGAAGGCCTGACCTAAATCCAATTTAGGTGCTGTGGCAGGACCTGAAGCAGGCAGTTCATGCCAGACACTGTAATGATGCTGCTGGGTGGTGAACCCAATAGCAGAGAAAGGCAGCAGGAGATTTATATTGCATTGCTAAAACTCAAAGAAACTTTATTAAGTAAAATCAGGATGGCAGCATACAGAAAACAGGGAGCTCAAAACAAAAACAAAATACTTAAGTCAACGTATTACTCTCAGAGGGCACTATATCAAAGGCCAGCACGAAACAGCAGGCTTGAAGGCTCAAGACTGAATGAGAAGCAAAGCAACTAAGACAAAATAAATGTTACAACCAATAAGCTCCCAAATTGCAAACAGGTGAACACATAATGAGAGTTCATGATGATTATGTCGCCCCCCTGGCGACCAGCAGGAGGGGGTGCAACTTGAATCCTCACAGACAACCCTTCAAACATGACTCAAATTCCTTTTTCGAGGCTTACCTCAATTTCTCATATGAGCAATGGCTGTTCCTCCACACACAAAATGTGGACGGGCCCCTCCCACTGCCTCTCCCACAGCCCATTGCATTTTATTACAGGTGTTTAGCAGACACTCTTATCCAGAGTGACTTACACAACTTTTTACATAGCAATTACATTGCATCCATTTATACAGCGGAATATATACTTAAGCAATGCAGGTTAAGTACCTTGCTCAAGGGTACAATGACAGTGTCCAATGTGGGAATCGAACCTGCAACCTTTAGGTTACAAAACCAGCTCCTTGCCCATTATACTACACTGCCCCTCCCCTCCCTTTAAATCTCCCACTGCCTCTCCCCATCCTTGTTCTTCCTTTTCTTGTTTTTGCTCTTCAGTGCCACCTGTGAATAGACCATGTTGGCCCCTCGGCCTGCAGCCCCATCACAGGCATCCTGGCCCTGTGTCTCCACGGGCCGGGGGGAGTGCTTGATCGAGGCGTGGTCCATGGCTTCCAGCTCCGCCCTGTTTTTGCCCTCCTCCCGGGGCGGTGTCTGTGGGTCTGTCCCTCCCAGCTGTGGGTCCCTGTGCTGGGCGGTTGCCATGGTGTGGTTGGTGTAGACGGGTTCTTCTGCTGCTGGGGGGGGACTCTGCAAAGCAAGTGTGTTTATATTTATAACCGTATGCATTTCTCAACTGCTCCTATCTGCGACCTTCTGGCTATGTGTGTGTGTGTGTGCGTGTGAGTGTGTTTGTGCGTGTGTGTGAGTGCGTGCATGTGTGTGTGCGTGTGTGTGAGTGCGTGTGTGTGCGTGTGCATGTGACCGTGTGTGTGTATGCGTATGTGTGTGTGTGTGTGTGTGTGCGAGTGCATGTGTGTGCGTGTGTGTGTGTGTGAATGCATGCGTGCAAGTGTGTGTGGGTGTGTGTGTATGTGTGAGACAGAGAGTGTGTGACATAGGGCTCAGACTTACCACATCCGTCAATGTGAGCCCTCCGCTGTCCTTCCTTCTATATTCAGAACACTGGCTGTCTCTTTAATTCCTAAAAATAAGACAACCTCACTGTCAACATACTGCACACACCCCGCTTTAAGTATAATCACCATGGAGATCAGCTATACTTTTAAGCATTTAGGCCTCATTTTTATACTTTATTTAATAACTTTATTTTATGGATGACCAACACATCATTCACAACCACGCCCCTCCACCCAACCCCTACACATCACAAGTCAGTTTGGCCAGTGTAATTGGTGACAATGAAAAACCTGCACACACACCGGCCTTACAGGAAAGGAATTGCCTACCCCTGCTTTTGAATGGCCTTCGTGATGAGGCATGTAATCGTCATGGCACCAGCTCCAGCAGCTGCACCAATCAGCAGTGAGGTAATGCTGAAACCTGAACAAAGAACATTTCAGTTAGATACTGAGATACACCCTTCGGGCAAAAAAAGAGGGGAGAAACAGGCTGAAAAATAAAGCTTAAAGGACATGGGAGTCCTGCACTTGGTTGTAATATTTCACAACCGAGGGCACAGTTTTTCAGTGCCGTACGATGGGGTAGTTGGGAATTGTAGTTTTTTTTTTTTTTTTTTTTCGTTCTGGGTGTATTAGCGACTCCATTATATGTATGCCATTTAAATGCATAATGCTGTTTAAATGAATTTTGACATGTAATTCCTGAGAAAACTTGGTGACAGTGATTGCTATTATGAAGACTATTTGTTTATTTTTTGTTTTTTTTTTTTTTTTTTAGCTGTGTATGCCTGGTCATGTGATCTAGTTGGTGGCCAATGAGTCATTTTAAAAGGACGGAAGTCCACTTTGAATTTGTACCCTTAAACCCACCCTTACGTTAATGCGTCACAATGTGCTTCTCTGTACTTTATTACATGACAGATAACATGTTAAAGAAGAGAAGCGTGCACTAATTTACCTGAGTGTTGCTGTGGACACGGAATGTGGAGCTGGAGGCTGGAGTTGCCGAGAGTGTTGGTGCTGATGCAGAGGAGAGTGGGCATGTCTGCCTGTGATTGGCGCATGGTGAGGGAGCTCCTCAGGCCTGTGTTCCCCAGCTGCTCCTCCCTCATGACTCTGTCAGTAGAGTTAGTGACCCGCAGTCCAGACACACGCCACTCCATGCTGGGAGAGGGATTCCCACGGCTCTCACAGCAGCAGCTGATCTCTGCTGCATTTCTGCTGCAGCTCACAGAGCCAGAGATCTGAGGCATATATGAACACAGGATCCACAGTTACTAATATCACAGTTGCACACATATAACATTTATATGTAATGAATGGAATAAAGGCAAGCACTGAACATACATAGTACATTCCGCTGTTAAGTTCTCCTTGCCATGTTTATGCTGTGCTTCACTGTAGTACTGTTCACTGCCACTGGACTCAGTCACATTGAATTTGAGATTCTGTCCAGTTCCTACAGTGTGCATCTCTGTACCATTCACTTTATACCAGGTGTAGTTCTGCACTGCTGGATTGGCATTACTGCTGCAGGTCAGAGTCACAGAGCTGCCCACTAACACTGAACCAGAAGGACTGACTGACACTGAGGTGTTCTTAGGAGGGTCAAGGAGATATGAAAATAAAATATTTGTACAATTAATCTTTAATTTAGATTGTGTATTAAAATGCACTTGTACTGATTTTTCTGTAATTATGTATTACCTTAAAAGGACAAAGATACCATGTCACTGGCACTTGTCCCAAAACATTAATCTGAACACAGATATACAACGAGGGAAAGGATTTATAGTCTAACAATAAAAATCACGGCTGATTGGATGGAAAAACTGAACTGGGTGTAAAATTAATTCTCTTGTGGACTTATTCATAAGACAAATGCAAATCCAACTCTCTTCCATAGAACTCTGAGAGTCAGACTGGCCTCAGATGTTTTCTGAATGTCTCCTTGTTGCAGTGTGTAATGTGCCCTGCAGGTGATCTTCTGCCCATGATGGAGGTGGGAAGCAGTGAAGGTCAGAACAGAAGACACAGATTTGGTTCGATCCTCATTCTCTTGCAGTTGATCCACACTGTCACTCAGCCTGGGGGTCCATGTCAGATTTGGGGGGAGTTCGGGACAGGGGGCTGCAGCAGAGCAGCTCAAACTCACAGAGGTCCCCTCCATCACCTCCACCCTCTCTGTGGTTAACTTGGGTTTGGGTGGAGAGTCTAGGAGACATGGAGACATGAGGACAGGTTACTGTCTGTCTCAGGATTGGAGACTCGTAGAGAACTCAACACAAACTAATCACCACTTTAACAGAGTCTGACTAACATACAGTATTTACAATGTGAAATGTACTAACAAGTCATTTCACATTGCATTCGTTATTCTTCTACATCCAAGGTGTATTTCTGATATAAGACTTACAAGACTTATATAAGATTTATATCTCCTCTGCCTACTTTTTAAAACGTATGGTCCCAGCATAAAAACAATGGCACACAGTAAAAAAAGACATAACAGCAGATTCAGTACCTTGTACATTAACTTTCACACCTGTAGGAAAATTATTCTTGAGATTCAGGGATTCCAATCTGAAGAAATAAGTATCATTGTGAAAAGGGAAGCGATTCAAGATTGTGGTGCAGTTCTTCTCCTCCAGTTTTCCAATTCATTTTCCTTCAATTTCGTTCTTAGTTCTGCTGGAATCAAAAACAATTTTTCTGTTGTGTCCACTTTTTTTCCATAGTCCTTTAGCCGCAGCTGTCAGATTTTTGTCATATTTAGATTCTATATCAAGTCTGCAGGGAATCAGCACACAGGATCCATTCAGAGCTTCTATACTCTGAGGCATCCAGACTTCAAACTTTCTCCCCAGGGCACCTGCAACACACACAACACAGCTCTGTGAATACAGCAGCTATATGGGGATTTATACACACACAACAGCAGCTTTACAGACCTCACAACATTTAATACAGAATATTTGTGTGTGGATGAACTGTTCTTGCTGATACAGTCTGATCACGTCCTGCATTGACATTCGCTATTGACCACAATTTCTGATCCTATTTACAGATGTCTTTCTCATAGATTTAAAAGCAGATGTCATTTTAGTTCCTGTTCCTATTGAAACACTAGCCAGTTGAGCAGTCTTTGCGACTAAAGCTCCTGCCATCCGTGCTGCAATAATGAACCCTCTTTCAAAGTCACTTTGATCTTTTCCTCTTTCTATCTTAATCTAAAATCGAGGTCTACTTGGCCTGCTCATCGAATGTTATACATGCCACAGAGCCTGATAGGATGATAATTGTGTAATTGTATCATGCAGCACACCTGTAGGGAAGTATCTGTATTCATTATGTTTCTCCACTCATTTGTTCAAGTTTTTCCTTTAATTTGTCACCTGTCTTGATATATATATTATATATTATATAATTTTACTGACTGAAATCAGTAAGCAGTGTTGGGTATGGCATCTTCGCAACGGGCAAACTATCTCCATGCTACGTAGCGACTCCGTCCCACAGACAGAGCCTATTAAAGAAATAGCTTGTGTTATGTAATTGAATCAAATGTGACCAATTATAAATTACTTTCAATTCCAGTGCACATGGCAAAATGACTTTGGATTTAAATGGCAAAAAAGTAAAAATGCTTATTAATATTGCAGCGTCCTTTCAGTGTACATAATGTGTATTTTGGCGTACACTTTAAATAGCCTGTATGAGCCACAGTTTATCACAATATACCATAATATTTGAGGAATATAATGTTTACAGTCAATCTGTAATTTCTCTACCTTCGGGAAAATTATATAATCACTGACAAGCACAATATATCTTGAGACAAATAATCTTAATGTGTTTCCATTATAGACAGAATAAATCAACTTCAGTGCAGATCTTTTTAATTAAATAGTAACAGCCTGAATACAAACTGTAGTTTGATTAAACCAAGCGCTACACAGATGGAAATGTACTTACAGTAGAACAGAAGAATATCCAGTCTGTCTCCACTGCACACTGACACTCAGCCTGCAGAGCACAAGCATAAATGCACACAAAAGAGGAACTGCTCATATGTGGCCTTTCCTGAATCATGCTCGAAACGTGATGCTGTGAATATTTTTGTTTAACTTTCACAGAAAATGTGTGACATGTTCAGCACGAACCTGCCAAAAATGTAGAATGTGTCTCACAGTTGCTGCTCTGATGATCAATCTACTTTGACTTGATAAAACAGCAACAGAGTCTGCCTGTGCAGTTAAATTAGACTAAGTAAAGTAGCATTAATGCTCAAAACATAAACAGTCAGTACAGAAACACCGAAAGGAGAATGGACAAAAGAGGAGCTACTGCACAAAGGTCAATATAACACTTGGATCAGCTGGTAAATCGAGAGCTTTGCCTTTAAGTTTATCTCCTTTTTCACCACCACCGTCCGATGCAATGCCCACATTACTGCAGCCGCTGCACCTAGACAGGGGTCAATCTCCAAATCCGAAATAAGAAAGAGGATAGATTTAAATGTACTAGTCATCTATAATATACCTATTGTGCAGTGAAAATGGTTGGTAAACAAATATCCATTTTACATATTCAAGTCTGTAATATGGACATACATGGAGCCAAGTATACCAACAAAAAAGTACATCCAAGGAAAAATTAAACAAGGCAATATTAAACAATAAGTAGGAAAGGGAGCAAGGAAAATAAGTCAGGAAGTCAGACAGGAAAAAATAAGCAATTGGAAGAATGCACCCTAAGATTCAAGAGGGCTGGTTGTGATCAAGCCTGGCTGTGTTCAGTCAGCTGAATCTAATTATCATTTAAATTCTGTTAATTGGTTGACTGAGTAACTAAGGGGGCAATTACTTTTTAAATAGGTGATATGGGAGATTGATCATTTTTTCATAAAATAAATGAAATAAGAATGCAAAAAAATGTATAATATTACATTTTGTCTAAAGATCTGAAACCATTCACTGTGACACATATGCAATAACAGAGGAAGGGGGCAAATACTTTTTTATGGCAATGCAGCTATTTATAACATAATGTGGCTTTGAAAGAGACAATTGTCCTTCAATAGACGTAACAATTCTAATTAAGAGCAATTAGTTCCCAATTAAGAACAACTACCAGCTCATTACAATACAGAGCTTGTTTCGATAGTTAGAACAAAAACCAGTATACACAGTGGGTCCCCTGGACCAGGGCTAAGAAGCACTAGTCAAAAACAGAGGAGCAGGAAGGAAATGTTTTAAAACTGCTCTATCGAACACAGTGGTTGATGTTTTAATACTTCCTTCATACACACCGTCAACACATTAAATAGAGAAAAATCAAAATTCAGGTTAAAAATTTCTATGCAATAGCATATACTATACTGTATAATATATTATTATATAGTATAGAGTCCATAGTTTTTTTTTTTTTTTTTGCTTTTTTGAGTTTAGATTCCATTTAAAGAATAAAAAAGCATTTGGTTTACTTAAAATTTATTGCCAATCTGTCCCACAATAACAACTGTTGAAAATTCATGGGGATGGAGAATTCATTTCTATTTCTCAGAAATGAGTGAAGACAGTGAAGATGTTGGAAAAGGACAATGAACAAAAATTATTCAATAAAGATGATTAAAAATCAAAATGGGTGAAAAAAATTTCTGCCAGGATAAATATAAAATAAAATAAAAAAATTAAAAGAACAATCAAAAGAAAACCCCATTTGGACATACAAAATAAAATTGACACTGCATTCAGTTGTGTTCTTTAAACAATAGCTTTTCAGAAAACTCAACATGATCATATTTTTAATGAGCTGCAGTTGGTCTCAATTTCCATCTCCAGGGTTCTATTAGTCATTGTCCTCTTCTTGTGAAGTCCCAGAGTCTTTCTGATGCTTGTTTTTAACCTACACACACACACACACACACACACACACGCACGCACATGCGCACACAAACACACACACGCGCACACTCACACGCACACGCATGCACACGCGTGCACAAACACACACGTACACATGCATGCGCACGCACACACACACAAACAAGCACACACACACGCAACATTTGGTTATTTAAACCTCCATATCTTGATCAGAACCACACTTTAGCGCTTGAAATCATTCTGTCAGTGGAGGGAGCAGGCAGGGCTTCATATCATGAAGAAAATGTGAAAGGTTTCTTTCAATTATAAAAATAAATATCCGTAAACAGCAATAATATTCATCAAAAACTCAATCAATTTTGTAAAAATTATTTTGAGAATCCTTAACATATTTATTCTGAGTTTGCCAGACTTTCATTTTGTGGAAAAAATAGCATCAGTCAGAGTTAAGTACGAGTGTCAACTGGATCCAATCCAAAGTGATTCCACAGAGCATTTCAGCCCTTCAGCTGAGTCTGGGAGGTTCTCACCTCTGTTTGAACTGAGTGATTAAAAACAAATACAGATCTGATCCTGTCTTTACTACACACATCTCTGATACTGAAGGAATCTGCATACGTTTCAAAAATGTGATTAACCAGCGTAGTGGCGCCCCCTGGTGTGTATTTCTCTGTGTCACACTTGCTCACCTGCAGCACACCATATTCAGGGCTGATGTTGGGGAGCTGCAGACTGGCATATGTGTCCCTGTCCATACCTCCCTTTAAAGGAAAAGACACACAGATGTTGTGAATGTAAAACTGGGGAGAAATCAGGCTGAGCTGCAGACAGAGTGTTTCAGAAGAGAAGGAGGAGGAAAGGATGGTGAGACTCACCTTCAGTCTTCTAGATGAACTGGAGACATGGAAATCAGAGTAGAGAGAGAATGTGTTAAAGACTCTGCTCATTCAATATGTTTCTGCAGACCTCAGTCATTTACTGTACAGGATGATTTTAATTTTAGTGACATTTTACTGAAAGAATAATTGCCTTTCTGTAACTATAATACTCTCTATAATACTCTATATTATTATATAATGCTCTCAATGACTGGCTACAAGATCATTTGCATTCTCCATCCACTTTGATTCTTCAGGTTGCGATTGCAAATGCGTTTTCAGTCTGCTAAAAGACGGTACAGTAATAGTAAATAATTTGTTTTAAAACTATTATGATAAAGGAATATTTTGTTAGCATTTAGTAAATAAAAGTTCAGACTGAAAAGATGCACTCACCTTTTCATTTTGAAGATACTGAATCCAATTGTCAGCACATTCAGACCAATCAGTCCTCGTATAATAACATATGACAGCAGAGTGTATTGTAATCCTGAAGAAAAAAAAAAAGTCATGATGTTAGACTTAATATATGCCTGAAATATATTAAACGACATGAACAGACTTCTCATGTTTATAGAAATTCAACAGTGAAAACGTGTTTGTGAAAATTGTAAACACTGGTTCCCCACATTTTAAAGTAACAGTCAAAGTCCTCTTCCCCTCCAATTCCATTTAATCAAATTAGGGTCTTACAGATTCTGGATACACATCTTCATACATCACTGGATAGAAAAAAGTAGAAAAATGTCTCACACAGAACTGGAAACCTACTGCCTGGCAAACCATTAAAAATAAACAACACATCTCCACGGGATTAGTAAGGGGGGTTAAAAAGTAAATAGTTGACAACTCTTCAATGAGCTGTTATAAATGGTAATAACAGGTGTTACAACATATTTATAACAATGTTATGTAAGTTTTGTGTAGTAAAAGTACAGTATTACAAACAGCCATATATGTAAATACCCCAGTGTTGCTGTGGAGACGGACGTGGAGCTGGAGGCTGGCGGAGCCGAGAGTGTTGGTGCTGACGCAGAGGAGAGTGGGCATGTCTTCCTGTGATTGGCGCATGGTGAGGGAGCTCCTCAGGCTTGTGTTCCCCAGCTGCTCCTCCCTGATGATTCTGTCAGTAGAGTTAGTAACCCGCAGTCCAGTCACACGCCACTCCATGCTGGGAGAGGGATTCCCACGGCTCTCACAGGAGCAGCTGATCTTACTGCAGTTCTGCTGCAGCTCCCAGAGCCAGAGATCTGAGGCATGTCTGAACACAGGATCCACAGTTACAAACAGCACAGTAGCACACATATAAAAATAATATGATGAATGCAATTTCTAATTAATGAAAGCATTAAACATACATATTACATTCAGCTGCACAGTTCTCCTTGCAATGTCTATTCTGTGCTTCACAGTGGTACTTTTCACTGCCACTGGACTCTTTGAAGATGACATTCTGTCCAGTTCCTACAGTGTTCACCTCTGTACCATTCACTTTATACCAGGTGTAGTTCTGCACTGCTGGGTTGGCATTACTGCTGCAGATCAGAGTTGCAGAGCTGCCCTCTAACACTGAACCAGGACTGACTGACACTGAGGTGTTCTTAGTAGGTTCAAGCAGATATGGAAATATGGTACAATTGGCTTTGATTTTAGTTTGTGTATACACTTTAAAGCATCCGTAATGATTGTGCTTATGTTTCACCTTTAAAGGACAAAGATAATATGTCAATTGTCAAACATTTAACTCACAAATACAATGAGGGGAAGGATGTATAGTCTAACAACAATAATCACTGCAGACTGGATGGAAATATCAACTGGATGGAAAATTAATTTTCTTGTGGACTTTTTCATAAGACAAATGGTAAACCCAGCTCTCTTACATAGAACTCTGAGAGTCAGACTGGCCTCAGATGTCTTCTGAATGTCTCCTTGTTGCAGTGTGTAAAGTGCCCTGCAGGTGATCTTCTGCCCATGGTGGAGGTGGGAAGCAGTGAAGGTCAGAACAGAAGACACAAATTTGGTTCGATCCTCATTCTCTTGCAGTTGATCCACACTGTCACTCAGCCTGGGGGTCCATGTCAAATTTGGGGGGAGTTCAGGACAGGGTGCTGCAGCAGAACAGCTCAAACTCACAGAGGTCCCCTCCATAACCTCCACCTTCTTTGTGGTTATGTTGGGTTTGGGTGGAGAGTCTAGGAGACATGGAGGCAGGGGGACAGGTTACTGTCTGTCTTAGGATTGGAGAGACACACAGCACTCAGAGCACACACTAACCACCACATCAACAGCATCTGACTAACACAGTATTTACAATGTTAAATCAGTATTTACAATGTGAAATCTAGAGACAAGTGATTTTCATTCTTTACTATTTTGCATGCAATGTGTGTTTCTCATAGAGGACAGCATTTCTATCTCCGCTACCTAATTTTAAAAGCACAGGGTCCCAGCATAAACACAATGGCACACAGTGAAAAAGTTGTACAACAGCAAATGCAGTACCTTGTGCTTTAATCTTGGCACCTGAACAGAAACTAAACTTGAGTTTATTTAAGCCATCCAATCTGAAGAAATAATTATCACTGTAAGACAAAAGGAAGTGGTCCAGAATTGTGGTGCAGTTCTTCTTCTCCAGTTGCCCAATTAATCTTCCTTTAATTTCATTCTGTTCAGTTGCTGTCTCAGTTCTGCTGGAATCAAACACTGTGTCACCGCTACAAGTACTTTTTCCCCACAGTCCTTTAGCCGCAGCTGTCAGATCATTGTCATATTTAGGATCTATATCAAATGTGCAGGGAATCAGCACACAGGATCCATTCAGAGCTTCTATACTCAGAGGCATCCAGATTGCCCACTCATTCCCCAGGGCACCTACAACACACACAACACAGCTCTTTGGGTCAGCTTTATACACATAGCACCTTTACATACCTTAACAAAACACTTTTCTGTGTGCATGTTTTTATTCAAATTTAATACAACAGCGGTTTTACTGACTGAAAGCAGCGATGATAATTAATATAAAGCACAATCATTCTCTACACATTTATATATGAAATACATTTTTTAAATACTATCATAATCTACAGTAATCCCTTTGGATCGCAGTACATCTTTCCAGTATAGAGTTAGACCCCACCCCTTTAATGACCCACCTTGCAGCAGGCAGCCAATGAGGATGAACCTCTCCGCTTCAGTCATGACTCTGAGGAGTAGAGGAACTGAAGACAACACAGCCACAGTCATTCAGCCCTTACACACTGGACATGTCAACACTCCACTGAGTCTCTACGACTTTCTCAGAACACACAAGAAGTTCACTGTACGAAAAGCTGACTAAAATCTGCCGGGCAGCTCTTCTAGTAGTTTGTCTCCATATCCTATTGAATATGTTAAGTGTATAATTCGTCCAGGTGCGTAGAATTGCCGAAATCCATCCTGCCAGAGTTAGATAAGTATCTGCGTTCATTTGCTAATTGCATACTGCGTTAGATTTAAACTTTTTTCCCTGTGTGGTAGGCTAACTGTTCTTTGTTTTTAGGTTGTTAGTATTTTTTTTTGTTTTTAGGTTGTGTTAGGTTTCTATCTACCACTTTGATTCTTAGAATTGATAGATTGCGATTATTGCACTATTACACACTGTGAACCCGTGTAATCAGCGCGTTATTCGACTCAGGTTTTTCAGTTGCTAATTAGGTACACTCGGAGCAACGCTTTATTAGTCCTGCTAACTCGCAGTTTAGGTAGTAAGTGTATAATTCGTCCAGGTGCGTAGAATTGCCGAAATCTGTCCTGCTAGAGTTAGATAAGTATCTGCGTTCATTTGCTAATTGCATACCGCGCTAGATTTAAACTTTTTTCCCTGTGTGGTAGTCTAACTGTTCTTTGTTTTTAGGTTGTTAGGTTTCTTTGTTTTTAGGTTGTGTTAGGTTTCTATCTACCACTTTGATTCTTAGAATTGATAGATTGCAATTATTGCACTATTACACACTGTGAACCCGTGTAATCAGCGCGTTATTCGACTGAGGTTTTTCAGTTGCTAATTAGGTACACTCGGAGCGACGCTAGCGTCGCTCCCTCCTAGTTTATGAGCCCGCTCCCCATTCCAGTCTGTGCTCTCCCCTTCAGAAGGCGCTTCCAGCGACGCGGCCCCCCTCGACAACGGAACACCTCTAACTTCTGCTACCCCCCGCTGACCCCCTGTGAGAACTTCACGGTCACAGGGGGGCTATGGAACTGCCAGTCTGCTACGCGCAAGGCAGACTTCATCTCCGCCTATGCCTCCCTCCTGTCCCTGCAGTTCCTTGCCCTCACAGAGACATGGATCACACCAGACAACTCTGCCACTCCTGCTGCCCTCTCGTCCTCCTACTCCTTCTCCCACACCCCCCGGCGATCTGGCCGTGGTGGTGGCACTGGTCTACTGATCTCCCCCACCTGGAAATTCTCTGTTCTCCCCCTCCCTGACCTGTCTATATCCACTTTTGAATTCCATCCTGTCTCTATCACCTACCCTGCTAACCTCTATATTATTGTTATTTATCGTCCCCCGGGGCCCCTGGGAAGCTTCCTGGATGAGCTAGACACCCTCCTCAGCTCCTTCCCTGAGGACGGCACCCCGCTGATCCTCCTGGGAGATTTTAACATCCACCTAGAGGCCTCCCAGTCTGCTGCCTTCCTACCACTACTCCACTCCTTCGACCTCTCCCTACAACACTCTCCCCCAACCCACAAGGCAGGCAACCTCCTAGACCTGATCTTCCTGTGGACCTGCTCCAGTTCCAATCTTACGGTTACCCCCCTGCATACGTCTGACCATCACTTCATCTCCTTCTCCCTCCCCCTCTCTCCACATCCTCCCTCTCCTCCTCCCACCCCCATGGTCACTGTCCGCCGTAACCTCCGCTCCCTATCACCCTCTTTTTTGCTTCCAGAGTGACTGCTTCCCTCCCCCTCTCTTCAATCATTTTCCAAGCTCCCCACCAACTCTGCATCCTCCACCCTAACTTCATCTCTCTCCTCAGCACTCGACTCCCTATGCCCCCTTGTCCCGAGGCCAGCACGTTCATCCCCTCCCAGTCCATGGATGTCTGACATCCTACGCACCTCCAGGGCCAGCCTCCGCGCTGCTGAGAGGAAGTGGGCCAAATCCAGGGACCCATCTGACCTCTCAGCCTATCAGTCTCTCCTGACAGAGTTTTCTTCTGCTGTCACTGCCGCCAAGGCAAAATTCTACCAAACTAAAATTCATAACTCCATTTCTAACCCTCATCAACTTTTCTCTATTTTCTCCTCTCTCCTCAGCGTGCCACCTCCTCCACCCCAGTCTTCCTTCACTGCAGATGACTTTGCAGCATTCTTTGATGGAAAGATCGCAGACATCCGCAGCTCCTTTGCGCCCTCCGCGCCCTTCGCCCCCACTGCGCCCTCCGCCCCCGTCTCTCCACTTTTTCTCTCCTCTCAGACTCTGAAGTTTCCCAGCTTCTGCTCACTCACCGCCCTACCACCTGCGCCCTCGACCCTATCCCCTCATCTCTCCTCCAGACAATCACACCAGACATCCTCCCTTTTGTCACCTCCCTCGTGAACTCCTCCCTATCCTCTGGATGTTTCCCCTCATCCTTCAAGAGGGCCCACATCACCCCGCTGCTGAAGAAACCCACACTAGATCCTTCAGTCATTCAGAACTACCGCCCGGTATCTCTCCTCCCTTTCCTATCCAAAACACTTGAACGTGCTGCATCTAACCAACTCTCTGCTTTCTTCTCTCAGAACAACCTGCTTGACCCCCACCAGTCTGGCTTCAGGCCTGGCCACTCGACCGAGACTGCACTCCTCTCGGTCAGTGAGTCACTCCATGCTGCACGCGCAGCCTCCCTCTCCTCTGTCCTGATTCTTCTAGACCTCTCCGCTGCATTTGACACCTTGGAGCATTCTATCCTCCTGTCCTCCCTGGCAGCAACAGGGATCTGCGGCTCAGTCCTTGACTGGATTGAGTCTTACCTCTCTGACCGTTCCTTCCAGGTTGCCTGGGCGGGTAAGGTATCACCACCCCGTCCCCTCGCCACCGGAGTTCCCCAGGGCTCAGTCCTCGGTCCCCTTCTCTTTTCATTATACACCAGATCCCTTGGCCCTGTAATATCTGCCCATGGCTTGTCCTACCACTCATATGCCGACGACACGCAACTCTTTCTCTCCTTCCCCCCATCGGACACACAGGTCCCTGCCCGCATCTCCGCTTGCCTGAGGGACATCCAGAGCTGGATGGACACTCACCACCTGAAGCTCAACCCAGGAAAGACGGAGCTAATCTTTATTCCTGCCCTATCCTCTCCCCTCCTTGACTTTTCCATTTCCCTAGGGGACACCTTAGTGACATCATCACCCTGTGCCAAGAATCTCGGGGTGGTGATGGACAACAAGCTGTCCCTCTCCAAGAACATCGCAGCAGTAAGCCGGGCATGCAGATTTTTCCTGTATAACATCCGGAGAATCCGCCCCTTTCTCACCACCTACTCAACCCAGCTCCTGGTCCAAGCAATGGTTCTATCCCGCCTGGACTACTGCAACTCTCTTCTGGCTGGACTACCGGCATCTGCCACCAGACCTCTGCAACTCATCCAGAATGCTGCAGCTCGTCTGGTCTTCAACCTCCCCAGACACACTCCCATAGCTCAGGAGGTAAGACCGATTGTCATCACGCCCCTTGCTAACCCCTAACCCCTAACTGCTCTGGCGAATGAGAGGCACTGGCGCTTTGCTGTTATAGCTCGCATCAAATTTAAAACATTGGTCCTAGCATACCAGGCAGTCAAGGGATCAGCCCCAGCATACCTCCACAAGATATTCAAACCCTACATGCCAGCCAGATCCCTCCGTTCTGCTACCTCAGGACGCCTGGCACCTCCCCCTCTTCGCACCTGCACCTCCAGATCACGTCTCCTGTCTGTTCTGGCCCCACGATGGTGGAATGACCTCCCCGTGGAGGTCAGAACAGCTGAGACACTGACCCATTTCAAACGACAACTGAAGACTCACCTCTTCAGGCTGCACCTCTCCCCTTCCCTCCCTACCCCCCTGTAAATGACTGTAAGCTTAGGGTTGTAACTAGGCAGCTGTTTTGTAGGTGACTTAGGTGCATTAACTGTCTTAATGCAGTGGAGTTAATAAAAATAAAATAAAAAAATACAAGCAGTAATTGTTGCCGTTCTCGTTGTATTAGTGTTAATCAGTTTAACCTTCAGGGTCCAAGTTGATCTATGCGGTTGTTCCCTGCACTTGGACCGGTACTTCTCTCTAGGGTTCTCGTCATACTTGTTCCTGGTTATGGTTATACACTTTGATGTACGTCGCTCTGGATAAGAGCGTCTGCCAAATGCCTGTAATGTAATGTAATGTAATGTTAAAATTCATCCAATAAAAAGGCGCACTTTTTGTTTTATTGACCAAACCAAAAAGAGGAAAGTTGTCCAAGCGCAACCACACTCTTCCCAAAGCACAGCTGCATAGGGATTTTATATCGTCTCGATTCACTTCATTAAATTAAACGATGAAACGTGGACGAACATGTGGGCCTGTTTCAGAGCAGAGGAATATGTGTGAAGGCATACATTTAAAAATATTGTTAAAATATTTTTGTCTATGCTGAATTAGAATTTGGAGTAAGTACTGATGCTGCAATTAAGCTTTTTTTGGTGATTGCTTGTGTCTCTTGATTCAGACAAAGCTTGTTGTCGATGATGGTACCTAGATATTTATAGCCTTTTAAGAATTGGTTGAAAAGTATCAAAAATAGCAGACTTGCAGTATATTTCCTTTTTTTTTGCCCCAAAACCAGTATACTAAAGAAATACTAAAAAATGTATTTCTTTTTTCTAAATCAGATTTTTTTTTGTTTAATACTTTTGTCACAAATCTGATTTCATTGCAGAGCAGTGTTAGGTACGACATCTTCGCAACGGGCAAAATATCTCCAATATCTCTACGTAGCGACTCCGTCCCACAGACAGAGCCTATTAAAGATGTTGTGTTATGTAATTGTGTTACAAATAGCTTGTGTTATATAATTGAATCAAATGTGACCAATTATGAATTACTTACAATTCCAGTGCACATGGCAAAATAACTTTGTATTTAAATGGCAAAAAGTCAAAATGCTTATTAAAATTACAGTGTCCTTTCAGTGCACATAATGTGTATTTTGACGTACACTTTAAATAGCCTGTATGAGCCACAGTTTATCACAATATACCATAATATTTGAGGAATACAATGTTTACAGTCAATCTGTAATTTCTCTACCTTCAGGAAAATTATATAATCACTGACAAGCACAATATTTCTTGAGAAAAATAATCTTAATGTGTTTCCATTATAGACAGAATAAATCAACTTCAGTGCAGGTCTTTTAAATTAAATATTAACAGCCTGAATACAAACTGTAGTTTGATTGAGCCCAGTGCTACACAGGTGGAAATATACTTACAGTAGAACAGAAGAACATCCAGAGCACACTGACACTCAGCCTGCAGTGCACAAGTATAAATGCACACAAAAGAGGAACTTCTCATATGTGACTTTTCCTGAATCATGCTCGGAATGTGATGCTGTGAATATTTTTGTTTAACTTTCACAGATAATGTGTGACATGTTAGCACGAACATGCCAAAAATGTAGAATGTGTCTTACAGTTGCTGCTCTGGTGATCAAGCTACTTTGACTTCATAAAACAGCAACAGAGTCTGCCTTTGCAGTTAAATTAGACTGTAGCATTAATGCGCAAAACATAAACAGTCAGCAGAGAAACACCGAAAGGAGAATGGACAAAAGAGGAGCTACTGCACAAAGGTCCCATATAACACTCGGATGGGCTGGTAAATCAAGAGCTTTGCCTTTCAGTTCAGCTCCTTCTTCACCACCAACGTCCGATGCAATGCCCACATTACTGCAGCCGCTGCACCTAGACGGGGGTCAATCTCCAAATCCGAAATAAGAAAGAGGATAGATTTAAATGTACCATTCATCTATAATATACCTATTGTACAGTGAAAATGGTTGGTAAACAAATATCAAAAAAAGCAGACTTGCAGTATATTTCCTTTCTTTATCCCAAAACCAGAAGTCTGAATTGTATTGAATTTTACTCAAAAATACTAAAAAATGTATTTCTTTTTTCTAAATCAGAACCACACACATACACACACACGCAAACACACATACGCAAACGCACATACATGCATGCACACACAACATTTGGTTATTTAAACCTCCATCTCTTGATTAGAGCCACACTTTGGCACTTGAAATCATTCTGTCAGTGGAGGGAGCTGACAGGGCTTATGTTCATATCATGAAGAAAATGTGAAAGTTTTCTTTCAATTATAAAAATAAATATCAGTAAACAGCAATAAAATTAATCAAAAACTTGTGAAAAAAAAAATATTTTAAGAATCATCATACATATATGGGGCGACATAGCTCAGGAGGTAAGACCGATTGTCTGGCAGTCGGAGGGTTGCCGGTTCAAACCCCGCCCTGGGCATGTCGAAGTGTCCTTGAGCAAGACACCTAACCCCTAACTGCTCTGGCGAATGAGAGGCATCAATTGTAATGCGCTTTGGATAAAAGCGCTATATAAATGCAGTCCATTTACCATTTACCATATTGTGGCAGCTGCCCAGAAACAGACAGGGGAGTGGTGATTGAGGGGAGGTACGTGGTGGCGCGCTGGCTCCACCCCCGAGCCTTATTGGGAAGTTCCGGGGCTTAACCAGACGCGCCTGCATCCCATTCGACCGGCAGCTTTAAAAGGAGAACAGTCCTGGCATTCGGGGTGAAGCACCGAGAGGGAAAAGAGCTGGAGAGAGTGAGTGGAAAAACAAATTGCTTTGGACTTTGGATATACAGATTTGACTGGAGCAAACGGACAGCCCTGCACGTGGAACGACCCCCTTTGTCTGGACGAGGAACTGGCTTTGGACTCCGGACTTTGGATTACGGACTTTGGTTTACCAGAACGGTTTGTGGACTTTTCCATAACTCCCCCCCCCCCCCCCCCCCCCCCCTTCCCCGAGTTTGTTAATTCACCTAATAAACTTTGGGTACCATTTACCTTGTGTGCTGCACTTTTGTTGCTGATCCTGGGTGGAGTTGAGACCCAACACCATTTGGTCCTGCTACAATATTTACTTTGTTGAATTTTGGATTTTCCAGACTTTCATTTTGTGGAAAAAATAGCACCACTCAAAGTTAAGGAAAAGTGTCAACTGAATCCAATCCAAAGTGATTCCCCAGAGCATTTCAGACCTTCATCTGAGTCTGGGAGGTTCTCACCTCTGTTTGAACTGAGTGATTAAAAACAAATACAGATCTGATCCTGTCTTTACTACACACATCTCTGATACTGAGGGAATCTGCATACGTTTCAGAAATGTGATTAGCCAGCGTAGTGGCGCCCCCTGGTGTGTATTTCTCTGTGTCACACTTGCTCACCTGCAGCACGTCATATTCAGGGCTGACGTTGGGGAGCTGCAGACTGGCATATGTGTCCCCGTCCCTCCCTCCCTTTAAAGGAAAAGACACACAGATGGTGTGAATGTAAAATAGAGGTGAAATCAGGCTGAGCTGCAGATAATGTTTCAGAAGAGGAAGAGGAGGATAGGATGGTGAGACTCACCTTCAGTCTTCTAGACAAACTGGAGACATGAAAATCAGAATAGAGAGAGGGTTTGTTATTGCCTCTGCTCATACAATATGTCTCTGCAGACCTCAGTCATTTACTGCATGTGATGGTTTTAATTTTAGTGATATTTTACTGACATAATAATTGCCTCCCTAACTCTCTATAGTACTCTATGGTACTGCATGCTCTCAATGACTGGCTACAAGATCACTTGCACTTTGATTCTCCAGGTTGTGATTGCAAATGAGTTTTCAGCCTGCTAAAACAAGGTACAGTGAAAATTAATAATTCATTTTAAAACTATGATGATAAAGGTATATTTTGTGAGAATTCAGTAAACAAAAGATAAAATTGAAAATATGTACTCACCTTTTAATTTTGAAGATACTGAATCCAATTGTCAGCACATTCAGACAAATCAGTTCTGCTATGATGACATATAACAGCAGAGTGCATTGTAATCCTGAAAAAACAGTCATGATGTCAGACTTCATATATGCCTAAAATATATTGAAATACATGAACAAACTTCTCGTGTTTACAGAAATTCAACAGTGAAAAAGTGTTTGTGAAAAGTATAAATAAATAAATAAATAAATAAAATACTGGTTTCCCACATTTTTAACTAACAGTCAAAGTCCTCTGCCCCTCCAATTCCATTTAATCAAATTAAGTTCTTACAGATTCTGGATGCACATCTTCATACATCACGGGATAGAAAAAAGTAGAAAAATGTCTCACAGAATTGGAAACCTACTGCTGGCAAACCATAAAAAATGAACAACGCACCTCCACAAGATTAGTAAGGGTGGAGTAAACAGTAAATAGTTGGCAAGTCTTTAATGAGGTGTTGTAAATAGTGATATCAGGTGTTACATCATGTTTATAACAATGTGTGTAGGCTTTATGGCATACAGTAAAAGTGCACAATTATAAAAAGCCATGTATGTAAATACCTGAGTGTTGCTGTGGAGACGGGACATGGAGCTGGAGGCTGGAGGAGCCAGAGTGTTGGTGCTGATGCAGAGGAGAGTGGGCGTGTCTTCCTGTGATTGGCGCATGGTGAGGGAGCTCCACAGGCCTGTGTTCCCCTGCTGCTGCATTGGTCGGACTGAGTTATGATGTTACACCATTGATCAGCTGGATCACGTGTGTTAGGTCCAGCCCTATAACCAGGTTTTCCTATCTTGTTTATGGTTTTCCAGGCAGTAGGTAATCCAATTCTGTGTGAGACATTTTTCTACTTTTTTCTATCCAGTGAAATATGAAGAATGTGGGCACCCCAGAATCTCTAAGACCATAATTTGATTAAATGAAAATTGGAGGGGGCAGAGGACTCTGCCTGTTAGTTTAAAATGTTGGGAATATATTTACACTTTTCATAAACACTCTCACTGTTGCATTTCTTTTTAAACAAGAGAAGGCTGTTCATGTCTTTCAATATATTTTTAGGCATAAATGAAGTTCTACATCATGACTGTTTTTTTTCAGGTTACAATACAATCTGCTGTTATATGTTATCATAGCAGGACTGATTAGTCCTGAATGTACTGACAATTGGATTCAGTATCTTCAAAAAATCAAAAGGTGAGTACATCTTTTCAGTTTGACCTTTTATTTACTAATGCTGACAAAATATGCCTTTAACTCATAATAGTTTTAAAACTATAATTAATTTTAATAATAATTATTATTACCTTACCGTCTTTTAGCAGACTGAAAACTCATTTGCAACCACAACCTGAAGAATCAAAGTGGATGAGAATGCAAGTGTACCCAGTCATCGAGAGCATTATATAGTAGTACAGAGTATTATAGAGAGTATTATAGTTACAAAAAGGCAATTATTATTTCAGTAAAAAATGGTCACTAAAATTAAAACCATCCCTTACAGTATATGACTGAGGACTGCAGAGACATATTGTATAAGCAGAGGCAATAACACATTCTCTCTCTACTTTGATTTTCATGTCTCCAGTTTTTCTAGAAGACTGAAGGTGAGTCTCACCATCCTTTCCTCCTCCTCCTCTTCTGAAACACTCTGACTGCAGCTCAGCCTGATTTCACCTCTATTTTACATTCACACCATATGTGTGTCTTTTCCTTTAAAGAGAGGGAGGGACGGGGACACATATGCCAGTCTGCAGCTCTCCAACATCAGCCCTGAATATGACGTGCTGCAGGTGAGCAAGTGTGACACAGAGAAAATACACACCAGGGGGCGCCACTACACTGGTTAATCACATTTCTGAAACGTATGCAGATTCCCTCAGTATCTGAGATGTGTGTAGTGAAGACAGGATCAGATCTGTATTTGATTTTAATCACTCAGTTCAAAACAGAGGTGAGAACCTCCCAGACTCAGCTGAAGGGCTGAAATGGTCTGTGGAATCACTTTGGATCGGATCCAGTTGACACTTTTCGTTAACTTTGAGTGGTGCTATTTTTTCCACAAAATTAAAGTCTGGAAAACCAAAAAAATAAAAGTAAATATGTCAAGGATTTTCAAAAGAATTTTTAGAAAATTGAATGAGTTTTTGATTAATATTACTGCTGTTTACTGATATTTATTTTTATAATTGAAAGAAAAACTTTCACATTTTCTTCATGATATGAACATAAGCCCCGCCTGCTCTCTCCACTGACAGAATGATTTCAAGTGCCAAAGTGTGGCTCTGATCAAGATATGGAGGTTTATATAACCAAACATTGTGTGTGCGTGTGTGTGTGTGTGTGTGTGTGTGTGTGTGCATGTGCGTGTGTGCGTGTGTGTGTGTGTGGGTGTGTGTGCATGTGTGTGTGTGTGTGTGTGTGTGTGTGTTTGCGTGTGTGTGTTTGTGTGTGTGTAGGTAAAAAACAAGCATCAGAAAGACTCTGGGACTTCACAAGAAGAGAACAATGACTTCCAGAACCCAGGAGGTGGAAATTGAGACCAACTGCAGCTCGTTAAAAATATGATGATGTTGTGTTTTCTGAAATTCTATTGTTTAAAGAAAACAACAACTGAATGCAGTGTTACTTTTATTTTGAATGTACAAATGGGGTTTTCTTGAGATTTTTCTTTTTTCTTTTATTTGATATTTATTCTGGCAGAATATTTTTCTATCCATTCAGATTTTTAATCTTTACAGAATGTTTTTTGTTCATTGTCCATTTCCGACATCTTCACTTTATTCACTCATGTTTGAAAAATACAAATTAATTCTCCATGCCAATGAATTTTCAACAATTGCTGTTGTGGGACAGATTCACAGTAAATTTTAAGTAATCCAAATGTTTGGTTTTTTTAAATTCTTTAAATGGAATCTAAACTCAAAAAAGCAAAAAATAAACTATGGATTCTATACTACATAATAATATATTATACAGTATAGTATACGATATTGCATAGAAATTTTTAACCTGAATTTTGATGTTTCTATATTTAATGTGCTGATGGTGTGTATGAAGGAAGTATTAAACCATCGACCACTGTGTTTGATAGAGCAGTTTTAAAACATTTCCTTCCTGCTCCTCTGTTTTTTTACCAGTGCTTCTTAGCCCTGGTCCAGGGGACCCACTGTGTATGCTGGTTTTTGTTCCAACCATAGAAACAAGCTCTGTATTGTCATGAGCTGGTAGTTGTTCTTAATTAGGAACTAATTGCTCTTAATTAGAATGTTTATGTCTATTGAAGGACAATTGTCTCTTTCACAGCCACATTATGTTAGAAATAGCTGCATTGCCATAAAAAAAGTATTTGCCCCCTGCCTTTGTTATTGCATATGTGTCACAGTGAATGGTTTCAGATCTTTAGACCAAATGTAATATTAGACATTTTTTTGCATTCTTATTTCATTTATTTTATGAAAAAAGTGATCTCCCATATCACCTATTTAAAAAGTAATTGCCCCCGTAGTTACTCAGTCAACCAATTAACAGAATTTAATTGATAATTAGATTCAGCTGATTGAACACAGCCAGGCTTGATCACAACCAGCCCTATTGAATCTTAGGGTGCATTCTTCCAATTGCTTATTTTTCCCTTCCTGACTTCCTGACTTAATTTCCTTGCTCCCTTTCCTGGTGGAAGGCCAAATGGGTCAAAAATGCATTAAATTAATGTTTGGAATCACAAGTTGTCAACGTGTTGTCAATGGGTGGATTATAATCACATATTTTTCACCTCTTTAGACAGTGAATTACAGTTTATGGTTAATAATATCATTATTTTGGCAAACATTTTTATCCGCAAATTTAGATTCCTAAAAACCGTAGTGAAAATTGTTGTTAACCTTTTAGGACCCATGTGATTAATTTACTTATTGTTTAATATTGTCTTGTTTTGTTTTTTCTTGGATGTACTTTTTTGTTGGCATACTTGGCTCCATGTATGTCCATATTTCAGACTTGAATATGGAAAATGGATATTTGTTTACCAACCATTTTCACTGCACAATAGGTATATTATAGTTGACTAGTACATTTATATCGTTCCTCTTTCTTATTTAGGATTTGGAGATTGACCCCCGTCTAGGTGCAGCAGCTGCAGTAATGTGGGCATTGCATCGGACGTTGGTGGTGAAGAAGGAGCTGAACTGAAAGGCAAAGCTCTCGATTTACCAGCCGATCCGAGTGTTATATGTGACCTTTGTGCAGTCGCTGCTCTTTTGTCCATTCTCCTTTCGGTGTATCTCTGCTGACTGTTTATGTTTTGCGCATTAATGCTAAGGTCTAATTTAACTGCAAAGGCAGACTCTGTTGCCGTTTTATGAAGTCAAAGTAGCTTGATCACCAGAGCAGCAACTGTAAGACACATTCTACATTTTTGGCATGTTCGTGCTGCACATGTCACACATTTTCTGTGAAAGTTAAACAAAAATATTCACAGCATCACGTTCCGAGCATGATTCAGGAAAAGTCACATATGAGAAGTTCCTCTTTTGTGTGCATTTATACTTGTGCTCTGCAGGCTGAGGGTCAGTGTGCAGTAGAGGGACAGACTGGATATTCTTCTGTTCTACAGTAAGTACATTTCTACCTGTGTAGCGCTGGGCTCAATGAAACTACAGTTTCTATTCAGGCTATTACTATTTAATTAAAAAGACTTGCACTGAAGTTGATTTATTCTGTCTACAATGGAAACACATTAAGATTATTTTTCTCAAGAAATATTGTGCTTGTCAGTGATTATATAATTTTCCTGAAGGTAGAGAAATTACAGATTGACAGATTGTATTCCTCAAATATTATGGTATATTGTGATAATCTGTGGCTCATAAAGGCTATTTAAAGTGTACGTCAAAATACACAGTATGTGCACTGAAAGGACACTGCGATTTTAATAAGCATTTTGACTTTTTGCCATTTAAATCCAAAGTCATTTTTCCATGGGCACTGGAATTGTAAGTAATTTAAAATTGGTCACATTTGAGTCGCTACGTAGCATGGAGATAGTTTGCCCGTTGTGAAGATGTCATACCTAACACTGCTCTGCTATGAAATCAGATTTGTGACAAAAGTATTAAACAAAAAAATTCTTATTTAGAAAAAAGAAATACATTTTTTAGTATTTTTGGGTAAAATTTAATACAATTCAGACTTCTGGTTTTGGGGTAAAAAAAAAAGGAAATATACTGCAAGTCTGCTTTTTTTGATACTTTTCAACCAATTCTTATAAGGCTATAAATATCTAGGTACCATCATCGACGACAATCTTTGTCTGAATCAAGAGACACAAGCAATCACCAAAAGAAGCTTAATTGCAGCATCAGTACTTACTCTAAATTGAAATTCAGCATAGACAAAAAAAAATTTAACAATTTTTTTAAATGTATGCTTGCACACATATTTCTCTGCTCTGAATCAGGCACACGTTCATCCACGTTTCATCGTTTAATCTAATGAAGTGAATCGAGACGATATTATAAAATCCCTATGCAGCTGTGCTATGGGGTGAGTGTGGTTGCGCTTGGACAACTTTCCTCTTTTCGGTTTGGTCAATAAAACAAAAAGTGCGCCTTTTTATTGGATGAATTTTAACATTTTCAATAGGATACGGAGACAAACTACTAGAAGAGCTGCCCGGCAGATTTTAGTCAGCTTTTCGTACAGTGAACTTCTTGTGTGTTCTGAGAAAGTCGTAGAGACTCAGTGGAGTGTTGACATGTCCAGTGTGTAAGGGCTGAATGACTGTGGCTGTGTTGTCTTCAGTTACTCTACTCCTCAGAGTCATGACTGAAGCGGAGAGGTTCATCCTCATTGGCTGCCTGCTGCAAGGTGGGTCATTAAAGGGGTGGGGTCTAACTCTATACTGGAAAGATGTACAGCGATTCAAAGGGATTACTGTAGAGTATTATAGTATTAAAAAATGTTTTTCATATATAAATTTGTGGAGAATGATTGTGCTTTATATTAATTATCATTGCAGCTTTCAGTCAGTAAAACCTTTGTTGTATTAAATTTGAAAAAAAAACATCCACAAGTGTTTTGTAAAGGTCTGTAAAAGTGCTGTTGTGTATGTATAAAACTGGCCCAAATCCCCATATAGCTGCTGTATTTACAGAGCTGTGTTGTGTGTGTTGCAGGTGCCCTGGGGAGAGAGTTTTCAATCCAGATGCCTCAGAGTATAGAAGCTCTGAGTGGATCCTGTGTGCTGATTCCCTGCACATTTGATATTACATTACATTACATTACAGGCATTTGGCAGACGCTCTTATCCAGAGCGACGTACATCAAAGTGTATAACCATAACCAGGAACAAGTATGACGAAAACCCTAGAGAGAAGTACCGGTCCAAGTGCAGGGAACAACCGCATAGATCAACTTGGACCCTGAAGGTTAAACTGATTAACACTAATACAACGAGAACGGCAACAATTACTGCTTGTATTTTTTTTTTTTTTTTTTTTTTTTTTTTTTTTTTTTTTAAACTCCACTGCATTAAGACAGTTAATGCACCTAAGTCACCTACAAAACAGCTGCCTAGTTACAACCCTAAGCTTACAGTCATTTACTGGGGGGTAGGGAGGGAAGGGGAGAGGTGCAGCCTGAAGAGGTGAGTCTTCAGTTGTCGTTTGAAACGGGTTAGTGTCTTAGCTGTTCTGACTTCCACGGGGAGGTCATTCCACCATCGTGGGGCCAGAACAGACAGGAGACGTGATCTGGAGGTGCAGGTGCAAAGAGGGGGAGGTGCCAGGCGTCCTGAGGTAGCAGAACGGAGGGATCTGGCTGGCATGTAGGGTTTGAATATCTTGTGGAGGTATGCTGGGGCTGATCCCTTGACTGCCTGGTATGCTAGGACCAATGTTTTAAATTTGATGCGAGCTATAACAGGCAGCCAGTGGAGGGTAGTGAGCAGGGGCGTGACGTGGGAGTGTCTGGGGAGGTTGAAGACCAGACGAGCTGCAGCATTCTGGATGAGTTGCAGAGGTCTGGTGGCAGATGCCGGTAGTCCAGCCAGAAGAGAGTTACAGTAGTCCAGGCGGGATAGGACCATTGCTTGGACCAGGAGCTGGGTTGAGTAGGTGGTGAGAAAGGGGCGGATTCTCCGGATGTTATACAGGAAAAATCTGCATGTCCGGCTTACTGCTGCGATGTTCTTGGAGAGGGACAGCTTGTTGTCCATCACCGCCCCGAGATTCTTGGCACAGGGTGATGATGTCACTAAGGTGTCCCCTAGGGAAATGGAAAAGTCAAGGAGGGGAGAGGATAGGGCAGGAATAAAGATTAGCTCCGTCTTTCCTGGGTTGAGCTTCAGGTGGTGAGTGTCCATCCAGCTCTGGATGTCCCTCAGGCAAGCGGAGATGCGGGCAGGGACCTGTGTGTCCGATGGGGGGAAGGAGAGAAAGAGTTGCGTGTCGTCGGCATATGAGTGGTAGGACAAGCCATGGGCAGAGATTACAGGGCCAAGGGATCTGGTGTATAATGAAAAGAGAAGGGGACCGAGGACTGAGCCCTGGGGAACTCCGGTGGCAAGGGGACGGGGTGGTGATACCTTACCCGCCCAGGCAACCTGGAAGGAACGGTCAGAGAGGTAAGACTCAATCCAGTCAAGGACTGAGCCGCAGATCCCTGTTGCTGCCAGGGAGGACAGGAGGATAGAATGCTCCACGGTGTCAAATGCAGCGGAGAGGGAGGCTGCGCGTGCGGCATGGAGTGACTCACTGACCGAGAGGAGTGCAGTCTCGGTCGAGTGGCCAGGCCTGAAGCCAGACTGGTGGGGATCAAGCAGGTTGTTCTGAGAGAAGAAAGCAGAGAGTTGGTTAGATGCAGCAAGTTCAAGTGTTTTGGATAGAAAAGGGAGGAGAGATACCGGGCGGTAGTTCTGGATGACTGAAGGATCTAGCGTAGGCTTCTTCAGCAGCGGGGTGATGTGGGCCCGCTTGACGGATGAGGGGAAACATCCAGAAGATAGGGAGGAGTTCACAAGGGAGGTGACAAATGGGAGGATGTCTGGTGTGATTGCCTGGAGGAGAGATGAGGGGATAGGGTCGAGGGCGCAGGTGGTAGGGCGGTGGGAGAGCAGGAGCTGTGAAACTTCAGAGTCTGTAAGGAGAGAAAATGTGGAGAAACAGGGGGCGGAGGGCACGGAGGGGGCGGAGGGCGCAGGGGGGGCGGAGCTCGCAGGGGGCGCAGAGGGGGCGGAGGGCGCAGAGGGGGCAAAGGAGCTGCGGATGTCTGCGATCTTTTCATCAAAGAATGCTGCAAAGTCATCTGCAGTGAAGGAAGACTGGGGTGGAGGAGGTGGCACGCTGAGGAGAGAGGAGAAAATAGAGAAAAGTTGATGAGGGTTAGAAATGGAGTTATGAATTTTAGTTTGGTAGAATTTTGCCTTGGCGGCAGTGACAGCAGAAGAAAACTCTGTCAGGAGAGACTAATAGGCTGAGAGGTCAGATGGGTCCCTGGATTTGGCCCACTTCCTCTCAGCAGCGCGGAGGCTGGCCCTGGAGGTGCGTAGGATGTCAGACATCCATGGACTGGGAGGGGATGAACGTGCTGGCCTCGGCCTGATATAAAATCTGATTTTGACAGAGATCTGACAGCTGAGCATAAAGGACTATGGATAAAAAGTGGAAATGAACGTAGAACCATGTTTGACTCCAGCAAAACTGAGAACACAATTAAAGGAACATTAATTGGAAAACTGCAGATGAATAACTGCACCACAATTCTGGATCGCTTCCCTCGATTTAACAGTGATGAATATTTCTTCAGATTGGAAGCCTTCGATAAACTCAAATATAATTTTCCAACAGCCGTCAAAATTAATATACAAGGTATTGAATTTGTTGTTATGCCTTTTTCACTATGAGCCGTGTTGATGTTGAGACCCTATGCTTTTAAAATTAGGTTCCAAAAATAGAAATTATATCCTTGGATAGAATTACACCTTGGATATAAAATGAAGAATGAAAATGACTTGTGTTTAGATTCCACGTTGTAAATACTGTGTTAGTTAGATACTGTTGATGTGCTGGTCAGTGTGTGCTCTGAGTGCTGTGTGTCTCTCCAATCCTGAGACAGACTGGAACCCATCCTCATGTCTCCATGTCTTCTAGACTCTCCACCCAAACCCAAGATAACCCTAGAGAGGGTGGAGGTGGTGGAGGGGACCTCTGTGAGTTTGACCTTCTCTACTGCAGCCCCCTGCCCCAAACTCCCCCCAAATCTGACATGGATCCCCAGGCTGAGTGACAGTGTGGATCGACTGCAAGAGAATGAGGATCAAACCAAATCTGTGTCTTCTGTTCTGACCTTCACTGCTTCCCACCTCCACCATGGGGAGAACATCACCTGCAGGGCACTTTACACACTGCAACAAGGAGACACTCAGAAGACATCTGAGGCCAGTCTGACTCTCAGAGTTCTATGCAAGATTGTTGGATTTGATTTTCTTATGAATAAGTCAATTTTATATCCAGCTAATTTTTTTTTTTCATCCAGTGAGTGGCAATTGTTATTGTTAGACTATAAATATTTTCCCTCGTTGTGTTTCTCTGTTGTATGTCTTGGGACAAGCGTCCGTGACGTGTCCTTTAAAGGTGCACCATAATTATAGCACAATCAGTACAAATGATTTAAAATGTAAACATATTTTCATATCTGCTTGACCCTCCTAAGAACACCTCAGTGTCAGTCAGTCCCTCTGTAAGATTGCTGGGTTTGCTGGGTCCACAAGAAAATGAATTTTCCATCCAGTTGATTTTTTCCATCCAGTCTGCAGTGATTATTGTTGTTAGACTATAAATCCTTCCCCTCATTGTATTTGTGAGTTCAGTTTTTGACAATTGATTTATTATCTTTGTCCTTTAAAGGTGAAACATGAACACAATCATTACAGATGCTTTAAAGTGTATACACAAAACTAAAATCAAAGCCAATTGTACCATATTTTCATATCTCCTTGACCATACTAAGAACACCTCAGTGTCATTCAATCCTGGTTCAGTGTGAGAGGGCAGCTCTGCAACTCTGACCTGCAGCAGTAATGCCAACCCAGCAGTGCAGAACTACACCTGGTGTAAAGTGAATGGGACAGAGATGAACACTGTAGGAACTGGACAGAATCTCACCTTCAATGAGTCCAGTGGCAGTGAACAGCACCACTGTGAAGCACAGAATAAACATTGCAAGGAGAACTTGACAACTGTGCAGCTGAATGTAATATGTATGTTTAATGCTTTCGTTTATTAGATAATTGCTTGAATCATGTTATTGTTATATGTGTGCAACTGTGATATTAGTAACTGTGGATCCTGTGTTCAGACATGCCTCAGATCTCTGGCTCTGGGAGCTGCAGCAGAACTGCAGCAGAGATCAGCTGCTTCTGTGAGAGCCATGGGAATCCCTCTCCCAGCATGGAGTGGCGTGTGTCTGGACTGCGGGTCACTAACTCTACTGAGAGAGTCATCAGGGAGGAGCAGCTGGGGAACACAGGCCTGAGGAGCTCCCTCACCATACGCCAATCACAAGGAGACACGTCCACTCTCCTCTGCATCAGCATCAACACTCTCGGCAATTCCAGCCTCCAGCTCCACCTCCCGTCTCCACAGCAACACTGGGGTATTTTCATATATGGCTGTTTGTTACTTACTGTATGCCGTAAAGCCTACACAACATTGTTATAAACATAATGTAACACCTGTTATTACCATTTAAGGCAGATCATTAAGGAGTTAACTTTTACTCCACCCTAATTCTGTGGAGATGTGTTGTATATTTTCTATGGTTTGCCAGACAGTAGGTTTCCAATTCTGTGTGAGACATTTTTCTACTTTTTTCTATCCAGTGATGTATGAAGATGTGCATCCAGAATCTCTAAGACCTTAATTTGATTAAATGGTGTTGGAGGGGCAGAGGGCTTTGACTGTTAGTTTCAAATGTAGGGAACCAGTATTTACACTTGACATAAACACTCTTTCACGGTTGGATTTCTGTATAAAAGAGACTTCCGTTCATGTCTTTCAATATATTTCTTAGGCACAATTGATGTTCGACATCAGGACTGTTTTGTCATGGTTCTGTGTTTCCGTCTCTGTCTTTCCTTGTTGGGCCACCAGATGGCGGTACTTCTGTTTTGTGTCCTGCTACCCCTGTTTGATTGTATCATTGTTTTCAATTGTTCAATTATTGTTTTTTGGTTGTCTCGTTTTCCCTTCCCTCTCTGTGGCCTGATTGTGCATTGTGCCCTGCTGTGCGTCGTCAGTGTCTTGTCTATTTAAGTTCCCTTCCCCCTGACTCAGGTGCTGGATCCTTGTTTGGTTACATGTGCCTCTGATCATGTTTCTGCCCCGTGTGTACCTGCCCATGTTCTGTTTCCCACGTGCTTTTGGATTTTTGGATTTTCTTTGTTTCCTGTGTTTTTGAAGTTTTTCTTTGTTTTTGAGAGTTGCCCTGCAAGGCTTTTTGTTCCCTGCTTTAGTTCCTGTTCTGTTTAGTAAAGTCTTTGTTCACCCCATTTGGAGTTTGGAGTTTTTTCCCCCTCACTCTGCATTTGGGTCCTAACCCCCCCACGCACACTGACATGTTTTTTTTTTTTTTTTTTTTCAGGATTACAGTGCACTCTGCTGTCATATGTTATCATAGCAGGACTGATTTCTCTAAATGTATTGACAATTGGATTTAGTATCTTCAAAATTAAAAGGTGAGTACATATTTTCAGTTTGAACTTTGATTTACTAAATGCTGACAACATATACTTTATCATAATAGTTTTAAAACAAATTATTAATTTTTATTGTACCTCGTTTTAGCAGATTTTTCAACTGAAAACGCATTTGCAATCACAACCTGAAGAATCAAAGTGGATGAGAATGCAAGTGTAGCCATTGAGAGCATTATATAGTAGTATAGAATATTATAGAGTGTATTATAAAGGCAATTATTCTTTCAGTAAAATGTCACTAAAATTAAAACCATCCCACACAGTAAATGACTGAGGTCTGCAGAGACATACTGTATAAGCAGAGGCAATAACACATTCTCTCTCTACTCTGATTTTCATGTCTCCAGTTTGTCTAGAAAACTGAAGGTGAGTCTCACCATCCTTTCCTCCTCCTCTTCTGAAACATTCTGTCTGCAGCTCAGCCTGATTTCACCTCTATTATACATTCACACCATATGTGTGTCTTTTCCTTTGAAGGGAGGGAGGGACGGGGACACGTATGCCAGTCTGCAGCTCCCCAGCATCAGCCCTGAATATGATGTGCTGCAGGTGAGCAAGTGTGACACAGAGAAATACACACCAGGGGGCGCTACTACGCTGATTAATCATATTTCTGAAACGTATGCAGATTCCCTCAGTATCAGAGATGTGTGTAGTAAAGACAGGATCAGATCTGTGTTTGTTTTTAATCACTCAGTTCAAACAGAGGTGAGAACGTAAATGGACTGCATTTATATAGTGCTTTACAATTGATGCCTGTCATTCACCCATTCACACACACACTCACACCAATTGTGAAGGCTGCCATGCAAGGTACCAATCAGTTGGGAGCAATTAGGGGTTAGGTACCTTGCTCAGGGATACTTTGACACACCCAGGGCGGGGGATTGAACCGGCAACCCTCCGACTGCCAGACAACCGCTCTTACCTCCTGAGCTATGTCGCCGTGCAGAATAACTTGTGCATCAAAAGACACTTTGCATGTACATTGGCGGGTTTTTGCTTTACGTGTGTCACTTAAATAACGTAGATGTTTAATTGATTAAGAGTGTTATATTGACGTTTGTGCAGTAGCTTCTCTTTTGTCCATTCTCCTTTTGGTTTTTCTCTGATTGTTTGTGTTTTGCGCATTGATGCTATTTTACTTACTCTAATTAAACAGCAAAAGCACACTCTGTTACTGTTTCATGAAGTCAAAGTAGCTTGATCATCAAACCAGCAATTGTAAGACACCTTCTACATTGTTTGCATCTCGGTGTAGCATTACATTACATTACAGGCATTTAGCCGACGCTCTTATCCAGAGCGACGTACAACAAGTGCAGAGGTGCAGAGGTGCAAAAGAAACACACTAGAGTGAAGTAAAGATCGTAGTGCCAGAAGTGACCACATAGATCAGGACTCCAACCCTGTAGGGTAACCTGTTCAGCAAATAACGTCACACATTTTCTGTTAAAGTTAAATAAAAATATCGACATCCTCTCGTTCTGAGCATGATTCAGGAAATGCCACATATGAGCAGTTCCTCTTGTGTGCATTTATACTTGTGCTTTGCATGCTGAGAGTCAGTGTGCAGAGGAGAGATACTGGATATTCTTCTGATCTACAGTAAGTATATTTCCACCTGTGTAGCACTTGGCTCAGACAAACTACAGATTATATTCAGGCTGTTACTTTCATTGACATTTAATTGAAAAGAACTGTACTGAAGTTGATATTCTGTCTATAATGGAAACACATTAAGATTATTTTTCTCAAGAAATATATTGTGCATGTGGGTGATTTTATAATTTTCTTAAAGGTAGAGAAATTACAGATTGAGTGTAAACATTGTGTTCCTCAAATATTACAGTGATAAACTGCAGCTCATACAGGCTATTTAAAGTGTATGTCAAAATACACATTATATGCACTGAAAGGACACTGCAATATTAATAAGCCTTTTGACTTTTTTCCATTTTAATCCAAAGTCATTTTTCCATGTGCACTGGAATTGTAAGTAATTTATAATTGGTCACATTTGAGTCGCTACATAGCATGGAGATAGTTTGCCCGTTGCAAAGATGTCTATCATTGGCATTAAATTAAAAAGAACTGCAGTGAAATTGATTTATGTCTATAATGGCAACACATTAAGTTTATTTTTCTCAAGATATATTGTGGTTGTCAGTGATTTTATAATTTTCCTAAAAATAAAGAAATTACAGATTGAATCCAAACACTGTATTCCTCAAATATTATGGTATATTGTGATAAACTGCAGCTCATACAGACAATTTAATGTGTGCATCATAATACACATTATATGCACTGAAAGGACACCACAATATTAATAAGCCTTTTGACTTTTTTCCATTTTAATCTAAAGTCATTTTTCCATGTGCACTGGAATGGCGAATAATTTATGCTTGGTCACATTTGAGTCAACAACATAACACAAGCAATTTCTTTAATAGGCTCTGTCTGTGGGACAGTTGCTACGTAGCATGGAGATAGTTTGCAGGTCAAAAAGATGTCGTACCTACCACTGGTCTGCTATGGAATCAGGTTTGTGACAAAAGTATAAAACAAAAAAATTCTGATTTAGGAAAAAGAAATACATTTATAGTATTGTCGAGTAAAATCCAAGACAATTCAGACTTCTGGTTTGGGGGGAATAAATGGAAATATACTGCAAGTCTGCTTTTGTTTGATACTTTTCACCCAATTCTTATAAGCCCATAAATATCTAGGCATCCGTCATCAACAACAAGCTTTGTCTGAATCAATAGACACCAGCAGTCACCAAAAAAAGCTTAACTGCACTTACTCTAAATTCAAATTCTGCATAAACAATAATATTTTAACAATTTTTTAAAATGTATGCTTGCACACTTATTTCTCTGCTCTGAAACAGGCACACATGTTCGTCCACGTTTCATCGTTTAATCTAATGAAGTGAATCGAGACGATATTATAAAATCCCTATGCAGCTGTGCTTTGGGGTGAGTGTGGTTGCGCTTGGACAACTTTCCTCTTTTCGGTTTGGTCAATAAAACAAAAAGTGTGCCTTTTTATTGGATGAATTTTAACATTTTCAATAGGATACGGAGAAAAACTACTAGAAATGCTGCCCGGCAGATTTTAGTCAGCTTTTCGTACAGTGAACTTCTTGTGTGTTCTGAGAAAGTCGTAGAGACTCAGTGGAGTGTTGACATGTCCAGTGTGTAAGGGCTGAATGACTGTGGCCGTATTGTCTTCATTTCTTGCGCTCATGAGTTCCTTTCTTTGGCTCTGTCAGGACACTCAGTCACAACACATAACAGCCTATTGCATGTGGTTTCATTTCTAGGATATATATTGGGCCCAGCAGAGCTGGACTACAGACAACACCAGATGTGAACTAATTCCTGAACAAATATAATTGTGTTATTGACATATGCATTCTAAACTCTTCTGCAGTCTTGTGTCCATCAATTATGCTCTGTGTTGAGCATTAAGGTTTATTAAAGAATTATGTTCATGGCAAGATGTGTGTTTCCTGGCATTTGCCATTGTATGTGTGTAACGCGTGTCTGTGTTTGAGTGGGGGTCTTTATGTGTGTGTGTACGTGTGTGAGTATGTGTGTCAAGGGGGGGGGGGGCGGTTGAGGGGGAGCTGAGACCCCCCATGTTTGCAGTCCTCATGCTTTTGCAATTCTGTAACTTTAAAAAAAGGTTAATATACCTACAGGCACTATGTTGGACATTTGGGTCCAGCCATACTGGATTAAAGCAGAAGTCATGGCGTCGCAGCTGGCTGTGATACATCGCTTAAATGTTGCCTGATCTAGTGTCTCCTCATAGTAGCTCTCAAACACCCATAATAGCCAAAAAAAGTACAAAAGTACACTCACCTCTAACCAAATGCAGCTAACACAAAGTTACTCTGCGTGTGCAAAATGTACAGGGTATCCCAAGCTTACCTAGTCCATTTCCTTAAAACAGGGAAACACACAAAAGACAGGAGAAACAGAACTAAACTCTACTTTTAGAGTGGAAGGCACAAAATTCTCTCTCTCTCTCTCTCTCTCTCTCTCTCTCTCTCTCTCTGTAGTCTCGTACTGTGTGAAAAAAAGCATGTAAATCAGGATAAAAATAAAAATAAACTTGAATGACCTGAATGTGCAAAAACGTACTGTGTTTTTGTCTCTATTCTGTGACCAGACACGTAGAAATGTGCAGAATGTGCTCTGAAAGTAATCAGAGCCAGAATGCACTGTTTAAGGCTTGAATAATTTTCGCATGGATGGTCTTACCCTGTAGGAAGGAAGGAAGCGTTGACCCATTAACCGCTGTACATGATCAGGCAGTTGTAAAAGTTTTGGCTTCCTGTTTTTAATCAGTGTTTCTCAGCCTTAGGAACCCACTGTGTTTGCTGGTTTTTGTTCCAACCATAGTAATGAGCCCTGTGTTGTAACAAGCTGATAAATGTTCTTAATTAGAGACTAATTTCCTTAATTAGACTTGTTGGCACTATTTTCCTGAATAAATGGCACGCAGCTCATCGGTGGTGCATCACACGGGTGCACTAGGCCTTGCTACTGAATTTAGATATTGTCGCGGCCGGAGGCAAAGAGTACACAGCTCACAGTGCACGGCACAGGTGGAAAATGGGCTGGATTGTTGGATCAGGTTTTGTATTGACGGAAAGCTGATGTCATGGGGAGCAAGTTGGTGTCCTTGGTGGTGGGGTGCTGACTAAAGATCTTGATACCTGTGGGTCAGCGCCAAGCCAGATACAAAGATACGGGGAGACTGAGATTTTGGGTGGGACAACTGTTTATTCAAGGCACAGATTGTGCCATAGTTTACAGGCCTGCATTGCTTAGTGATTCATTTTAAACTCAATATCATTGACTCAATCATTTCCGTTTAATTGTATGCACATGCCCAATTACAGTATGTGCTTCTGGTCAAGAGGTTAATATCAGACACAGAGGTCACATTAACACAGTCTTCTGGATATTTTACAGATTAGACACAGAGCCAAAATGCAGGGCATAAGTACGCTGCCTTCTATAAATGCAGATATTGGTCTGACAGTTGTGTTGTTTATTGATCATAATATTTACACAGCCTTTGGTAGCATTGCAGGATTCAAAGCGAAAGGGTTTAATTTGAATTAATGGAAAACGGCATGTCATGCTCTGTCGCTAGCTTTTTTAAGATTTGTTTTCTGTGCGTGTCATCATTGTACTGTGGCTAATTAAAACTCTGGAACATCAAAACAAGTTGCTGTGTGTGCTTTTAAAAAAAAAAGGCTAAGTGCAGTGGAGGAAGCTACTGCAGTTATGATGGGACCCCTGCAAACACGTGCACGCACTGCGCCATTAGGCCTAGATATTTTACAGTAGACAATGTGTTGGGTTGTACGACTTAGGCGATTGGGAGAGCAGGTCGAGGTAGGCATCAGAACCATGAACAGGCCTCAGCCTGGATAATGCTTGGCTGCAGGCTGGCCGAACTGTTAACAAACGAGCATCACAACTGGCTTGGCCTATACAGTAGCTTGCATAAGCATCACACCACAAAGCATAATTGGACACAGTAGCTCATTTGCAGTAGGCTAGGCTATGCTCAGGCCTACAATGCGTATGTTATTCATTTACAGACTTCCCAACCCCACAATTTTGCAATGCAAATGGAAATTCTTTTATTTCTCACGTCTTGCCTAATTGAGGAGAACTGGGTATATCAGATAATATTCAGCAGTGTGTGAATGTAATGTGATAATATTCATTTAATAACGTCAACATTAAAGCTATACAGACGCGCTTTTAATAGTTATTTTACTTTTACTGTGGTTTTAAATTGCAATTGCAAAATACCATCAGCAGTGAGAAATAATGAAGTAAATCATGATTGATGATATAGAATCATCCTGCAGCTGTGCTTTGGGAAGAGTATGGTTGTGCTTGGACATCTTCCTCTTGTTGGGTTAGAAAAAAAAATGAGAAAACCTTTTTATTGGATGTATTTTATCATTTTCAGTATATGCAGGGACAGACCACTAGAAGAGCTGCTTGGCAGATTTTCGTCATCTTTCATTACAGTAAACTATACTTGCGTTTTTTGAGAACATCTCAGAACTCAATGGAGGGTTGCACTGCATAGGATAGATTTTATTTTAGGGGATTTAGATTTGGCCCAGTGGAGCTGGACTATAGAAAACCAAAGAAGGAAGCCAATTCTTGAAAAAAAGAAAACATTTTTAATTGAAATATGCATTCTCTTCTGCCGTCCCTTGTCCATAAATTATATTCTGTACTGAGCTTTAAGGTGTATTCAATAATTCTGTCTATGGCAAGATGTGTGGTTTATGGCAGTCTGTAGGGCAGCCTACAATACATACAAATGATTAATAAAAACACATATGAAAAACTTGTGTAATGTTCCCCAGGGTGTCAGTGCTGTTCTAACTTCAGTTCCTCTGCTCCTCAGAGTCATGATTGAAGCAGAGAGGTTCGTCCTCATTGGCTGCCTGCTGCAAGGTGGGTCATTAAAGGGGTGGGGTCTAACTCTGTACTGTAGAGATGTACAGTGATCCAAAGGGATTACTGTAGATTATTATAGTATAAAAACATGTTTTTTACATATAGATTTCTAGATGGATGTGCTTTATATAATTATTATTGTGACTTTCAGTCAGTAAAACCTTTGTTGTATTACAAATAAAAACGTCCACACAGAAAATGTGCTGTTGTGAGGTATGTGAAGGTGCTGTGTGTGTTTGTGTGTGTGCGTGTGTGTGTAAAGCTGACCCAAATCCCTGTATAGCTCCTGTATTTACTGAGATGCGTTGTGTGTGTTGCAGGAGCCCTGGGCATGAGTGGGCAATCTGGATGCCTCAGAGTATAGAAGCTCTGAGT
>CM045883.1:83757046-83868083 GCA_025169545.1 Anguilla japonica | reverse complement strand
ACTAAATACTGTATAAAAATATAGTTTCTCCAAGTTGCGCCGTGGGTCTGAACGGTTTCGTGCTTGTTTCTTTAGATGCCATTAAAGTAATTATAAGTACTGTGTGAAAAAAAGCATGTAAATCAGGATAAAAATAAAAAAACTTGAATGACCTGAATGTGCAAAACCGTAATGTATTTTTGTCTCTATACTGCGAGCAGACACGTAGAAATGTGCAGAATGTGCTCTGAAAGTAATCAGAGCCAGAATGCACTGTTTAAGGCTTGAATAATTTTCGCATGGATGGTTTTACCCTGTAGGAAGGAAGGAAGCATTGACCCATTAACCGCTGTACATGATTTACAGGCAGTTTTAAAAGTTTTGGCTTCCTGTTTTTGATCAGATTCATTCAGAATACTGCAGCTCGTATGGTCTTCAACCTCCCCAGACACTCCCACGTCACTCCCCTGCTCACTACCCTCCACTGGCTGCCTGTTATAGCTCCCATCAAATTTAAAACATTGGTCCTAGCATACCAGGCTGTCAAGGGATCAGCCCCAGCATACCTCCACAAGATTTTCATACCCTACATGCCAGCCAGACCCCTCCGTTCCGCTACCTCAGGACGCCTGGCACCTCCCCCTCTTCGCACCTGCCTGCCCTTCCCGAACACGTCTCCTGTCTGTTCTGGCCCCACGATGGTGGAATGACCTCCCCGTGGAGGTCAGAACAGCTGAGACACTGACCCACTTCAAGCGACAACTGAAGACTCACCTCTTCAGGCTGCACCTCTCCCCATCCCTCCCTACATTACAGGCATTTGGCAGACGCTCTTATCCAGAGCGACGTACAACAAAGTGTATAACCATAACCAGGAACAAGTATGACGAAAAACCCTAGAGAGAAGTACCGGTCCAAGTGCAGGGAACAACCGCATAGTTCAACTTGGACCCTGAAGGTTAAACTGATTAACACTAACACAACAAGAACGGCAACAACATAGTCTATGGAAAAAAGACAAGCAGTAGTTAAGAGTTAATGCACCTAAGTCACCTATGAAACAGCTACCTAGTTACAACCCTAAGCTTACAGTCATTTAAGATATTACAGGGAGGTAGGGAGGGATGGGGAGAGGTGCAGTCTGAAGAGAAAAGAAAGAAAAACCCCACTAGAAAAACAGAGGGGAGTCACTTACAAAAGAAAAAGGACACTCACTGTCTGGCGGGTAGAAAACAAAAGGAAAACTAAAGAGACGTGGGCAATATGTCCTCCACAGCACAAAGAGATAATCAGGTCGAGAAGAAACTAAATGGTGATCAAATCTGGCAGATAGGATCAATACGGTAACTTCTGCCGATTCTTACACCCCTACACACCAAGAGTATGACAAACAACGAGTCTGCGCTGAACCCCAGAAATCAGGGGCTAGATATAGGCCTCCCACACCTGACCCTCATCAGGGACAATTAGCTCAAAGCAAATGCCTGTGAGGTGCCATCACCTCACCATAGCACTCACACACCTGCCCCTCGTCAGGGTCAATTAACCCACAGCAATCAGCGTGAGAGGTGCCACCACCTCACATATACATAGAGAGAGAGAGAGTGCTTAATAGCTATAATAGTGTGGTTGAAACAGTTTGCTTGAAAAAGTTATTTAAATACATTTAATTAAAGATGACATTTTTCATGAAAAGAAATGGTGGTCTTTGTATTCGTGGACAAAGCATCTTCAAAGAGGTATAGATTTCATATTATATGACTGTAGGAGGGGAGTCAAACTGGCATTTGAACGAGCCTGCAGGCTGAGTCTCATCCTGGACTTCAAAGAACCCAGAGCCGTGTGATAAAACAATAAGTTGCTCGGACTTCCTCTGGAGGAGCAGGCCATTTGGCTCTCTGGAATGTTGCCATCTGGACAGACAGAAGATAAGGGGAACTAGTATGGTTGTGGGGGTGTGTGTGTTGGGGCCATTAAGGGTAAAAAGATCATCAGGTCTCTGACAAAATGGTGGGGCAACTGTGCTTGACAGTAACACAGTGCCCTTCTGTGGTCCCCTCTGTCATTACACTTTTTATTTCTGGATCTGGACTATAAACCATCTGTTCATCATATTTACAAACCCCGGAAACAAACCATGCACATGTGTTCATTGTATTACTGTATTATACCTTATGTAATAATAACATGGATTACATGTAAAATGGTTCACCAAAAGGGTATTTTCATGACAACTGCACCATAATATTACATCCTCTGGACATGTTTGGTATGGACATATTCAGGGAAATTCAAGAAATTGAATGGAATATGTTTCATACCAAATAAAATTTAATAAAACATAGTTTCAGAAACTCAGGGAAAAATTGTCACAATTGAATATCCTCTCTGGTAATCCTCTCCTTTACCCCCACTAATTGTTTTAACAACAGCCTCCGAATGGTGGGGGCCGGAATTCCAGATTTTATTCGGACAGGTTAATTTATGGCAATGCCGCCTAGACCAAACGCGGGATTTGGCTTAAAAGGAAGGGAGACAAAGCAATCAGGGAAGATCGTAACCGACTTCCCACACGACACATATTCTGTGTTCTGTGCGTAGCTAAACAGGCTGGGTAAGAACTTTTTACTCTGTATTTATGTTGTAAAACCTTCCAGATTTTAATTGATTGTTAATTTGAAGCTAATGACCTACCTGCCTGTTAAATAAATTCTTCTTATTTTTAACTTGCGTGGTCTTTATGACTCTAATCCATTTTATCTTCTTTTCAGCCGAAATTCCGATTAAATACTCAGGGGGACAATTCTGACTAGGACCTACTGATCAGGGGTCTAGTACAGCGAAAGTCTTTAGTGAAGTCTTCAAGTTAGATAGGCAACCACGATCTGCCCGCTAACGGGATTGGTGTTGTATTGGTTCTGGTGTTTTGGCTTAAGAGGACCCATGGGCGTAATACGCCGGTTCTTGTCAAATTCGCCTTAAGGAACCCGGTAGATGCACACTTTCCTGGGCTCATAACTATCTATGCACAAAGGAAGGCATGTATTATGGTGGTCCGCCTCCTACCCTCTGGGGGCTTCACCGAACTGAGATTTAACAATAATGCTAAACCCGGGAGCATATATTGAGGAATGATGGCACAAGATAGAGTCGAGTGTAACCACTCCAAGATCCACGTATAGTTAAAACCAAATCTTAAATTCTAATTTAATTTGGAGTCAGATTATTACGAGTAAAACCTAATAACTGTTACGCTTACTTGCTGTGGTCACGGATATATTTGATGTGTTGTTCCGCTCATTTGTGAGTATTCCGATGCTCCCATTGGAATATTGACGGTCCGGCGACAGATCAGATATATCTCTGATGACAGCATAGCCCCGTTTGCGAACGGAGAGTAACCGGAATGCTACTGGTCCGTTTCAGGCCAGTTTTAAGCGGGATATGAAGCAACACCTTCATATCTGACCCGTGGCAACGGAACCAGTGCATTCTTAAGTATAATTGTGCCCTGTTCTTACGAACAGAGTAAAAATAACTAACATCTTCGGGTTTGAATCACACCAGCCAAGGGAAAACACGCGGTGCCTTCCCCTCCAGCTACAAACCCTCATTGGTCTAGCTGTGAGGTGTTTACATGACATAAGAGTAATTGTCTGTGTTTGCAAACATATGTGCTCGCACGTCATTTGGTACTCAAATGGTTAAGGAGTAGAAGGCAGGGCTGGAGATAAGTCTAACCAAGCACCACAAACAAATAAATAGTCATAATTCCTTGAGAGAGAGTAGGTGTGTGTGTATGTGTGCGTGTGCGCGCGCGTGTGGTCAGGTTTTTGAGCAGCTATTTGAAAGAGGAAGCAAGGGTAAGTGTCATAGAAGTGTGACACTTTATAGCCAATAAATAAAACTTAAAGCGATATAAGTATATTATTACATTATCGGCTTCTGTTATTACATTTTTTTATGATTTATTTAAAAACCCAGCTAATAATGTAATAACCAGCCAATATTGTAATAACTTATTACATTATATGCAAAAAGTTATTACGTTATTGGTTCAGAAAATGTATTACATTATTGGTCAGTTATTACATTATCGGCTTTTATTACATTAAGCACGGAAAAATTATTACGTTATTGGCAGTTATTACATTAACGGTAGTTATTACATTATTGGCTGCTACAGGGGCAAATACTTTTTTTATGGCAATGCTGCTATTTCTAACATAATGTGGCTTTGAAAGAGACAATTTTCTTTCAATAGACGTAAAAATTCAAATTAAGAGCAATTAGTTCCTAATTAAGAACAACTACCAGCTCATGACAATACAGAGCTTGTTTCTATGGTTGGAACAAAAACCAGCATACACAGTGGGTCCCCTGGACCAGGGCAAAGAAGCACTGGTCAAAAACAGAGGAGCAGGAAGGAAATGTTTTAAAACTGCTCTATCAAACACAGTGGTCGATGGTTTAATACTTCCTTCATACACACCGTCAACGCATTAAATTGAGAAACATCCAAATTCAGGCTTAAAATTTCCATGCAATGGTATATATTATACTGTATAATATTCATATATACTATAGATGTAATGTGCCTGTGCTTGCGGTGGTGCTGCCACTGGGTGGCGGCAGAGGACATTCTCCTTGCTCTCACATTCCCTGCTAATTGGGCCACCTGGAGTCCACCCTTTATAGGGACCTCACTCCCTCTGCTCGGTGCTCTTGCATTTTACAAGCTGCCGGTAATGCTCTGGGTATTCCGAGCGACAGGTGTGACTTACTCGATGGCTATCTGGTACGGGAGCTAAATATGTAGCAACCACGGCACTTGGGAGTTGTCACTTTTCTTAGAAGGGTATTGTGGATAGTGTTATCTCCAGCTAATCTCAGGCTTGAGCTGTGAGATCTTACTTACCTATGCGCTTGTTGTTTTTGGTTCTCAGTCAAGAGACTTTTGTCCTGTTTTTGAGGATTGCCTTTTGTTTGGCCTTTTGCCAGGGTTCATCCCCCTATTTCCTTTGTCCTACCTCACTTAGTGGTTGACTGCTGTTCGCAGTCAGCTTTTAGACTCCCCGTTGATTTATTGTCCGCTTCTGATGTTGCTCGCCAGCCCCCACCTTACAATAGAGTCCTTTTTTTTTTCCTTTGCTGAGTTTAGATTCCATTTAAAGAATAAAAAGGCATTTGGTTTACTTAAAATTTATTTCCAATCTGTCCCACAACAACAAATGTTGAAAATTCATGGGCATGGAGAATTCATTTCTATTTCTCAGAAATGAGTGAAGACAGTGAAGATGTCAGAAAAGGATAATGAACAAAAATTATTCTATAAAGATGATTAAAAATCAAAATGGATAAAAAAACATTCTGCCAGGAAAAATATCAAAAAAAAAAGAAAACATTAAAGAAAAATCAAAACAAAATCCCATTTGGACATACAAAATAAAAGTGACACTGCATTCAGTTGTTTTCTTTAAACAATAGCTTTTCAGAAAACACAACATGATCATATTTTTAATGAGCTGCAGTTGGTCTCAGTTTCCATCTTTAGGGTACTGGAAGTCATTGTCCTCTTCTTGTGAAGTCCCAGAGTCTTTCTGATGCTTGTTTTTTACCTACACACACACACACACACACACATACACACACAAACACACCCATACACACACACACACACACACACACTCACACAAAAACACATGCACACACACACACACACATGCACACACAAACACACACACACACACACACACATGCACACAGCCACACAAACACATGCACACAGCCACACACACACACGCACACACACACACGCAAACACATGTACGCACACACATACACATGCACGCACGCACACACACACACAAACACATGTACACACACACATGCAGGCACACGCACGCACACACACACACACACACACACACACACGCACACACGCACGCACACGCACGGACCCAGCCCTGCAGGTACCAATCAACTCACTGGGAGAAATTAGGGGCTAGGTGATTGCTCAGGGACACTTCGACACGCCCGGGGCAGGGGATCGAACCGGCAACCCTCCGACTGCTAGTCAACCGCTCTTACCTCCTGAGCTATGTCGCCCCATGTATGTATTGTAGGCTGCCCACAGACTGCCATAAACCACACATCTTGCCATAGACACAATTATTCAATACACCTTAAAGCTGAATACAGAATATAATTGATGGACAAGGGACTGCAGAAGAGAATGCATATTTCAATTAAAAATAGTTTCTTTTGTTCAAATCCCCTAAAATAAAATCTATCCTATGCACTGCAACCCTCAATTGAGTTCCTGAGATGTTCTCAGAACACGCAAGTATAGTATACTGTAATGAAAGATGACGAAATTCTGCCAAGCAGCTCTTCTAGTGGTCTGTCCCTGCATATACTGAAAATGCTAAAATACATCCAATAAAAAGGCTTTATCTTTTTTTTCTTTCTAACCCAGAAAGAGGAAGATGTCCAAGCACAACAATACTCTTCCCAAAGCACAGCTGCAGGAAGATTCTATATCATCAATCGTGATTTGCTTCATTATTTTCTCACCGCTGATGGTATTTTGCAATTGCAATTTAAAACCAAAGTAAAAGTAATTTTAACTTTGGTTTTACTATTACAAGCGCATCTGCATAGCTTCAATGTTGACGTTATTAAATGAATATTATCACATTGTATTCACAGACTGCTGAATATCATCTGATATATCCAGTACTCCTCAATTAGGCTATAGGTGAGAAATAAAATCATTTTATTTGCATTGCAAAATTGTAGGGTTGGAAAGTCAGTAAATGAACAACATACGCATTGTAGGCCTGAGCATAGCCTAGCCTACTTCAAGTGTTCATGGTTCTGATGCCTACCTTGACCTACTTTCCCAATCGCCTAAGTCGTACAACCCAACGCATTGTCTACTGTAAAATATCTAGGCCTAATGGCGCAGTGTGTGCACGTGTTTGCAGGGGTCCCATCATAACTGCAGTAGCTTCCTCCACTGTTCTTAGCCGTTATTTTTTAAAAGCACGCACAACAATTTGTTTTGATGTTCCAGAGTTTTAATTAGCCGCAGTTCAATGATGACACGCACAGAAAACAAATCTTATAAAAGCTAGCGACAGAGCGTGACATGCCGTCTTCCACTTATTCAAATTAAACCCTTTCTCTTTGAATCCTGCAATGCTACCAACGGCTGTGTAAATATTATGATCAATAAACAACACAACTGTCAGACCAATATCTGCATTTATAGAACAACAGCGTACTTATGCCCTGCATTTTGGCTCTGTGTCTAATCTGTAAAATATCCAGAATCCTGTGTTAATGTGACCTCTGTGTCTGATATTAACCTCTTGACCAGAAGCACATACTGTAATTGGGCATGTGCATAAAATTAAACGGAAACGATTGAATCAATGATATTGAGTTTAAAATGAATCACTAAGCAATGCAGGCCTGTAAACTATGGCACAATCTGTGCCTTGAATAAACAGTTGTCCCACCCAAAATCTCAGTCTCCCCGTATCTTTGTATCTGGCTTGGCGCTGACCCACAGGTATCAAGATCCTTAGTCAGCACCCCACCACCAAGGACACCAACTTGCTCCCCATGACATCAGCTTTCCGGCAATACAAAACCTGATTAGAATGCATTATGGAGAACCTGAGGTTCACATAATGCTGATCCAGTAGGATCTTTTAACAGCTGAGCGCTGTCTCTTCATCACACCTGCTGACTCCCTGTCAGCACACTAAGTAGTTTCCTTTGGAGGTCTGATAAAAGGCTGAATTCTGTAAACTGCATATAGAATTCATACCCTACATACAACAGTACATTGTTTTAAAAAATATATATTTATCTATGCGGAATGAAGTTCCTTTAATTTGGAGGAAGTACTGAGGCTGCTGTCTTTTTTTGGTGACTGCTTGTGTCTTATTATTTAGATAAAGCTTTCTGATGAGGATGGTACTGAGGTATGTATGTCCTTTTCAGAACTAGGTCTGAAGCATCAAACAAAACATTATATAGTTTGCACAGGCACACAAAAAGAATGATCCAAAATTAAAAGTTGAAGTTTTACTCTTGAAGTCAGTATTTCAATGTGCTAAATGTATTTATTTTCTCACAATACAAAATGCTTTGCTTGATACTTTGATACATCAGAAAAAAATGCATGTGAAAATCATGTTTAAAAAAAAAATTTAAAAAACTTTTTACACAAATCGGATTCCATAGCAGAGCAGCAGTCTCAAATGGGCAGATTGCCTCCACAATAAGTTCCCCATATCCACCCCAGACAGAGTGTGACAGAGCGCATATACCGGCCCTATGTAGGTTGTAAGTCATGTAATTGTTGACTCAAATGTGATCTAGCGTAAGTTCCTTGCGACTCCATTTGATATGGAAAAGTGACTTTGGATTAAAATGGCAAAAAGGCTTATTAATATTGTGGTCTTATTTCAGTGAATATAATGTGTATTCTCACGTGCATGTAAGAGCTGCAATTTCTCAGAAAATACATCAATAACTGTGACAGTTATCAAACAGTAAGTATAGACAGTGAGTGTAAACAGTGTTTATACTAAAAACTAATTTCTCTATCTTTAGGCAAAAAATTAAAATCAGGGACCACCACAATGTTTCCTGAGATGCCTTCATTACAAACAGGATAAAGGAACTTCAGTACAGTCCTTTTTAATTAAATTTTAATAAACATGTAAGCATGAAGATAATCTTTAGTTTGATTAAACCAAGTGCTACACATGTGGAAATATACTTACAGTAGAACAGAAGAATATCCAGTCTGTCTCCACTGCACACAGACCCACAGCATGCGGAGCACTAGTATAAATGCACTCAAAAGAGGAACTTCTCATATGTGGCTTTTTGTGAAACATACTCGGAACAGGAGGCTGTGAATATTTCTGATCAACTTTCATAGAACGTGTGAACAACATGCATTGCAATTTCTTTAAAATGGCACAAAGAGATGTGGCCACTGATACTTCAGTGTAAATTAAGTGGCAAGGCACAGGAAGTTGTTTCTACACTTTCTTTAGAAGATGGACTGCAGCATGAAACAATCAAAAGCACTGTTCAACGTGCCTATGAGCTTGTGTCTGGAGCCTATAAACAAAAATTTCGAAATAATAAAAAGACCAGTTGTCGGTCCTTTGTTGAATGTGCGAGGGAGAAGGGTGCTCTATTTGACAAATGGTGCATTGCCACTAAAATAAATAACTTTAATTCCCTCCGTGAGAAGATTCTGCTGGAAGATTTCAGGACTTCTCTGCCAGAGAAAACAGTCACCTATTTAAATGAGCAGAAGGTGTCGCCCTTGCCAAAAGCCGCCATTTTGGCTGATGAGTTTGTTCTCACCCATAAACAGGTGTTTGTGTCCTATCCAGTAACCAAGCCATTCGTGCTTCGGCCCAGGAAATCAGAGTTTGGCCCCCCTCAGTCTGATAGACCAAAATGGGTATCAGCACACCCAAAAGAGGACCGTTAGTGTTTTTATTGTCACAGGAAAGGCCATGTAATTGCTGACTGCTTAATCTTAAAGCGTAAACAACAATTCTCACCTAGCTCTTCACCTGGCTCCTCTCATCGAGAGCTCAGTCCAAAAAGCTTGGTGTTAACCTATCTGATTCTTTTCTTGTTGCAGAACCAGTAGAGGCGGCCATTGTTTTCAGCCCCCAGACACCAGTAAATGTTAGGTCAGAAGGGGCAGGATTGCCTGATTCAAGTCCTGAGGCTTTACATCTGCCCATTAACCGTGAACAATTCATAGTGGAACAACAGTGTGATGTAACCATTGCTAAGTGTCTATCCTCTGTCCCTAAACCAGGAGGAAGCCAAGAACCAGAATGTGGCCTACTTCCTTGGTGATGGTATGTTGATGCGTAGGTGGACTAACCCTGCAGCAGAAGGAATGGACTGGGGCACTTGTGATCAGGTTGTGGTGCCTCTGAAATACCGTCAACAGGTGCTGTCCGTGGCCCATGATCATCCCTGGTCAGGTCATCTTGGGGTCACCAAAACATATGATCGAGTTCTCAGACACTTCTTCTGGCCTAGACTGAAGTCTGATGTTGCTCAATACTGTCGTGCATGCCACATTTGTAAAATTACGGGAAAGCCAAATCAGATTATCCCTCCTGCTCCCCTCCACCCTATACCTGTTATGGGCGAACCCTTCGAGACTGTGATAGTTGACTGTGTTGGCCCTTTGCCCAGATCCAAGTCGGGGAATCAGTTCCTACTAACGATCATGTGTGCTGCCACCAGGATCCCAGAAGCAATTCCTCTGCGTACGATTACTACTAAAGTAGTCATTAAAGCTTTAACTAAGTTCTTTTCTACTTTTGGCCTGCCTAGAGTAGTGCAAACCGATCATGGTACGAATTTCAAATCCAAAGTGTTTGCACATGTGCTTAAGACATTGGGCGTTGAACACGATATCTAGTGCCTATCACCCTCAGTCCCAGGGAGCATTAGAGAGATTCCATCAGACAATGAAATCAGTGCTGCGAAAACACTGCCTTGATTCCCTGACAGAATGAGATGAGAGTGTTCCTCCGGTGTTGTTTGTGGCACGTGAAACTGTGCAGGAATCACAGGGTTTCAGTCCTGCTGGCCTGATTTTTGGCCACACTGTCAGGGGACCCCTAAAGATACTTAAGGAGCAGTTGATTAGCTCTGAAGCCAGCTCCCAGTCAGTGCCAAGGTATGTCAGCCAGTTTAAAGAAGGCCTGCATCTTGCCTGCTCCCTAGCCAAAACTGCTTTAGCCTCTTCTCAGGTAAAGATGAAACATCATTATGACAAGAAAGCAGTTACTTGTTCTTTTAAGTCGGGTGATAAGGTGTTGGTCCTGTTACCTGTACCTGGATCTGCTCTCTCTGTTCGTTTCCCTGGTCCCTATATTGTAGGAAAGAAAATCAGTGAGACGGGCTAGGTAATTCGCACACCTCCCCTCCCACCCACCACACACCCCAATGGATTACCTGAATGACCTGTTTTGCCTATGTCACTTAAGTCACAATCCAGGGTAATTTGACATGTATCATACAATATTATCACATTATTTAAATTTGGGCTTACATTTCGCGAACATGAATTACCATTTCAACAGTCAATCGAGGATTGAATCGTCTTGGACCACTGCACACCAGACCTGGTACGAATTTGTATTCGTACTTGTATTTGAAAATGTAGTTAAATACATATTTCAAGTATTTTCAAATACATTTACTAATGAAATACTTTTTATTTGATTTATTTAAATTCTTTTAAACCGAATACTTTCCCAAATAGTAATTAAAAAATACATACCTTTAAATGAATTATTTCCTGGGAAACCAAATAATTTTTCAATTATTATTTAGACACTTTTAAAAAAACATTATAATGCAAATACAATTTTATAATATTTTGAAATATTTCAGTGATAGACAGTAGAAATGACCGAGCCAGCAACAATGTAGGCTTCATATCAAAGGGGGAATCCCATAGTTCTTGACAGCATACATTTTGACCAAGGAGATTAAAAGATAAAATACTTTGACATCATGTTATTTAAATGCATCTTGTTATTTAAAAGAGTTTTGACGTTTTATTCCTGCGTGGCAGTGATTGTTATTATGAAGACTGTTGGTTCATTTTTTGTGATGTCATGCTGGTTGTTTTTGTTTTTACTGTGTAAACCTGGTCATGTGACTTGGTATGGTGACCTGCGAGTCATTTTAAAAGGTCAGAAGTCCACATTGAATTTGTACCCTAAAGTAAATGCTTCAAAATGTGTACCTCTGTATGTTAGTACAAGACAGAAGACATAAAGAAATGAATTTTACACCCATTTACCTGAGGGTTGCTGTGGAGACGGGAGGTGGAGCTGGAGGCTGGAGGAGCCGAGAGTGTTGGTGCTGACGCAGAGGAGAGTGGGCGTGTCTCCCTGTGATTGGCGCATGGTGAGGGAGCTCCTCAGGCCTGTGTTCCCCAGCTGCTCCTCCCTGATGACTCTCTCAGTAGAGTTAGTGACCCGCAGTCCAGACACACGCCACTCCATGCTGGGAGAGGGATTCCCATGGCTCTCACAGGAGCAGCTGATCTCTGCTGCAGTTCTGCAGCAGCTCCCAAAGCCAGAGATCTGAGGCATGTCTGAACACAGGATCCATAGTTACTAATATTACTGTTGTTCACATATAACAATAATACGATGAATGCAATTATGCAATAAATGCACTGAACATACATATTACATTCAGCTGTACAGTTGTTGAGTTCTCCTTGCCATGTTCATTCTGTGCTTCACAGTAGTACTGTTTACTGCAACTGGACTCACTCACATTGAAGGTGAGATTCTGTCCAGTTCCTACAGTGTTCATCTCTGTCCCATTCACTTTATACCAGGTGTAGTTCTGCACTGCTGGGTTGGCATTACTGCTGCAGGTCAGAGTCACAGAGCTGCCCTCTAACACTAATCCAGAGGGACTGACTGACACTGAGGTATTCTTATGAAGGTCAAGCAGATATGAAAATATATTTACATTTTAAAGCATCTGTACTGATTGTACTATAATTATGTTTCGCCTTAAAAGGACAAAGATAATTTGTCACTGAAACCTGTCCCAAGACATAAAATTGAACACAGAAATACAACGAGAGAATGGATTTATAGTCTAACAATAAAAATTGCTGCTGATTGGATAGAAAAAATCAACTGGATGGAAAATTAATTCTCTTGTGGACTTATTCATAAGACAAATGCAAACCCAGCAATCTTACATAGAATTCTAAGAATCAGACTGGCCTCAGACGTCTTCTGAGTGTCTCCTTGTTGCAGTGTGTAAAGTGCCCTGCAGGTGAACTTCTGCCCATCGTGGAGGTGGGAAGCATTGAAGGTCAGAACAGAAGACACAAATTTGGTTTGATCCTCATTCTCTTGCAGGTGATCCACACTGTCACTCAGCCTGGGGGTCCACCTCAGATTTGGGAGGAGTTTGGGACAGGGGGCTGCAGCAGAGCAGCTCAAACTCACAGAGGTCCCCTCCATCACCTCCCCCCTCTTTGTGGTTAACTTGGGTTTGGGTGGAGAGTCTAGGAGACATGGAGACATGAGGATGGGCTACAGTCTGTCTCAGGATTGGAGAGACACAGCATTCCGAGCACACACTAATCACCACATCAACAGCATCTGACTAACACAGTATTTACAACTTTAAGTCAGTATTTAGAATGTGAAATCTAGAGACAAGTCATTTTCATTCTTTACTCTTTTGGATGCAAAGCGTGTTTCTCATAGAGGACAGCATTTCTATCTCCGCTACCTAATTTTAAAAGCATAGGGTCCCAGCATAAACTCAATGGCACGCAGTGAAAAAGTTGTACAACAGCAAATGCAGTACCTTGTGCTTTAATCTTGACACCTGAACTGAAACTATATTTGAGTTTATCTAAGCCTTCCAATCTGAAGAAATATTTCTCACTGTAAGACGAAGGGAAGTGGTCCAGAATTGTGGTGCAGTTCTTCTTCTCCAGTTGCCCAATTAATCTTCCTTTAATTTCATTCTGTTCAGTTGTTGTCTCAGTTCTGTTCGAATAAAACACGGTTCTACCTTTAGTTCCATTTTTTGTCCATAGTCCTTTAGCCTCAGCTGTCAGATCTTTGTCAAATTCAGATTGTATATCAAATATGCAGGGAATCAGCACACAGGATCCATTCAGAGCTTTTATACTCCAAGGCATCTGGATTGAAAACTCTCTCCCCAGGGCACCTACAACATATACAACACAGCTCTGTAAATACAGGAGCTATGGGGATACGGGTCAGCTTTACACACACAACAGCACCTTTACAGACCTCACAACACTTTGCCGTATGGATGTTTTTATTCAAATGTAATACAACAAAGGTTTTACTGACTGAAAGCTGAAATAATAATTAATATAAAGCACATCCATTATCTACACATTTATATATAAAAATGTGGATTCCCAAAATCAAATTTTGATACTATAATTACAAACTAATCCCTTTGGATCACTGTACATTTCTACAGTGTAGATTTAGACTCCACCCCTTTGACCCACCTTGCAGCAGGCAGCCAATGAGGATGAATCTCTCTGCTTCAATCATGACTCTAAGGAGCAGAGGAACTGAAGTTAGAAAACAGCACTGACACCCTGGGGAATATTACACAAGTTTATCAAATGTGTTTTTATTTATCATGTGTATGTTTTGTAGGCTGCCCTACAGACTGCCATAAATCACACATCGTGCCATAGACACAATTATCGAATACATCTACAAGCACGCACAGCAACTTGTTTTGATGTTCCAGAGTTTTAATTAGCCACAGTACAATGATGACACGGACAGAAAACAAATCTTAAAACAGCTAGCGACAGAGCGTGACATGCCGTTTTCCACTAATTCAAATTAAACCCTTTCGCTTTGAATCCTGCAATGCTACCAAAGGCTGTGTAAATATTATGATCAATAAACAACACAACTGTCAGACCAATATCTGCATTTATAGAACAACAGCGTACTTATGCCCTGCATTTTGGCTCTGTGTCTAATCTGTAAAATATCCAGAATCCTGTGTTAATGTGACCTCTGTGTCTGATATTAACCTCTTGACCAGAAGCACATACTGTAATTGGGCATGTGCATACAATTAAACGGAAACGATTGAATCAATGATATTGAGTTTAAAATGAATCACTAAGCAATGCAGTCCTTTAAACTATGGCACAATCTGTGCCTTGAATAAACAGTTGTCCCACCCAAAATCTCAGTCTCCCCGTATCTTTGTATCTGGCTTGGCGCTGACCCACAGGTATCAAGATCTTTAGTCAGCACCCCACCACCAATGACACCAACTTGTTCCCCATGACATCAGCTTTCCGGCAATACAAAACCTGATTAGAATGCATTATGGAGAACCTGAGGTTCACATAATGCTAATCCAGTAGGATCTTTTAACAGCTGAGCGCTGTCTCTTCATCACACCTGCTGACTCCCTGTCAGCACACTAAGCAGTTTCCTTTGGAGGTCTGATAAAAGGCTGAATTCTGTAAACTGCATATAGTATTCATACCCTACATACAACAGTACATTGTTTTAATATATATTTATCTATGCGGAATGAAGTTCCTTTAATTTGGAGGAAGTACTGAGGCTGCTGTCTTTTTTTGGTGACTGCTTGTGTCTTATTATTTAGATAAAGCTTTCTGATGAGGATGGTACTGAGGTATGTATGTCCTTTAAAGAACTAGGTCTGAAGCATCAAACAAAACATTATATAGTTTGCACAGGCACACAAAAAGAATGATCCAAAATTAAAAGTTGAAGTTTTACTCTTGAAGTCAGTATTTCAATGTGCTAAATGTATTTATTTTCTCACAATACAAAATGCTTTGCTTGATACTTTGATACATCAGAAAAAATGCATGTGAAAATCATGTTTAAAAAAAAAATTTTTTAAAAACTTTTTACACAAATCGGATTCCATAGCAGAGCAGCAGTCTCAAATGGGCAGATTGCCTCCACAATAAGTTCCCCATATCCACCCCAGACAGAGTGTGACAGAGCGCATATACCGGCCTTATGTAGGTTGTAAGTCATGTAATTGTTGACTCAAATGTGATCTAGCGTAAGTTCCTTGCGACTCCATTTGATATGGAAAAGTGACTTTGGATTAAAATGGCAAAAAGGCTTATTAATATTGTGGTCTTATTTCAGTGAATATAATGTGTATTCTCACGTGCATGTAAGAGCTGCAATTTCTCAGAAAATACATCAATAACTGTGACATTGTTTATACTCAAACAGTAAGTATAGACAGTGAGTGTAAACAGTGTTTATACTAAAAACTAATTTCTCTATCTTTAGGCAAAAAATTTAAATCAGGGACCACCACAATGTTTCCTGAGATGCCTTCATTACAAACAGGATAAAGGAACTTCAGTACAGTCCTTTTTTAATTCAATTTTAATAAACATGTAAGCATGAAGATAATCTTTAGTTTGATTAAACCAAGCGCTACACTTGTGGAAATATACTTACAGTAGAACAGAAGAATATCCAGTCTGTCTCCACTGCACACAGACCCACAGCATGCGGAGCACTAGTATAAATGCACTCAAAAGAGGAACTTCTCATATGTGGCTTTTTGTGAAACATACTCGGAACAGGAGGCTGTGAATATTTCTGATCAACTTTCATAGAACGTGTGAACAACATGCATTGCAATTTCTTTAAAATGGCACAAAGAGATGTGGCCACTGATACTTCAGTGTAAATTAAGTGGCAAGGCACAGGAAGTTGTTTCTACACTTTCTTTAGAAGATGGACTGCAGCATGAAACAATCAAAAGCACTGTTCAACGTGCCTATGAGCTTGTGTCTGGAGCCTATAGACAAAAATTTCGAAATAATAAAAAGACCAGTTGTCGGTCCTTTGTTGAATGTGCGAGGGAGAAGGGTGCTCTATTTGACAAATGGTGCATTGCCACTAAAATAAATAACTTTAATTCCCTCCGTGAGAAGATTCTGCTGGAAGATTTCAGGACTTCTCTGCCAGAGAAAACAGTCACCTATTTAAATGAGCAGAAGGTGTCGCCCTTGCCAAAAGCCGCCATTTTGGCTGATGAGTTTGTTCTCACCCATAAACAGGTGTTTGTGTCCTATCCAGTAACCAAGCCATTCGTGCTTCGGCCCAGGAAATCAGAGTTTGGCCCCCCTCAGTCTGATAGACCAAAATGGGTATCAGCACACCCAAAAGAGGACCGTTAGTGTTTTTATTGTCACAGGAAAGGCCATGTAATTGCTGACTGCTTAATCTTAAAGCGTAAACAACAATTCTCACCTAGCTCTTCACCTGGCTCCTCTCATCGAGAGCTCAGTCCAAAAAGCTTGGTGTTAACCTATCTGATTCTTTTCTTGTTGCAGAACCAGTAGAGGCGGCCATTGTTTTCAGCCCCCAGACACCAGTAAATGTTAGGTCAGAAGGGGCAGGATTGCCTGATTCAAGTCCTGAGGCTTTACATCTGCCCATTAACCGTGAACAATTCATAGTGGAACAACAGTGTGATGTAACCATTGCTAAGTGTCTATCCTCTGTCCTAAACCAGGAGGAAGCCAAGAACCAGAATGTGGCCTACTTCCTTGGTGATGGTATGTTGATGCGTAGGTGGACTAACCCTGCAGCAGAAGGAATGGACTGGGGCACTTGTGATCAGGTTGTGGTGCCTCTGAAATACCGTCAACAGGTGCTGTCCGTGGCCCATGATCATCCCTGGTCAGGTCATCTTGGGGTCACCAAAACATATGATCGAGTTCTCAGACACTTCTTCTGGCCTAGACTGAAGTCTGATGTTGCTCAATGCTGTCGTGCATGCCACATTTGTAAAATTACGGGAAAGCCAAATCAGATTATCCCTCCTGCTCCCCTCCACCCTATACCTGTTATGGGCGAACCCTTCGAGACTGTGATAGTTGACTGTGTTGGCCCTTTGCCCAGATCCAAGTCGGGGAATCAGTTCCTACTAACGATCATGTGTGCTGCCACCAGGATCCCAGAAGCAATTCCTCTGCGTACGATTACTACTAAAGTAGTCATTAAAGCTTTAACTAAGTTCTTTTCTACTTTTGGCCTGCCTAGAGTAGTGCAAACCGATCATGGTACGAATTTCAAATCCAAAGTGTTTGCACATGTGCTTAAGACATTGGGCGTTGAACACGATATCTAGTGCCTATCACCCTCAGTCCCAGGGAGCATTAGAGAGATTCCATCAGACAATGAAATCAGTGCTGCGAAAACACTGCCTTGATTCCCAGACAGAATGGGATGAGAGTGTTCCTCCGGTGTTGTTTGTGGCACGTGAAACTGTGCAGGAATCACTGGGTTTCAGTCCTGCTGGCCTGATTTTTGGCCACACTGTCAGGGGACCCCTAAAGATACTTAAGGAGCAGTTGATTAGCTCTGAAGCCAGCTCCCAGTCAGTGCCAGAGTATGTCAGCCAGTTTAAAGAAGGCCTGCATCTTGCCTGCTCCCTAGCCAAAACTGCTTTAGCCTCTTCTCAGGTAAAGATGAAACATCATTATGACAAGAAAGCAGTTACTTGTTCTTTTAAGTCGGGTGATAAGGTGTTGGTCCTGTTACCTGTACCTGGATCTGCTCTCTCTGTTCGTTTCCCTGGTCCCTATATTGTAGAAAAGAAAATCAGTGAGACGGACTAGGTAATTCGCACACCTGACCAATGGCGCCAGTCCCGTGTTTGCCATGCCAACAGGCTGAAGTTGTACCACACCAGAGACAATGTATGTCCAGGGGGGATTCCAGTTAAGACCGCAGGGCCCGCGGTCTTGGCTGTTGCGTCACTTTCCAAGGTTGGTGTTTCTGATGGTGGTGATGAGGATGGACTGGTGATGCGTAATGCTTCCCCACAAGGTGCAAGACTTGCTAACTCTGAAGTGTTGTTGAAGTTATCATACTATCTGTCTCACCTGCCAGCTAATCATGTCGATGATGTTGAAAGGCTCATTCAGGATATTCCATGTCTGTTCAACGATGTTCCTTCTCAAACATCAGTTCTAGAGTATGACATTAAGCTCTCCAAAGCAACGCCTATAAAGCAGAGGGCATATAGAATTAACCCCACTAAGAGGAACATCATAAAAAGAGAAGTGGAGTATTCTTGGTAGGTTGTCAACCTCCAGTACTTGGACAATATGTGTGTAATGCAAGATAATGTTTAATAGCATACTAATGGGTTATATTGTTTAGGGGATTTTTGTCATTGACTGGTTTTCAACTGTGTGTCCTTTAAAAACTTCTGAATGGGGCCAACATATGCAAGCTTGGTCAGTTTGTTGTTAGACTAGAAGTGGATGCCCTTCCAAAATATCCCCAAGAGCCACGAGAAAAATAATAAATCTGGTAAAAGCCAACCCAAACATAACATCAAGAAATTTGCAGACCTACCTTGGGGCATCTCAGGTAACTGTGCTTACTTCAACAATAAGAAGAACATGGGATTCGTGGGAGCGTTGTGAAGAAGAAACCTCTGTTGTCAATAAAGAACCAAACTGCCCATCGTAAATTTGCCAGAGACCACCTGGACAAACCTGAAGGTGTCTGGAAGTCCATTCTCTGTACAGATGAGTCCGATATTGACATTTTTAGTCAATCAAAACCACAATATAGGGCAAAAACCTGACACTGCCTAGCACCAAAAGAACCTTATCCCAACAGTCAATCATGGCGGTGGGAATGTCAAGATCTGGGGCTGCTTTTCCTCCTCTGGACCTGGACGACTCCACATCATGAGGGGAACCATGAATTCTATGCGGCATATCAGGAGATTCTTGAACAGAACGTCACGCCATGAGCCAAGGAGCTATAGCTGGGCCAAAAATGGGTCTTCCAACAAAACAACGACCCAAAGCATTCAAGCAATTCTACCAAAGAACGGTACAGGAGAACGAATATTTATGTTTTGGACTGGCCAAGTCGAAGGCCTGACCTAAATCCAATTGAGATGCTGTGGCAGGACCTGAAGCAGGCAGTTCATGCCAGACACTGTAATGATGCTGCTGGTGGTGAACCCAATAGCAGAGAAAGGCAGCAGGAGATTTAGATTGCATTTCAAAAACTAAAAGAAACTTTATTAAGTAAAATCAGGATGACAGCATACAGAAAACAGGGAGCTCAAAACAAAAACAAAATACTTAAGGCAATGTATTACTCTCGGAGGGCACTAGATCAAAGGCCAGCACCAAACAGCAGGCTTGAAGGCTCAAGACTGAGTGAGGAGCAAAGCAACTAAGACAAAATAAATGTTCCAACCAATAAGCTCCCAAATTGCAAACAGGTGAACACATAATCAGAGTTCATGATGATTATGTCGCCCCCCCGGCGACCAGCAGGAGGGGGTGCAACTTGAATCCTCACAGACAACCCTTCAAACATGACCCAAATTCCTTTTTCGAGGCTTACCTCAATTTCCCATATGAGCAATGGCTGTTCCTCCACACACAAAATGTGGACGGGCCCCTCCCACTGCCTCTCCCACAGCCCATTGCATTTTATTACAGGCGTTTAGCAGACACTCTTATCCAGAGTGACTTACACAACTTTTTACATAGCAATTACATTGCATCCATTTATACAGCGAAATATATACTGAAGAAATGCGGGTTAAGTACCTTGCTCAAGGGTACAATGACAGTGTCCAATGTGGGAATCGAACCTGCAACCTTTAGGTTACAAAACCAGCTCCTTGCCCATTATACTACACTGCCCCTCCCCTTAAATCTCCCACTGCCTCTCCCAATCCTTGTTCTTCCCTTTCTTGGTTTTGATCTTCAGTGCCACCTGTGAATAGACCACGTCGGCCCCTCGGCCTGCAGCCCCATCACAGGCATCCTGGCCCTGTGTCTCCACGGGCCGGGGGGAGTGCTTGATCGAGGCGTAGTGCATGGCTTCCAGCTCCGCCCTGTTTTGGCCCTCTGCCCGGGGCAGTGTCTGTGGGTCTGCCCGTCCCAGCTGTGGGTCCCTGTGCTGGGCGGTTGCCATGGTGTGGTTGGCGTAGATGGGTTCTTCTGCTGCTGGGGGGGGACTCTGCAAAGCAAGGGTGTTTGCATTTATAACCGTATGCATTTCTCAACTACTCCTATCTGTGACCTTCTGGCTGTGTGTGTGTGTGCGCATGTGAGTGTGTTTGTGTGTGTGTGTGAGTGCGTGCATGTGTGTGTGCGTGTGCATGTGGGCGTGTGTGTGTATGCGTATGCATGTGGGCGTGTGCGAGTGCGTGTGTGTGTGTGTGTGTGCGAGTGCGTATGTGTGAATGTATGCGTGCAAGTGTGTGTGCGTGCGTGTGTGAGACAGAGAGTATGTGACATAGGGCTCAGACTCACCACATCCGTTAGTGTGAGCCCTCCGCTGTCCTTCCTTCTATATTCAGAACACTGGCTGTCTCTTTTATTCCTAAAAATAACACACAACCTCACTGTCAACATACTGCACACACCCCGCTTTAAGTATAATCACCATGGAGACCAGTTATACATTTTAAGCATTTAGGCCTCATTTTTATACTTTATTTAATAACTTTATTTTATGGATGACCAACACATCATTCACAACCAGGCCCCTCCACCCCGCCCCTACAAATCGCAAGTCAGTTTGGCCAGTGTAATTGGTGACAATGAAAAACCTGCACACACACCGGCCTTACAGGAGTGGAATTGCCTACCCCTGCTTTTGAATGGACTTCGTGATGAGGCATGTAATCGCCATGGCACCAGCTCCAGCAGCTGCACCAATCAGCAGTGAGGTAATGCTGAAACCTGAACAAAGAACATTTCAGTTAGATACCGAGAAACACCCTTCGGACAAAAAAAGAGGGGAGAAACAGGCTGAAAAATAAAGCTTAAATGACATGGGAGTCCTGCACTTGGTCGTGATATTTCACAACCAAGTGCACAGTTTTTCAGTGCTGTACGATGGGGTAGTTGGGAATTGTAGTTTTTTTTTTTTTTTTTTTGTCGTTCTCGGTGTATTAGTGACTCCATTATATGCATGTCATTTAAATGCATAATGCTGTTTAAATGAATTTTGACATGTAATTCCTGTGATAACTTGGTGACAGTGATTGCTGTTATGAAGACTATTTGTTCATTTTTTGTGATGTCACATTGGTTATTTTTTTTGTTTTGTTTTTTTTTTTTTTTTTTAGCTGTGTAAGCCTGGTCATGTGAACTAGTCGGTGGCCAATGAGTCATTTTAAAAAGACGGAAGTCCACTTTGAATTTGTACCCTTAAACCCACCCTTACGTTAATGCGTCACAATGTGCTTCTCTGTACGTTATTACATGACAGATAACATGTTAAAGAAGAGAAGCGTGCGCTAATTTACCTGAGTGTTGCTGTGGACACGGAATGTGGAGCTGGAGGCTGGAGTTGCCGAGAGTGTTGGTGCTGACGCAGAGGAGAGTGGGTGTGTCTCCCTGTGTTTGGCGCATGGTGAGGGAGCTCCTCAGGCCTGTGTTCCCCAGCTGCTCCTCCCTGATGACTCTGTCAGTAGAGTTAGTGACCCGCAGTCCAGACACACGCCACTCCATGCTGGGAGAGGGATTCCCACGACTCTCACAGGAGCAGCTGATCTCTGCTGCAGTTCTGCTGCAGCTCCCAGAGCCAGAGATCTGAGGCATGTCTGAACACAGGATCCACAGTTACTAATATCACAGTTGCACACATATAACTTTTATATGTAATAAATGGAATAAAGGCAAGCACTGAACATACATAGTACATTCAGCTGTTAAGTTGTCCTTGCCATGTTTATTCTGTGTTCACAGTAGTACTGTTCACTGCCACTGGACTCAGTCATATTTAAGGTGAGATTCTGTACAGTTCCTACAGTGTTCATCTCTGTACCATTCACTTTATACCAGGTGTAGTTCTGCACTGCTGCAGTCACAGAGTTGCCCACTAACACTGAACCAGAAGGACTGACTGACACTGAGGTGCTCTTAGGAGGGTCAAGGAGATATGAAAATAAAGTACTTGTACAATTAATCTTTATTTTAGTTTGTGTATAGATTTTAAAAAGCACTTGTACTGATTTTGCTATAATTATGTATTACCTTAAAAGGACAAAGATAACATGTCACTGGCACGTGTCCCAAAACATAAAACTGAACACAGATACACAATGAGGGAAAGGATTTATAGTCTAACAATAAAAATCACGGCTGATTGGATGGAAAAACTGAACTGGATGTAAAATTAATTCTCTTGTGGACTTATTCATAAGATAAATGCAAAACCAGCAATCTTACATAGAACTGTCAGAGTCAGACTGGCCTCAGATGTCTTCTGAGTGTTTCCTTGTTGCAGTGTGTAAAGTGCCCTGCAGGTGATCTTCTGCCCATGGTGGAGGTGGGAAGCAGTGAAGGTCAGAACAGAAGACACAGATTTGGTTCGATCCTCATTCTCTTGCAGTTGATCCACACTATCACTCAGCCTGGGTGTCCATGTCAGATTTGGGGGGAGTTCGGGACAGGGGGCTGCAGCAGAGCAGCTCAAACTCACACAGGTCCCCTCCACCAGCTCCACCTTCTCTGTGGTTATCTTGGGTTTGGGTGGAGAGTCTAGGAGACATGGAGACATGAGGACAGGTTACTGTCTGTCTCAGGATTGGACACTCACACAGAACACAGAGCACACACTAATCACCATATCAACAGTATCAGACTAGCATACAGTATTTACAATATGAGATCAGAATTTGCAATGTGATATCTTGAGACAAGTCATTTTCATTCTTACTCTTTTACATCCAAGGTGTATTTCTCAAAGGGGACAGCATTTCTATCTCCGGTACCTAATTTTAAAAGCATAGGGTCTCGGCATCAACACAATGGCACAGTGAAAAAGACATAACAGCAAATTCAGTACCTTGTACATTAATTTTGACACCTGTAGGAAAATTATACGTGAGAGGATACTGGGATTCCAATCTGAAGAAATAAGTATCACTGTGAGTCAAAGGGAAGCTGTTCAGGATTGTGGTGCAGTTCTTCTTCTTCAGTTTTCCAATTAATGTTCCTTTAATTTCCAGCATTGCCTCAGTTATACTGGAGCCAAATAGTCCTTTAGCCGCAGCTGTCAGATATTTGTCATATTTAGATTCTATATCAAATGTGCAGGGAATCAGCACACAGGATCCACTCAGAGCTTCTATACTCTGAGGCATCTGGATTGAAAACTCTCTCCCCAGGGCACCTGCAACACACACAACACAGCTCTGTAAATACAGCAGCTACATGGGGATTTGGGTCAGCTTTATACACACACAACAGCAGCTTTACAGTCCTCACAACATTTAATACAGAATATTTCTGTGTGGATGAACTGTTCTTGCTGACACAGTCTGATCACGTCCTGCATTGACATTCGCTTTTGACCACAATTTCTGATCCTATTTACAGATGTCTTTCTCATAGATTTAAAGGCAGATGTCATTTTAGTTCCTGTTCCTATTGAAACACTAGCCAGTTGAGTAGTCTTTGTGACTAATGCTCCTCCCATCCGTGCTGCAATAATGAACCCTCTTTCAAAGTCACTTTGATCTTTTCCTCTTTCTATCTTGATCTAAAAATCGAGGTCTACTTGGCCTGCACATCAATTTTATACATGCCACAGAGCATGATAGGATGATAATTGTGTAATTGTATCATGCAGCGCACCTGTAGGGAAGCATCTGCATTCGTTATGTTCCTCCACTCATTTGTTCAAGTTTTTCCATTTGTCACCTATCTTGTTTATATATATATATATATATATATATATCAAGACAGGTCAAAAATCATGTTTTTACACTGTACTTATATACAGTAATCCTTTTGGATCGCTGTACATTATACAGTGTAGAGTTAGACCCCACCCCTTTAATGACCCACCTTGCAGCAGGCAGCCAATGAGGATGAACCTCTCTGCTTCAGTCATGACTCTGAGGAGTAGAGGAACTGAAGTTAGAAAACAGCACTGACACCCTGGGGAACATTACCCAAGTTTATCAGATGTGTTTTTATTAATCATTTGTATGTTTTGTAGGCTGGCCTACAGACTGCCATGAACGACACATCTTGCCATAAACATAATTCTTTAATAAACCTTAATGCTCAAAACAGAGCATAATTGATGGACAAAAGACTGCAGAAGAGTTTAGAATGCATATTTAAATAAAACAATTATAGTTGTTCAGGAATTGGTTCACATCTGATGTTGTCTGTAGTCCAGCGCCACTGGGCCAAATCTATCCTAGAAATCAATGAAAGCACATGAAATGGGCTGTTATATGTTGTGACTGAGTGTCCTGTCAGAGCCAAAGAAAGGAACTCATGAGCTCAAGAAAAGAAGACAACACGGCCACAGTCATTCAGGCCTTACACACTGGACATGTCAACACTCCCCTCAGTGTCTACGACTTTCTCAAAACACACAAGAAATTCACTGTATGAAAAGCTGACTAAAATCTGCCGTGCAGCTCTTCTAGTAGTTTGTCCCTGTATCCTACTGCAAATGTTAAAGTGCATCCAATAAAAAATGGCTCTTTGTTTTTTTGACCTAACCGAAAAGAGCAAAGTTGTTTAAGCACAACCACACTCTCCCCAAAGCATAGCTGCATAGGGATTTTATAATATCGTCTCTATTTACATTACATTACATTACAGGCATTTGGCAGACGCTCTTATCCAGAGCGACGTACAACAAAGTGTATAACCATAACCAGGAACAAGTATGTCGAAAACCCTAGAGAGAAGTACCATTCCAAGTGCAGGGAACAACCGCATAGTTCAACTTGGACCCTGAAGGTTAAACTGATTAACACTAACACAAACGAGAACAGCAGCAACGCAGTCTATGCAAAAATAGAAGCAGTAGTTAAGACAATTGCATTAACTAAGTCACCTACGAAACAGCTACCTAGTTACAACCCTAAGCTTACAGTCAACTTTACTGTAAGCTTAGGGTTATTTACTTCATTAAATTAAACGATGAAAACATGGATGAATATGTGGGCTTGTTTCAGAGCAGAGAAATGTGTGAAGGCATACATCTTAAAAAATTGTTAAAATATTTTTGTTTATGCAGAATTTGAATTTAGAGTAAGTGCAGTTAAGCTTTTTTTGGTGATTGCTGGTGTCTCTTGCTTCAGACAAAGCTTGTTGTTGATGATGGATGCCTAGATATTTATGGGCTAATAAGAATTGGGTGAAAAGTATCAAACAAAAGCAGACTTGCAGTATATTTCCGTTCATTCCCCCAAACCAGAAGTCTGAATTGTCTTGAATTTTACTCGAAAATACTAAAAAATGTATTTCTTTTTTCTAAATCAGAATTTTTTTGTTTTATACTTTTGTCACAAATCTGATTCCATAGCAGACGACATCTTTTTGACCTGCAAACTATCTCCATGCTATGTAGCGACTGTCCCACAGACAGAGCTTTTAAAGAAATTGCTTGTGTTATGCTGTTGACTCAAATGTGACCAAGCATAAATTATTTGCCCTTCCAGTGCACAATGCAAAATGACTTCGGATTGAAATGGAAAAAAGTCAAAAGGCTTATTAATATTGTGGTGTCATTTCAGTGCATATAATGTGTATTCTGATGGACACATTAAATTGTCTGTATGAGCTGCAGTTTATCACAGTATACCGTAATATTTGAGGAATACAATGTTTGGACTCAATCTGTAATTTCTTTATTTTTAGGAAAATTATAAAATCACCCACATGCACAATATATTTTGAGAAAAATAATCTTAATGTGTTTCCATTATAGACAGAATATCAACTTCAGTACAGTTCTTTTCAATTAAATGTCAATGAAAGTAACAGCCTGAATATAATCTGTAGTTTGTCTGAGCCAAGCGCTACACAGGTGGAAATATACTTACTGTAGATCAGAAGAATATCCAGTATCTCTCCTCTGCACACTGACCCTCAGCATGCGGAGCACAAGTATAAATGCACACAAAAGAGGAACTTCTCATGTGGCATTTCCTGAATCATGCTCAGAACGAGAGGATGTCAATATTTTTATTTAAGTTTAACAGAAAATGTGTGACGTTATTTGCTGAACAGGTTACCCTACAGGGTTGGAGTCCTGATCTATGTGGTCACTTCTGGCACTACGATCTTTACTTCACTCTAGTGTGTTTCTTTTGCACCTCTGCACCTTGAACTAATGCACTTGTTGTACGTCGCTCTGGATAAGAGCGTCGGCTAAATGCCTGTAATGTAATGTAATGCTACACCGAGATGCAAACAATGTAGAAGGTGTCTTACAATTGCTGGTTTGATGATCAAGCTACTTTGACTTCATGAAACAGTAACAGAGTGTGCTTTTGCTGTTTAATTAGAGTAAGTAAAATAGCATCAATGCGCAAAACACGAACAGAGAAAAACCAAAAGGAGAATGGACAAAAGAGAAGCTACTGCACAAACGTCAATATAACACTCTTAATCAATCAAACATCTACGTTATTTAAGTGACACACGTAAAGTAAAAACCCGCCAATGTACATGCAAAGTGTCTTTTGATGCACAAGTTATTCTGCACGGCGACATAGCTCAGGAGGTAAGAGCGGTTGTCTGGCAGTCGGAGGGTTGCCGGTTCAATCCCCTGCCCTGGGTGTGTCAAAGTATCCCTGAGCAAGGTACCTAACCCCTAATTGCTCCCAACTGATTGGTACCTTGCATGGCAGCCTTCACAATTGGTGTGAGTGTGTGTGTGAATGGGTGAATGACAGGCATCAATTGTAAAGCACTATATAAATGCAGTCCATTTACGTTCTCACCTCTGTTTGAACTGAGTGATTAAAAACAAACACAGATCTGATCCTGTCTTTACTACACACATCTCTGATACTGAGGGAATCTGCATATGTTTCAGAAATATGATTAATCAGCGTAGTGGCGCCCCCTGGTGTGTATTTCTGTGTCACACTTGCTCACCTACAGCACATCATATTCAGGGCTGATGTTGGGGAGCTGCAGACTGGCATATGTGTCCCCGTCCCTCCCTCCCTTCAAAGGAAAAGACACACATATGGTGTGAATGTAAAATAGAGGTGAAATCAGGCTGAGCTGCAGACAGAATGTTTCAGAAGAGGAGGAGGAGGAAAGGATGGTGAGACTCACCTTCAGTCTTCTAGACAAACTGGAGACATGAAAATCAGAGTAGAGAGAGAATGTGTTATTGCCTCTGCTTATACAGTATGCCTCTGCAGACCTCAGTCATTTACTGTGTGGGATGGTTTTAATTTTAGTAACATTTTACTGAAAGAATTAATAATAATTAATAATTGCCTTTTTGTAATACACTATAATATTCTATACTACTATATAATGCTCTCAATGACAGGCTACACTTGCATTCTCATCCACTTTGATTCTTCAGGTTGTGATTGCAAATGCGTTTTCAGTTGAAAAATCTGCTAAAACGAGGTACAATAAAAATTAATAATTTGTTTTAAAACTATTATGATAAAGTATATGTTGTCAGCATTTAGTAAATCAAAGTTCAAACTGAAAATATGTACTCACCTTTTAATTTTGAAGATACTGAATCCAATTGTCAATACATTTAGACAAATCAGTCCTGCTATGATAACATATGACAGCAGAGTGCATTGTAATCCTGAAAAAAAAAAAAAAACATGTCAGGGTGCGTGGGGGGTTAGGACCCAAATGCAGAGTGAGGGGGAAAAAACTCCAAACTCCAAATGGGGTGAACAACGACTTTACTAAACAGAACAGGACCTGAAGCAGGGAACAAAAAGCCTTGCAGGGCAACTCTCAAAAACAAAGAAAAACTTCAAAAACACAGGAAACAAAGAAAATCCAAAAATCCAAAAGCACGTGGGAAACAGAACATGGGCAGGTACACACGGGGCAGAAACATGATCAGAGGCACACGTAACCAAACAAGGATCCAGCACCTGAGTCAGGGGGAAGGGAACTTAAATAGACAAGACACTGACGACGCACAGCAGGGCACAATGCACAATCAGGCCACAGAGAGGGAAGGGAAAACGAGACAACCAAAAAACAATAATTGAACAATTAAAAACAATAATACAATCAAACAGGGGTAGCAGGACACAAAACAGAAGTACCGCCATCTGGTGGCCCAACAAGGAAAGACAGAGACGGAATCACAGAACCATGACAAAACAGTCCTGATGTCGAACATCAATTGTGCCTAAGAAATATATTGAAAGACATGAACGGAAGTCTCTTGTTTACAGAAATCCAACCGTGAAAGAGTGTTTATGTCAAGTGTAAATACTGGTTCCCTACATTTTAAACTAACAGTCAAAGTCATCTGCCTCTCCAACACCATTTAATCAAATTAAGGTCTTAGAGATTCTGCATGCACATCTTCATACATCACTGGATAGAAAAAAGTAGAAAAATGTCTCACACAGAATTGGAAACCTACTGCCTGGCAAACCATAGAAAATATACAACACATCTCCACAGAATTAGTCAGGGTGGAGTAAAAGTTAACTCCTTAATGATCTGCCTTAAATGGTAATAACAGGTGTTACATTATGTTTATAACAATGTTGTGTAGGCTTTACGGCATACAGTAAGTAACAAACAGCCATATATGAAAATACTCCAGTGTTGCTGTGGAGACGGGAGGTGGAGCTGGAGGCTGGAGTTGCCGAGAGTGTTGATGCTGATGCAGAGGAGAGTGGACGTGTCTCCCTGTGATTGGCGTATGATGAGGGAGCTCCTCAGGCCTGTGTTCCCCAGCGGCTCCTCCCTGATGACCCTCTCAGTAGAGTTAGTGACCCGCAGTCCAGACACACGCCACTCCATGCTGGGAGAGGGATTCCCATGGCTCTCACAGGAGCAGCTGATCTCTCCTGCAGTTCTGCTGCAGCTCCCAGAGCCAGAGATCTGAGGCATGTCTGAACACAGGATCCACAGTTACTAATATCACAGTTGCACACATATAACAATAACATGATTCAAGCAATTATCTAATAAACGAAAGCATTAAACATACATATTACATTCAGCTGCACAGTTGTCAAGTTCTCCTTGCAATGTTTATTCTGTGCTTCACAGTGGTGCTGTTCACTGCCACTGGACTCATTGAAGGTGAGATTCTGTCCAGTTCCTACAGTGTTCATCTCTGTACCATTCACTTTATACCAGGTGTAGTTCTGCACTGCTGGGTTGGCATTACTGCTGCAGGTCAGAGTTGCAGAGCTGCCCTCTCACACTGAACCAGGATTGAATGACACTGAGGTGTTCTTAGTAGGGTCAAGGAGATATGAAAATATGGTACAATTGGCTTTGATTTTAGTTTGTGTATACACTTTAAAGCATCTGTAATGATTGTGCTCATGTTTCACCTTTAAAGGACAAAGATAATGAATCAATTGTCAAAAACTGAACTCACAAATACAATGAGGGGAAGGATTTATAGTCTAACAACAATAATCACTGCAGACTGGATGGAAAAAATCAACTGGATGGAAAATTCATTTTCTTGTGGACCCAGCAAACCCAGCAATCTTACATAGAACTCTGAGAGTCAGACTGGCCTCAGATGTCTTCTGAGTGTCTCCTTGTTGCAGTGTGTAAAGTGCCCTGCAGGTGATGTCCTGCCCATGGTGGAGGTGGGAAGCTGTGAAGGTCAGAACTGAAGACACTGATTTGGTTCAATCCTCATTCTCTTGCAGTTGATGCACACTGTCACTCAGTCTGGGGGTCCATGTCAGATTTGGGGGGAGTTTGGGAGAGGGGGCTGCAGCAGAGCAGGTCAAACTCACAGAGGTCCCCTCCATCACCTCCACCCTCTCTGGGGTTATCTTGGGTTTGGGTGGAGAGTCTGGGAGACATGGAGACATGAGGATGGGTTCCAGTCTGTCTCAGGATTGGAGAGACTCACAGCACTCAGAGCACACACTGACCAGCACATCAACAGTGTCTAACTAACACAGTATTTACAACGTGAAATCTGGAGACAAGTCATTTTCATTCTTCATTTTATATCCAAGGTGTATTTCTCATAAAGGACAGAATTTCTATTTTTGGCACCTAATTTTAAAAGCATAGGGTCTCAACATCAACACGGCTCATAGTGAAAAAGGCATAACAACAAATTCAATACCTTGTATATTAATTTTGACGGCTGTTGGAAAATTATACTTGAGTTCATCGAAGGCTTCCAATCTGAAGAAATATGTATCATTGTAAGATGGAGGGAAGTTGTCCAGAATTGTGGTGCAGTTCTTCTCCTCCAGTTGCCCAATTAATCTTCCTTTAATTTTATTCTGTTCAGTTGCTGTCCTAGTTCTGCTGGAATCAAACACTGTGTCACCTCTAAAAGAACTTTTTTTCCACAGTCCTTTAGCCGCAGCTGTCAGATCTCTGTCATATTTAGATTCTATATCAAATGTGCAGGGAATCAGCACACAGGATCCACTCAGAGCTTCTATACTCTGAGGCATCTGGATTGAAAACTCTCTCCCCAGGGCACCTGCAACACACACAACACAGCTCTGTACATACAGCAGCTATATGGGGATCTGGGTCAGTTTTATCCACACACAACAGCACCTTTACAGACCTTTACAAAACACTTTGCTGTGTGGATGTTTTTTTCAAATTTAATACAACGAAGGTTTTACTGACTGAAAGCTGCAATGATAATTAATATAAAGCACAATCATTCTCCACAAATTTATATATGAAAAACATTTTTTAATACTATAATACTCTACAGTAATCCCTTTGAATCGCTGTACGTCTTTCCGGTATAGAGTTAGACCCCACCCCTTTAATGACCCACCTTGCAGCAGGCAGCCAATGAGGATGAACCTCTCCGCTTCAATCATGACTCTGAGGAGTAGAGGAACTGAAGACAACACAGCCACAGTCATTCAGCCCTTACACACTGGATATGTCAACACTCCACTGAGTCTCTACGACTTTCTCAGAACACTAAAGAAGTTCACTGTACGAAAAGCTGACTAAAATCTGCCAGGCAGCTCTTCTAGTAGTTTGTCTCCGTATCCTATTGAAAATGTTAAAATTCATCCAATAAAAAGGCGCACTTTTTGTTTTATTGACCAAACCGAAAAGAGGGAAGTTGTCCAAGCGCAACCACACTCACCCCAAAGCACAGCTGTATAGGGATTTTATATTGTCTCGATTCACTTCATTGAATTAAACAATGAAACGTGGGCGAACATGTGGGCCTGCTTCAGAGCAGAGAAATATGTGTGCCAGCATACATATAAAAATATTGTTAAAATATTTTTGTCTATGCTGAATTAGAATTTGGAGTAAGTACTGATGCTGCAATTAAGCTTTTTTTGGTGATTGCTTGTATCTCTTGATTCAGACAAAGCTTGTCGTCGATGATGGTACCTAGATATTTATAGCCTTATAAGAATTGGTTGAAAAGTATCAAAAAAAGCAGACTTGCAGTATATTTCCTTTTTTTTACCCCAAAACCAGAAGTCTGATTTGTATTGAATTTTACTCAAAAATACTAAAAAATGTATTTCTTTTTTCTAAATCAGAATTTTTTTGTTTAATACTTTTGTCACACATCTGATTTCATAGCAGAGCAGTGTTGGGTATGACATCTTCGCAATGGGCAAACTATCTCCATGCTATGTAGCGACTCTGTCCCACAGACAGAGCCTATTAAAGAAATAGCTTGTGTTATGTAATTTAATCAAATGTGAACAAGTATAAATTGTGCACATGGCAAAATGACTTTGGATTTAAATGGCAAAAAGTCAAAATGCTTATTAAAATTACAGTGTCCTTTCAGTGCACATAATGTGTATTTTGACGTACACATTAAATAGCCTGTATGAGCCACAGTTTATCACAATATACCATAATATTTGAGGAACTCAGTGTTTACAGTCAATCTGTAATTTCTCTACCTTCAGGAAAATTATATAATCACTGACAAGCACAATATTTCTTGAGAAAAAATAATCTTAATGTGTTTCCATTATAGACAGAATAAATCAACTTCAGTGCAGATCTTTTTAATTAAATAGTAACAGCCTGAATACAAACTGTAGTTTGATTGAGCCCAGCGCTACACAGGTGGAAATATACTTACAGTAGAACAGAAGAACATCCAGTCTGTCTCCACTGCACACTGACCCTTAGCCTGCAGTGCACAAGTATAAATGCACACAAAAGAGGAACTTCTCATATGTGACTTTTCCTGAATCATGCTCGGAATGTGATGCTGTGAATATTTTTGTTTAACTTTCACAGAAAATGTGTGACATGTGCAGCACGAACATGCCAAAAATGTAGAATGTGTCTAACAGTTGCTGCTCTGGTGATCAAGCTACTTTGACTTCATAAAACAGCAACAGAGTCTGCCTTTGCAGTTAAATTAGACTGTAGCATTAATGCGCAAAACATAAACAGTCAGCAGAGAAACACAGAAAGGAGAATGGACAAAAGAGCGACTGCACAAAGGTCACATATCACACTCGGATTGGCTGGTAAATCAAGAGCTTTGCCTTTCAGTTCAGCTCCTTCTTCACCACCAACGTCCAATGCAATGCCCACATTACTGCAGCTGCTGCACCTAGACGGGGGTCAATCTCCAAATCCGAAATAAGAAAGAGGATAGATTTAAATGTACCATTCATCTATAATATACCTATTGTACAGTGAAAATGGTTGGTAAACAAATATCCATTTTCCATATTCAAGTCTGAAATATGGACATACATGGAGCCAAGTATACCAACAAAAAAGTACGTCCAAGAAAAAATAAAACAAGGCAATATTAAACAATAAGTAGGAAAGGAAGCAAGGAAATTAAGTCAGGAAGTCAGGCAGGAAATAATAAGCAATTGGAAGAATGCACCCTAAGATTCATTAGGGCTGGTTGTGATCAAGGCTGGCTGTGTTCAATCAGCTGAATCTAATTATCAATTAAATTCTGTTAATTGGTTGACTGAGTAACTAAGGGGGCAATTACTTTTTAAATAGGTGATATGGGAGATTGATCACTTTTTTCATAAAATAAATGAAATAAGAATGCAAAAAAATGTCTAATATTACATTTGGTCTAAAGATCTGAAACCATTCACTGTGACACATATGCAATAACAGAGGCAGGGGGCAAATACTTTTTTATGGCAGTGCAGCTATTTTTAACATAATGTGGCTTTGAAAGAGACAATTGTCCTTCAATAGACGTAACAATTCTAATTAGTTCCCAATTAAGAACAACTACCAGCTCATTACAATACAGAGCTTGTTTCGATGGTTAGAACAAAAACCAGTAGACACAGTGGGTCCCCTGGACCAGGGCTAAGAAGCACTGGTCAAAAACAGAGGAGCAGGAAGGAAATGTTTTAAAACTGCTCTATGAAACACAGTGGTTGATGGTTTAATACTACCTTCATACACACCGTCAACACATTAAATAGAGAAACATCAAAATTCAGGTTAAAAAATTCTATGCAATAGCGTATGCTATACTGTATAATATATTATTATATAATATAGAGTTTTTTTTTTTTGCTTTTTTGAGTTTAGATTCCATTTAAAGAATTAAAAAAAAAAAACATTTGGTTTACTTAAAATTTACTGTCAATCTGTCCCACAACAGCAATTGTTGAAAATGCATTGGGATGGAGAATTAATTTGTATTTCTCAAACATGAGTGAATACAGTGAAGATGTCGGAAATGGACAATGAACAAAAAATATTCTGTAAAGATGACTAAAAATCTGAATGGATAAAAAAAAATGTTCTGCCAGGATAAATATCAAATAAAAGAAAAAAGAAAAATCTCAAGAAAATCCCATTTGAACTTACAAAATACAAGTAACACTGCATTCAGTTGTTGTTTTCTTTAAACAATAGCATTTCAGAAAACACAACTATCATCATATTTTTAACGAGCTGCAGTTGATCTTAATATCCATCTCCAGGGTTCTGAAAGTCATTGTCCTCTTGTTGTGAAGTCCCAGAGTCTTTCTGATGCTTGTTTTTTACCTACACACACACGCAAACACACACACACATGCAGACACACACACACGCACACACACCAACGCACACACACACACGCAAGCACACATGCACACGCACAAGCAGATGCACACACACATGCACACACACACACAAAAACACACACGCAAACACACACACACACACACACACACACACTCACACATATGCACACACACACACACACGCACACACACACACAAACACACGCAAACACACACACACACATGCACACACACGCACACACACACACACACACACGCACGCACACACACACACACACACACACACGGACACGCACACACACACACACACACACACACACACACACACACACACACGTTTGGTTATTTAAACCTCCATATCTTGATCAGAGTCACACTTTGGCACTTGAAATCATTCTGTCAGTGGAGGGAGCAGGCAGGGCCTATGTTCATATCATGAAGAAAATGTGAAAGTTTTCTTTCAATTATAAAAAATAAAAATCAGTAAACAGCAATAAAATTAATCAAAAACTTGTTAAATTTTGTAAAAATTATTTTAAGAATCCTTAACATATTTACTTTATTGAATTTTTGGTTTTCCAGACTTTCATTTTGTGGAAAAAATAGCACCACTCAAAGTTAAGGAAAAGTGTCAACAGGATCCAATCCGAAGTGATTCCACAGACCATTTCAGCCCTTCAGCTCAGTCTGGGAGTTCTCACCTCTCTTTGAACTCAGTGATTAAAAACAAATACAGATCTGATCCTGTCTTTACTACACACATCTCTGATACTCAGGGAATCTGCATACGTTTCAGAAATGTGATTAACCAGTATTGTGGCGCCCCCGGTGTGAATATCTCTGTGTCACACTTGCTCACCTGCAGCACGTCATAGTCAGGGCTGATGTTGCGGGAGCTGCAGACTGGCATATGTGCCACTGTCTCTCCCTCCCTTTAAAGGAAAAGACACACAGATGGTGTGAATGTAAAATAGAGGTGAAATCAGGCTGAGCTGCAGACAGAGTGTTTCAGAAGAGGAAGAGGAGGAAAGGATGGTGAGACTTACTTTCAGTCTTCTAGAAAAACTGGAGACATGAAAATCAAGTAGAGAGAGAATGTGTTATTGCCTCTGCTTATACAGTATGCCTCTGCAGACCTCAGTCATTTACTGTGTGGGATGGTTTTAATTTTAGTGAAATTTTACTGAAAGAATTAATAATAATTAATAATTGCCTTTTTGTAACTATAATATTCTCTATAATACTTTATAATACTATATAATGCTTTCAATGACTGGCTACACTTGCATTCTCATCCACTTTGATTCTTCAGGTTGTGATTGCAAATGAGTTTTCAGTTGAAAAATCTGCTAAAACGAGGTACAGTAAAAATGAATAATTAGTTTTAAAACTATTATGATGAAGGTATATTTTGTCAGCATTTAGTAAATAAAAGGTCAAACTGAAAAGATGTACTCACCTTTTCATTTTTAAGATACTGAATCCAATTGTCAGTACATTCAGACAAATCAGTCCTGCTATGATAACATATAACAGCGCAGTGTATTGTAACCCTGAAAAAAAAACAGTCATGATGTAGAACTCATTTATGCCTAAAAATATATTGAAAGACATGAACAGCCTTCTCTTGTTTACAGAAATCCAACAGTGAGAGTGTTTATGAAAAGCGTAAATATATTCCCCACATTTTAAACTAACAGGCATAGTCCTCTGCCCCTCCAATTCCATTTAATCAAATTAAGATCTTACAGATTCTGGATGCACATCTTCATACTTCACTGGATAGAAAAAAGTAGAAAAATGTCTCACACAGAATTGGAAACCTACTGCCTGGCAAACCATAAACAAGACTAGGAAACGTAGTATATGGCTGGACCTAACACACGTGATCCAGCCGATCAATGGTGTGACATCATAACTCAGCCGACCAATGGTGTGACTTCATCACTCATTCATTCAGTCACTCAGTCAGTCACAGACATTCGCGTTTGTAGGGCTGGCCCCGCTGTTGCGGTCCAGCCAAAAATAAACACATCTCCACAGGTGGAGGTGGAGTAAAAAGTAAATAGTTGGCAAGTCTTTAATAAGCTGTCATAAATAGTAATAACAGGTGTTTATAACAATGTTATGTAGGTTTTGTGTAGTAAAAGTACACTATTACAAACAGCCATATATGTAAATACCTGAGCGTTGCTGTGGAGATGGGACGTGGAGCTGGTGGCTGGAGTTGCCTAGAGTATTGGTGCTGATGCAGAGGAGAGTGGGCGTGTCTCCCTGTGATTGGCGCATGGTGAGGGAGCTCCTCAGGCCTGTGTTCCCCAGCTTCTCCTCCCTGATGACTCCGTCAGTAGAGTTAGTGACCCGCAGTCCAGACACACGCCACTCCATGCTGGGAGAGGGATTCCCACGGCTCTCACAGGAGCAGCTGATCTCTGCTGCAGTTCTGCTGCAGCTCCCAGAGATCAGAGGCATGTCTGAACATAGGATCCACAGTTACAAATATTAATGTTGTTCGCATATAACAATAATATAATGAATGCAATTATACAATAAATGCACTGAACATACATATCACGTTTAGTTGGACATTTGCTGAGTTGTCCTTGCCATGTTCATTCTGTCCTTCACAGTAGTACTGTTCACTGCCACTGGACTCAGTCACAGTGAATGTGATATTCTGTCCAGTCCCTACAGTGTTTATCTTTGTCCCATTCACTTTATACCAGGTGTATTTTTTCACTGCTGGGTTGGCATTACTGCTGCAGGACAGACTCACAGAGCTGCCCACTAACACTGATCCAGAGGGACTGATTGACAATGAGGTGTTCTGAGGAAGATCTAGGAGATAAAAAATTATGACATTTATTTTCTTAGTTTGTGATGAGCTATACACAATTTGATGATGTGTAAAGGTTGTGTGCTTTAAAACAGAGGTGTCCAATCTTATCTGAAAAGGTCCGTTGTGTTTTAGTTTCAGGTTTATCCCTGCATTACACCACCTGATTTAATTATTTAACTAATCAAGGTCTTGAATCAGGTGTCTTAGTGCTGGCATAAAACAAAAACCTGCACCCACACCAGAGTTTTTCTGAAAAGATTGGCCTCCCCTGCTTTAATGGATGAGCACAACATCAGGTAATTTACATTTGCTTGTTTATGATTCTTATTTTTATCATTGTATTTATTGTGATTAATTATGATGTTAATTCTGCACAGCATACTGACCATGAAAAAAGCTCAAAGCAATTATTATTATTATTATTTATTATTATTATTATTATTATTATTATTATTATTCAATGATTTACAAAAGCTAAGAATAATGCTTTCAAATCCAGCTCTCTTACATAGAACTCTGAGAGTCAGACTGGCCTCAGATGTCTTCTGAGTGTCTCCTTGTTGCAGTGTGTAAAGTGCCTTGCAGGTGATGTTCTGCCCATGGTGGAGGTGGGAAGCAGTGAAGGTCAGAACAGAAGACACAGATTTGGTTCGATCCTCATTCTCTTGCAGTTGATCCACACTGTCACTCAGCCTGGGGGTCCATGTCAGACTTGGGGGGAGTTTGGGGCAGGGGGCTGCAGTAGAGCAGCTCAAACTCACAGAGCTCCCCTCCATCACCACCACACTCTCTGGGGTTATCTTGGGTTTGGGTGGAGAGTCTAGGAGACATGGAGACATGAGGACAGGTTACTGTCTGTCTTAGGATTGGAGAGACACACAGCACTCAGAGCACACACTAACCACCACATCAACAGCATCTGACTAACACAGTATTTACAATGTTAAATTAGTATTTACAATGTGAAATCTAGAGACAAGTCATTTTCATTCTTTACTATTTTGCATGCAAAGTGTGCTTCTCATAGAGGACAGCATTTCTATCTCCGCTACCTAATTTTAAAAGCATGGGGTCCCAGCATAAACACAATGGCACACAGTGAAAAAGTAGTACAACAGCAAATGCAATACCTTGTGCTTTAATCTCGACACCTGAACAGAAACTCCTTTCGAGTGCATTTAAGCCTTCCAATCTGAAGAAATAATTATCACGGTAAGACAAAGGGAAGTGGTCCAGAATTGTGGTGCAGTTCCTCTCCTTCAGTTGCCCAATTAATCTTCCTTTAATTTCATTCTGTTCAGTTGCTGTCTCAGTTCTGCTGGAATCAAACACTGTGTCACCGCTACAAGTAGTTTTTTTCCACAGTCCTTTAGCCGCAGCTGTCAGATCTTTGTCAAATTCAGATTCTATATCAAATGTGCAGGGAATCAGCACACAGGATCCACTCAGAGCTTCTATACTCTGAGGCATCCCGATTGAAACCTCTCTCCCCAGGGCACCTACAACACACACAACACAGCTCTGTAAATACAGGAGCTATGGGGATTTGAGTCAGCTTTATACACACACAACAGCACCTTTACCGACCTCACAACACTTTGCTGTGTGGATGTTTTTATTCAAATGTAATACAACAAAGGTTTTACTGACTGAAAGCTGAAATAATAATTCATATAAAGCACATCCATTATCTACACATTTATATGTAAAAACATGGATTCCCAAAATCAAATTTTGATACTATAATTACAAACAGTAATCCCTTTGGATCACTGTACATCTCTACAGTGTAGACTTAGACTCCACCCCTTTGACCCACCTTGCATCAGGCAGCCAATGAGGATGAACTTCTCTGCTTCAATCATGACTTTGAGGAGTAGAGTTACTGAAGTTAGAAAACAGCACTGACACCCTGGGGAACATTACACAAGTTTATCAAATATGTTTTTATTAATCATTTGTATGTTTTGTAGGCTGCCCTACAGAGTGCCATAAACCACACATCTTGCCATAGACACAATTATTGAATACATCTTAAAGCTCAGTACAGAATATAATTGATGGACAAGGGACTGCAGAAGAGAATGCATATTTCAATTAAAAATGTTTTCTTTTGTTCAAGAATTGGCTTACTTCTTTGGTTTTCTATAGTCTAGCTCCACTGGGCCAAATCTAAATCCCCAAAAATAAAATCCTATCCTATGCAGTGCAACCCTCCATCGAGTTTCTGAGATGTTCTCAGAACACGCAAATAAAGTTTACTGTAACGAAAGATGACGAAAATCTGCCAAGCAGCTATTCTAGTGGTCTGTCACTGCATATACTGAAAATGCTAAAATACATCCAATAAAAAGGCTATCACTTTTTTTTTCTTTCTAACTCAAAAAGAGGAAGATGTCCAAGCACAACCATACTCTTCCCAAAGCACAGCTTCAGGAAGATTCTATATCATCAATCGTGATTTACTTCATTATTTTCTCACTGCTGATGGTATTTTGCAATTGCAATTTAAAACCAAAATAAAAGTTAAATAACTATTAAAAGCGCATCTGCATAGGTTCAACATTGACGTTATTGAATGAATATTAGCACAATATATTCACACACTGCTGAATATCATCTGATATATCCAGTTCTCCTCAATTAGGCAAGAGGTGAGAAATAAAATTATTTTTATTTGCATTGCAAAATTGTGGGGTTGGGAAGTCTGTAAATGAATAACATACGCATTGTAGGCCTGAGCATAGCCTAGCCTACTACAAATGAGCCACTGTGTCCAATTATGCTTTTTGGTGTGATGCTTATGCAAGCTACTGTATAGGCCAAGCTAGTTGTGATGCTCGTTTGTTAACATTTCGACCAGCCTGCAGCCAAGCATTATCCAGGCTGAGGCCTGTTCATGGTTCTGATGCCTACCTTGACCTACTTTCCCAATCACCTAAGTCGTACAACCCAACGCATTGTCTACTGTAAAATATCTAGGCCTAATGGCGCAGTGCGTGCACGTGTTTGCAGGGGTCCCGTCATAACTGCAGTAGCTTCCTCCACTGCTCTTAGCCTTTTTTTTTTTTTTTAAAGCACACACAGCAACTTGTTTTGATGTTCCAGAGTATTAATTAGCCACAGTACAATGATGACACGCACAGAAAACAAATCTCAAAAAAGCTAGCGACAGAGCGTGACATGCCGTTTTCCACTAATTCAAATTAAACCCTTTCGCTTTGAATCCTGCAATGCTACCAAAGGCTGTGTAAATATTATGATCAATAAACAACACAACTGTCAGAGCAATATCTGCATTTATAGAACAACAGCGTACTTATGCCCTGCATTTTGGCTCTGTGTCTGATCTGTAAAATATCCAGAATCCTGTGTCAATGTGACCTCTATGTCTGATATTAACCTCTTGACCAGAAGCACATACTGTAATTGGGCATGTGCATACAATTAAACAGAAACGATTGAGTCAATGATATTGAGTTTAAAATGAATCACTAAGCAATGCAGGCCTGTAAACTATGGCACAATCTGTGCCTTGAATAAACAGTTGTCCCACCCAAAATCTCAGTCTCCCCGTATCTTTGCATCTGGCTTGGCGCTGACCCACAGGTATCAAGATCCTTAGTCAGCACCCCACCACCAATGACACCAACTTTTCCCCCATGACATCAGCTCTCCGGCAATACAAAACCTGATTGCAATGTATTATGGAGGACCTGAGGTTCACATAATGCTGATCCAGTAGAATCTTTTAACAACTGAGCGCTGTCTCTTGATCACACCTGCTGACTCCCTGTCAGCACACTAAACAGTTTCCTTTGGGGTTCTGATAAAAGGCTGAATTCGGTAAATTGCCTATAGTATTTATTGAGATGGCAGGTATGACAGCCCGCCAAGTTACGCCTTGGCAGGGCCATGCCCCATACCTATACAGCACCGAGAGTTTGGCACTTTTCAGGGTTCCTGTATAACGACAACAGCCACAGACACTCAGCCCTTAAAAACATTAAATTCTGTACATTCTGACCCCATTTCAACAGACAGTATTCATAAACAACTTCACATGTCCACACAATAAAGCCCCAAACTAAGGGGATTTTGCGTTTTCTCCTTCTTCTTCTTCTTCTTCTTCTCTTCTTCTTCTTCTCATTCTTATTTTTCTTGCCACCTATCCCACTAACAACATGTCTCAGCATTGGACATTTCACTGGCACCAGCCAAATCATTTCCAGTTTAAACAGCTAGTCTGCCTGTGGCCTAGTGGGCAAGGTTACAGTCTTGAGAACACGGGGTTGTAAGTTCAAGCCCAGCTAGGAACACGTTTCTTTAACCTGCTTCGACCCTCACTAATAATTGTCTACTACTTATCAATTATTGCTTTTGCACCATATCTGCCCGCCGTTCACCGAACGTATACACTGCATTATGACGTACCGTCTGTACGTTCAGTTAGTAACCGCCTACAATATTGCTAAGCCATATGGATTCAACGGGAGCTCTTCTGTGCTTACTGGCCTGTGTTCTTCTTTAAAACCACCGGCAGGTTTGCTCATGATATTTCACGCATTGCATAGCTATGGCATGGTACTGCACTAACGAAGTCACAGACTGGTAAACCTCCGGTTTAAGGCTTGAATCCCGCCTCGCCCTCAGGCAGATCATTTCCTCTTTTACACTAACGTTTTCTTACGCTTATATTTGCTTTACCAAAACTCACTCACGGCCACCCATATGCATTTCATGACGGCAAATGTATTCCTTTTATTAAAAAGTTACACCAGTTCACCACTGTGCCATTTCTACTAACTATATTTCTTCACTTGGCTACCCTACAAAACCTTCTTATCAGCAAACGCCACGTTTCTACATTCATGTTACCTCACCCTGTTCTCTATCTAGCCACATACAAACAATTACTACGTATGTACGTTCTGCAACTCCGCATTAAAACATTACATTTAAAATCATGATTCACTCATAATTATAACTACTAACACTGAACATGAGAAAAACACATCAGTGCAATAGATTTCACACGTTATTTAACCCTCCACTTTAACAACTAATGTTTAATATAGACTGTTATATATACCATTTGATAAGGAAACTAAGCTCGCTCATGGTCACTTCATTTACTTCGCACTATAGTCTGTGATCATGTCAACCTACATGCCCATTCTGCTAAAAACATATTGTTTCAACTACGCAATTTCATCATTTCGCCTAATTTATCTCACACTGTTGTTATTTTCTCATATGCAAAGCCTGCTGGGACATATGCATCTGCTCCTATTCTCCACGATCAACTTTTCCGCTTCTAGCTTAACAAAACAGCAAAGATGACTCCCACCTGCAGATAAGACTATCAAAATGCCTTATAAACCTTACAAACACTAAAAAGTGCATCTTCACAAAATAACAGACAACGGAGCAGGACAGAAGGGTACACAAGTTGCGACCTAGGCAGCTCTAATTCTACGGGCTTGCTGATTCTTTTGTCAATCAAGGCTCGTTGGATGCCCGTCAAATCCGTGAGTAGCCTACATACACTGGCCATATTTCACCTTTTCTGATGCGTTTACACTTACGCCACCGCACCCTTTGTCACAGCCACTGTTTTACATATATAGCAAACCGAAACTGCTAAACGGTACACGCTCATCAGACTGTACAAATTCACACAAGGATAGCCATAATCCACAACCGTTTCTTACAGGGTCACTTCGCATTTCTCACTCTCGTAATAAAACGCTTTGCAAAAAGAAATGATATCTCATAAAAAACACGTTTTCAACGTACAAAAATGCCAAGTTACTCACACATACAAGACATACACCGTCTATAACTCATTGATTCAGACTGCCAAAATCCAGGCCTGCCATTAAAAGTATTGATATCAAAATGACGCCAAGTTACGGTACTACAAACAATATAGGCTATCTTGCCTCACCAAAATTTAATAACATGTATTCCAAAGCAATGCTACCCAATATTTCCTCAATTCTTTCTAGTCACTTGGCCCTGTGTTTTGTAATCTTACCATATTACAATGTCATGCAAACTTTGTGTCAGATCAAAGTGTCAAATATTTCGTATTGCCTCATGGAACACATTGAAATTCATGTAGAAAACTGCTGGTCAGTCACTACAGGAAGCATATTTCTCCAGAAAACATATGTTTATACTTGCTTCTCAACTGAATTTTAGTACATGTACAAGTGATTGTATATTTGCAACGTACAATAAATACATGTAAAATACATATTGTACATACATACATAGAGAACTTCTTTATCTACCCATGGGGACATTTCCCTCGCAGCATGTTACATTCACATTTATGAACAGACATTTATACCAAGAAACATACAATCATTCACGCAACAGAAAGGCTGGGCACCAAAATACATACATACCAATACAAATTGGACATATAGATGCCTATTCAATCAATCTTGACTGTGAGAAAGCCATCCACACATATGTTTGGCCTGTCCATGTACTGCACGCTTATATACACACAGGGCCAAGTGACTTGAAAGAATTGAGGAAATATTGGGTAGCATTGCTTTGGAATACATGTTATTAAATTTCGGTGAGGCAAGATAGCCTATATTGTTTGTAGTACCGTAACTTGGCGTCATTTTGATATCAATACTTTTAATGGCAGGCCTGGATTTTGGCAGTCTGAATCAATGAGTTATAGACGGTGTATGTCTTGTATGTGTGAGTAACTTGGCATTTTTGTACGTCGAAAACATGTTTTTATGATATAACCTACATACAACAGTACACTGTTTTTAAAAAAATATTCATCTATGCGGAATGAAGTTCCTTGAATTTAGAGGAAGTAATGAGGCTGCTGTCTTTTTTTGGTGACTGCTTGTTTCTTTTTATTTAGATAAAGCTTTCTGATGAGGATGGTACTGAGGTATTTATGTCCTTTTCAGAACTAGGTCCAAAGCATCAAACAAAACATTATATAGTATGCACAGGCACAAAAAAATGATCCGAAATTAAAAGTTGAAGTTTTACTCTTAAAGTCAGTATATCTCTTTGCTAAATGTATTTCTTTTCTCGCAATACAAAATGCTTTGCTTGATACTTTGATACATCATTAAAAAATGTAAGTTCCTTGCGACTACATTTGATATGGCAAAGTGACTTTGGATTAAAATGGCAAAAAGGCTTATTAATATTGTGGTCTTATTTCAGTGAATATAATGTGTATTCTCACGTGCATGTAAGAGCTGCAATTTCTCAGAAAATACATCAATAACTGTGACATTATTTATACTCAAACAGTAAGTATAGACAGTGAGTGTAAACAGTGTTTATACTAAAAACTGTAATTTCTCTATCTTTAGGGGAAATAATTAAAATCAGGGACCACCACAATGTTTCCTGAGACACTTTCATTACAAACAGGATAACGGAACTTCAGTACAGTTCTTTTTAATTCAATTTTAATAAAAGTGTAAGCATGAAGATAATCTGTAGTTTGATTAAACCAAGCGCTACACAGGTGGAAATATACTTACAGTAGAACAGAAGAATATCCAGTCTGTCTCCACTGCACACTGACCCACAGCATGCGGAGCCCTAGTATAAATGCACTCAAAAGAGGAACTTCTCATATGTGGCTTTGTGTGAAACATGCTCGGAACAGGAGGCTGTGAATATTTCTGATCAACTTTCATAGAACACGTGACCAACATACCCACACTTTTATGAAGCAACTACTGAAATTCAACTTCTTTTTCTCTGTAATACGACAATAATACAAGCATGCCTAAATAGATTAATTTCATTACAATTTTTGCCCTGATAATGAAGCTACTTTGAAGCAATAACACAGTAAAAGAGTCTGCATTTACAGTTAAAGTAGAATAAGCAAATTGGCATTACTGCCCAAAACACAAACAGTCATCAGAGAAACATCCAATAGAGAATGGACAAAAGAGGAGCTACTGCACAAAGGGCAATATAACACACTTAACCAATCATACATCTACAATCACTATGGAAACCCTGCAAAGAGAGTTTGAACAAAACCCTCAAATATTTCCCCTCCTGTCACAGAGTGCTATTTGATACACAGAGGAAGTTATTCTGCATGCTCAGTGCCTTTGAATAAAAGGCATCAGAAAGATGTTTTGTTCATGTTCTCAACGAAGCACCTGTTCTCATGTATTAATTCTGATATTACAGCATATTGAAGTACTATTGTCATTATTTCTCAGTTATAGCATAGTGAAGCTACTCAACTACAAGTTTAATATTTTACTGAAGTTCTGATGGTAGAAAATTTGTACAAATTTGAAATTCATTTTTCTCATGTTGAGCTTTCTTCAAATTCAATTATTGTAAAAAGTGACAGCCCTATTCTGGACCTCCAGCACAAGAACGTCAGTTTCATCTTTGGAGAAGTTTCTTCTGACGAGGATATCCTCATCTTCAATTGCAGTGGTAGACCATGGAACTTGGTAGTACGTGAGAGCACAAAACACACGGCTCTTCAAGGGAATGTAAAGACATCATTTGATTGGCTATGATTGAATCCAGCTGCAACACACCCACTGATGATTTATTCAGCACTATCCAGCCCGTTTTCCACCTGTGCCGTGCACTGTGAGCTGTGTGCTCTTTGCCTCCGGCCGCAAAAATATCTAAATTCAGTAGCAAGGCCTAGTGCACCCGTGTGATGCACCACCGATGAGCTGCGTGCCATTTATTCAGGAAAATAGTGCCAACAAGTCTAATAAAGGGAGATTAGTCTCTAATTAAGAACATTATCAGCTTGTTACAACACAAGGCTCATTACTATGGATGGAACAAAAACCAGCAAACACAGTGGGTTCCTAAGGCTGAGAAACATTACATTACATTACATTACATTACAGGCATTTGGCAGACGCTCTCATCCAGAGCAATGTACAACAAAGTGTATAACTATAACCAGGAACAAGTATGTCGAAAACACTAGAGAGAAGTACCGTTCCAAGTGCAGGGAACAACCGCATAGTTCAACTTGGACCCTGAAGGTTAAACTGATTAACACTAACACAAACGAGAAGAGCAACCACGCAGTCTATGCAAAAGTACAAGCAGTAGTTTAAGAAAATTGCATTAACTAAGTCACCTACGAAACAGCTACCTAGTTACAACCCTAAGCTCAATTAAAAGATTACAGGGAGGTAGGGAGGGATGGGGAGAGGTGCAGCCTGAAGAGGTGAGTCTTCAGTTGTCGCTTGAAGTGGGTCAGTGTCTCAGCTGTTCTGACCTCCACGGGGAGGTCATTCCACCATCGTGGGGTCAGAACAGACAGGAGACGTGTTCGGGAAGGGCAGTTGCGAAGAGGGGGAGGTGCCAGGCGTCCTGAGGTAGCGGAACGGAGGGGTCTGGCTGGCATGTAGGGTATGAAAATCTTGTGGAGGTATGCTGGGGCTGATCCCTTGACTGCCTGGTATGCTAGGACCAATGTTTTAAATTTGATGCGAGATATAACAGGCAGCCAGTGGAGGGTAGTGAGCAGGGGAGTGACGTGGGAGTGTCTGGGGAGGTTGAAGACCAGACGAGCTGCAGCATTCTGAATGAATCTGATCAAAAACAGGAAGCCAAAACTTTTACAACTGCCTTATCATGTACAGCGGTTAATGGGTCAGTGCTTTCTTCCTTCCTACAGGGTAAAACCATCCATGCGAAAATTATTCAAGCCTTAAACAGTGCATTCTGGCTCTGATTACTTTCAGAGCACATTCTGCACATTTCTACGTGTCTGGTCGCAGTATAGAGACAAAAATACATTACGTTTTTGCACATTCAGGCCATTCAAGTTTATTTTTATTTTTATCCTGATTTACATGCTTTTTTTCACACAGTACGTATCATTTTTTTAATGGCATCTAAAGAAACAAGCACGAAACCGTCCAGACCCACAGCGCAACTTGGAGCTATATTTTTTATACAGTATTTAGTATATAGTATATATATATATATATATATATATATATATATATATATATATAGTATATATATATATTATATATAGTAATATATTTCTATATTAAGTAAAATCTGGATGTAAAATGTAAAAAATGTAAAATCATCCAGAAAACAGGGAGCTCAAAACAAAAACAAAATACTTAAGGCAACGTATTACTCTCAGAGGGCACTAGATCAAAGGCCAGCACGAAACAGCAGGCTTGAAGGCTCAAGACTGAATGAGGAGCAAAGCAACTAAGACAAAATAAATATTACAACCAATAAGCTCCCAAATTGCAAACAGGTGAACACATAATCAGAGTTCATGATGATTATGTTGCCCCCCTGGAGACCAGCAGGAGGGGGTGCAACTTGAATCCTCACAGACAACCCATCAAACATGACTCAAATTCCTTTTTCAAGGCTTACCTCAATTTCCCATATGAGCAATGGCTGTTCCTCCACACACAAAGTGTGGACGGGCCCCTCCCGCTCCCACAGCCCATTGCATTTTATTACAGGCGTTTAGCAGACACTCTTATCCAGAGTGACTTACACAACTTTTTACATAGCAATTACATTGCATCCATTTACACAGTGGAACATATGCTGAAGAAATGCAGGTTAAGTACCTTTCTCAAGGGTACAATGACAGTGTCCAATGTGGGAATCGAACCTGCAACCTTTAGGTTACAAAACCAGATCCTTGCCCATTATACTACACTGCCCCTCCCCTTAAATCTCCCACTGCCTCTCCCAATCCTTGTTCTTCCCTTTCTTGGTTTTGCTCTTCAGTGCCACCTGTGAATAGACCACGTCGGCCCCTCGGCCTGCAGCCCCATCACAGGCATCCTGGCCCTGTGTCTCCACGGGCCGGGGGGAGTGCTTGATCGAGGCGTAGTGCATGGCTTCCAGCTCCGCCCTGTTTTGGCCCTCTGCCCGGGGCGGTGTCCGTGAGTCTGTCCCTCCCAGCTGTGGGTTTCTGTGCTGGGCGGTTGCCATGGTGTGGTTGGCGTAGACGGGTTCTTCTGCTGCTGGGGGGGGACTCTGCAAAGCAAGCGTGTTTGCATTTATAACCATATTCATTTCTCAACTGCTCCTATCTGCAACCTTCTGGCTATGTGTGTGTGTGTGCGTGTGAGTGTGTTTGTGCGTGTGCGTGTGTGTGAGTGCGTGGGTGTGCGTGTGCATGTGGGCGCGAGTGTATTTCTCAACTGCTCCTATCTGCGACCTTCTGGCTATGTGTGTGTGTGTGCGTGAGTGTGTTTGTGCGTGTGCGTGTGTGTGAGTGCGTGGGTGTGCATGTGTGTGTGTGAGTGTGTTTGTGCGTGTGCGTGTGTGTGAGTGCGTGGGTGTGCGTGTGCATGTGGGCGCGAGTGTATGCGTATGTGTGTGTGTGTGTATGAATGCATGCGTGCAAGTGTGTGTGTGAGTGAGTGTGTGAGAGAGAGTGTGCGCGTGAGTGCGTGTGTGCGTGCGTGTGTGTATGCGTACGTGTGTGTGTGTGCGTGTGTGTGAGTGCGTGCGTGCAAGTGTGTGGGTGTGTGTGTGCGTGAGTGTGTGTGTGTGAGTGCATGCATGCAAGTGTGTGTGGGTGTGAGACAGAGAGTGTGGTGACATAGGGCTCAGACTCACCACATCCGTTAGTGTGAGCCCTCCACTGTCCTTCCTTCTATATTCAGAACACTGGCTGTCTCTTTTATTCCGAAAAATAACACACAACCTCACTGTCAACATACTGCACACACCCCGCTTTAAGTATAATCTCCATGGAGATCAGTTATATATTTTAAGCATTTTGGCCTCATTTTTATACTTTATTTAATAACTTCATTTTATGGATGACCAACACATCATTCACAACCAGGCCCCTCCACTCCACCCCTACAAATCGCAAGTCAGTTTGGCCAGTGCAATTGGTGACAATGAAAAACCTGCACACACGCTGGCCTTACAGGAGTGGAATTGCCTACCCCTGCTTTTGAATGGCCTTCGTGATGAGGCATGTAATCGCCATCGCACCAGCTCCAGCAGCTGCACCAATCAGCAGTGAGGTAATGCTGAAACCTGAACAAAGAACATTTCAGTTAGATACTGAGAAACACCCTTCGGACAAAAAAAGAGGGGAGAAACAGGCTGAAAAACAAAGCTTAAATGACATGGGAGTGCTGCACTTGGTCATGATATTTCACAACCAAGTGCACAGTTTTTCAGTGCTGTACGATGGGGTAGTTGGGAATTGTAGTTTTTTTTTTTGTTGTCGTTCTCGGTGTATTAGTGACTCCATTATATGCATGTCATTTAACTGCATAATGGTGTTTAAATGAATTTTGACATGTAATTCCTGTGATAACTTGGTGACAGTGATTGCTGTTATGAAGACTATTTGTTTATTTTTTGTGATGTCACGTTGGTTGTTTTTTTTTTTAGTTTTTTTTTTTTTTTTTTTTAAGCTGTGTAAGCCTGGTCATGTGACCTAGTCGGTGGTCAATGAGTCATTTTAAAAGGACGGAAGTCCACCCACCCTTACGTTAATGCGTCACAATGTGCTTCTCTGTACGTTATTACATGACAGAGAACATGTTAAAGAAGAGAAGCGTGCGCTAATTTACCTGAGTGTTGGGTGGACACGGAATGAGGAGCTGGAGGCTGGAGGAGCCGAGAGTGTTGGTGCTGACGCAGAGGAGAGTGGGTGTGTCTCCCTGTGATTGGCGCATGGTGAGGGAGCTCCTCAGGCCTGTGTTCCCCAGCTGCTCCTCCCTGATGACTCTCTCAGTAGAGTTAGTGACCCGCAGTCCAGACACACGCCACTCCATGCTGGGAGAGGGATTCCCACGGCTCTCACAGGAGCAGCTGATCTCTGCTGCAGTTCTGCTGCAGCTCCCAGAGCCAGAGATCTGAGGCATGTCTGAACACAGGATCCACAGTTACTAATATCACAGTTGCACACATATAACATTTATATGTAATAAATGGAATAAAGGCAAGCACTGAACATACATAGCGCATTCAGCTGTTGAGTTCTCCTTGCCATGTTCATTCTGTGCTTCACAGTAGTACTGTTCGCTGCCACTGGACTCATTGAAGGTGAGATTCTGTCCAGTTCCTACAGTGTGCATCTCTGTCCCATTCACTTTATACCAGGTGTAGTTCTGCACTGCTGGGTTGGCATTACTGCTGCAGGTCAGAGTCACAGAGCTGCCCGCTAACACTGAACCAGAAGGACTGACTGACACTGAGGTGTTCTTACGAGGGTCAAGGAGATATGAAAATAAAGTATTTGTACAATTAATCTTTTATTTATTTATATAATCTTTAATTTTTTATTTTATTTTAGTTTGTGTATAGATTTTAAAAAGCACTTGTACTTGATTTTGCTATAATTATGTATTACCTTAAAAGGACAAAGATACCATGTCACTGGCACTTGTCCCAAAACATAAAACTGAACACAGATATACAACGAGGGAAAGGATTTATAGTCTAACAATAAAAATCACGGCTGATTGGATGGAAAAACTGAACTGGATGTAAAATTAATCCTCTTGTGGACTTATCCATAAGACAAATGCAAACCCAGCTCTCTTACATAGAACTCTGAGAGTCAGACTGGCCTCAGATGTCTTCCGAGTGTCTCCTTGTTGCCGTGTGTAAAGTGCCCCACAGGTGAACTTCTGCCCATGGTGGAGGTGGGAAGCAGTGAAGGTCAGAACAGAAGACACAGATCTGGTTTGGTTCGATCCTCATTCTCTTGCAGTTGGTCCACACTGTCACTCATCCAGGGGTTCCATGTCAGATTTGGGGGGAGTTTGGGACAGGGGGCTGCAGCAGAGCAGCTCAAACTCACACAGGTCCCCTCCATCACCTCCACACTCTCTGGGGTTAACTTGGGTTTGGGTGGAGAGTCTAGGAGATATGGAGACATGAGGACAGTCACACAGAACTCAACACAAACTAATCACCAGGTTAACAGAGTCTAACATACAGTATTTACAATGTGAAATGTACTAACAAGTCATTTCACATTGCATACGTTATTCTTCTACAGCCAAGGTGTATTTCTGATATAAGACTTATAAGACTTATATAAGATTCATATCTCATCTGTCTACTTTTAAAAACGTAAGGTCCCAGCATAAACACAATGGCACACAGTAAAAAAAGGCATAACAGAAAATCCTGTACCTTGTACATTAATTTTGAAATTGTACTTGAGGGGACTCTGGGATTCCAATCTGAAGAAATAGTCATCAGTGTTAGATGGAGGGAAGCGATCCAGGATTGTGGTGCAGTTCTTCTCCTCAAGTTTTCCAATTAATGTTCCTTCAATTTTGTTCTCAGTTCTGCTGGAATTAAAAACAATTTCTCCGTTGCGATCACTTTTTCTCCAGAGTCCTATAGCCTCAGCTGTCAGATGTTTGTCAAAACCAGATTTTATATCAAATCTGCAGGGAATCAGCACACAGGATCCATTCACAGCTTCTATACTCTGAGGCATCCAGACTGTTCAATCCCTGACCAGGGCTCCTGCAACACACACAACTCTGTGAATACAGCAGCTATATGGGGATTTGGGTCAGCTTTATACACACACAACAGCACCTTTATAGACCTCACAATATTTAATACAGAATATTTGTGTGTGGATGAACTGTTCTTGCTGACACACAGTCTGATCACGTCCTGCATTGACATTCGCTTTTGACCACAATTTCTGATCCTATTTACAGATATCTTTCTCATAAATTTAAAGGCAGATGTCATTTTAGTTCCTGTTCCTATCGAAACACTAACCAGTTGAGCAGTCTTTGTGACTAATGCTCCTGCCATCCGTGCTGCAATAATGAACCCTCTTTCAAAATCACTTTGATCTTTTCCTCTTTCTATCTTGATCTAAAATCGAGGTCTACTTGGCCTGCTCATCAATTTTATACATGCCACAGAGCATGATAGGATGTTAATTGTGTAATTGTATCATGCAGCACACCTGTAGGAAAGCATCTGCATTCATTATGTTTCTCCACTCATTTGTTCAAGTTTTTCCTTTAATTTGTCACTGTGGTGTGGGGATGGCTGGTTTAAGCGACCACACCTGCCCTGGGTCAAGCTAATTAGACCTGGCCAATTGGATAATTGGTTAAGAATTAGATAATTGGCCAGGTCTAATTAGCTTGACCCAGGGCAGGTGTGGCCGCTTAAACCAGCCATCCCCACACCACAGTCACCTGTCTTGATATATATATTAATATGTATATTAATACAACACTAATTTTACTGACTGAAATCAGTAAATATTGCAATAATAATTTATACAAATGCGCTTGCTCCTGCCCTAACAGAGCATCTACAGGGAGGGGTGGATGGACCCCGAAAAGTAGATAGTACGGTGTGTAACCAGTAGTCGCATGAGGTGTCACATTGTAGGCATGTACTAACTCTGCTAAGTGCTCAGGCCAACAGCGCTTCTTCTCTGGTGGCAGAGTACACAAGAGATCATGTAGTGTCCTATTGTACCGCTCACATTGCGCGTTCCCCTGGGGATGATGAGGTGTCGTGCGGGTTTTCTTTACATCATACAGCTTACATAACTCTGCAATTACATCACTCTCGAAGTTTCTGCCCTGATCTGAATGTAATCTCTCAGGCACACCGTACTTCATGAACCACTCTTGGAGAAGGATCTTGGCAGTAGTGTCAGCTTTCTGATCACGAGTAGGGAAGGCTTGAGTGAACTTCGTGAACACATCTGTCACCACTAAAACATTCTCTCGACCATCTGAGGCGGGCTCTAAGACGGTGAAGTCTACAGCAACTACCTCCAGGGGCCGTGTGGCTAAGAATGACTTCATAGGAGCATGTATTTTGGGCTGTGGCATTTTGGTAAGGACACACCTCTGGCATTTTTTAACCCACTGCTCTACGTCCTCATACATTCCCACCCAGAAATATCTCTGTTTCAGAAGGTTCTGTGTTCTTTCTATTCCTTGATGCCCCACGTGATCATGCACACTCTCCAGGACAGGTTCCTTCAAACAGGTAGGTAACAAGAGCTGGTGACATTCACCCACACGGACATCATCAATCACACGATAGAGTAAGCCATCTATCTCCTTGATCCGGTACCACTGTCTGAGTAATGACACCACAGGCTTGACTAACCCTGTTCTCTCCCTATAGGTGGGTTTTTGTTTCCTGTCCCAGAACTGCCTAAATGCACAGAGTGTGGGATCTGTGCTCTGGAACTGGCGTAGCTCTTCCTTAGAATACCCAGGCAAGGTGCGGGTGTTACCCTGCCAGTCACTCCAGTCAGTACCCTGCTCAGCCTCTGAGGCACGAACCTGTCTCACTCTACAGCACTTGGTCCCTGCAATTCCTAGCTCTGGGCCTAGAGCTGTTCCCTTCCTGACATTGCAACACAATCATCATACTCCAGGTCATCTGGGGACGGCTGGGGCTCCCCTGCTAACGGTTGCCTAGAGAGGGCGTCTGCAGCGGTGTTACAGCGACTTGGGCGGTACTTGACCTCAAAGTCAAAAACTGCTAACTGAGCTACCCAGCGTTGTTCAATGGCGCCTAACCTGGCTGTGTTAAGGTGGCACAAGGAGTTGTTATCTGTTATGACTGTGAACTTAGAGCCTAGTAGGTAACCTCTGAACTTTTCTGAAACTGCCCACTTAAGGGCAAGCAGTTCCAGTTTCATGCTGCTGTAGTTTCTGTCATTTTTCTCCGCATTACGCAGTCTCCTACTGGCGTATGCTATCACTCTTTTCTTCTTGTCCTGCTGTTGATATAGGTCTGCACCTAATCCTAAACTACTGGCATCTGTCTCAACATACACCAGATCCATTGGCCCTGTAATCTCTGCCCATGGCTTGTCCTATCACTCCTATGCTGACGACACGCAACTCTTTCTCTCCTTCTCCCCATCGGACACACAGGTCCCTGCCCGCATCTCCGCTTGCTTGAGGGACATCCAGAGCTGGATGGACAATCACCACCTGAAGCTCAACCCAGGAAAGACGGCGCTAATCTTATTCCTGCTCTATCCTCTCCCCTCCTCTATTTTTCCATTTCCCTAGGGGACACCTTAGTGACATCATCACCCTGTGCCAAGAATCTCGGAGTGGTGATGGACAACAGGCTGTCCCTCTCCAAGAACATCGCAGCAGTAAGCCGGGCATGCAGATTTTTCCTGTATAACATCCGGAGAATCCGCCCCTTTCTCACCACCTACTCAACCCAGCTCCTGGTCCAAGCAATGGTTCTATTCTCAGGACGCCTGGCACCTCCCCCTCTTCGCACCTGCACTTCCAGAACACGTCTCCTGTCTGTTCTGGCCCCACGATGGTGGAATGACCTCCCTGTGGAGGTCAGAACAGCTGAGACACTGACCCATTTCAAGCAACGACTGAAGACTCACCTCTTCAGGCTGCACCTCTCCCCATCCCTCCCTACCCCCCTGTAAATGACTGTAAGCTTAGGGTTGTAACTAGGCAGCTGTTTCGCAGGTGACTTAGGTGCATTAACTGTCTTAACTACTGCTTGTATTTTTTCCATAGACTGCGTTGTTGCCGTTCTCGTTGTGTTAGTGTTAATCAGCTTAACCTTCAGGGTCCAAGTTGAACTATGCGGTTGTTCCCTGCACTTGGACCGGTACTTCTCTCTAGGGTTTTCGTCAGACTTGTTCCTGGTTATGGTTATACACTTTGTTGTACGTCGCTCTGGATAAGAGCGTCTGCCAAATGCCTGTAATGTAATGTAATGTAACAGTAAAGGGAAGAGAGAAGTCAGCGTAACCTAACAAGGGAGCACTGGTGAGTTTCTCTTTCAGTAGCTCGAAAGCTTCCTGACACTCTGTGGTCCATAAACTTCCAAGCTGCTGTTTAGACCTGTGAGGACTGGTGTTTCTGAGACACGTATTCACAACGTCATGTAGAGGGCCCGCCAGCTGAGAAAACCCCTCCACGACCCTCCTATAATAACTACAGAAACCTAGGAAGGACCTTAAGTCCTTTACCGTAGTAGGGACTTTCCACTGCTTCACTGCGGCTATCTTATCAGGGTCAGTCCCTATGCCCTCAGCTGATATCTGGTGACCGAGGAAACGTACCTCTGACTGCAGAAAGTGACACTTCTCTACCTTGACCTTAAGCCCTGTCTCCTTCAGTCTCTGCAGAACTTTCTCAAGTCTCACTAGATGATTCTCAAATGACTCTGAGTACACCAAAATGTCATCTAAGTACACAAGCACCTGCATTAGTCTCTGAAAAGTGGCTGGTCCACTGCATACTCCAAAAGGCAACCGACAGTATTCGTACAACCCAAAGGGTGTCGTAAAGGCCGTCTTATATCTATCATCCTCGTGAACTGCAACTTGATGGTACCCACTGGCAAGGTCTATAGTCGAAAAGAACTTTGCACTGCGCAGGGCATCAAAACATTCATCGATGCGGGGCAAAGGAAAAGCGTCACGTCAGGTCTTTGAGTTTAGTCCACACATAGTCGTAGACTACCATCGGCTTTTCTAACTAGAACTACTGGTGAAGCATAGGCACTGGTGCTTTCCTGGATAACACCCTTCTTTAGGAGCTTAGTGATGTGCTCCCTAACCTTGTTATACTGTGTGGGGGGTATATGGCGATAGGGCTGCGCCACGGGTACGTCATCTACCAGGTGGATCTCATGTTTGACTTGGTCTGTGTAACCTAGGTCCTCATCCTGGAAAGAAAACACACTGGCATACTGAGCTAGAAGCACAGCTAACTTAGCCTGCTCTTCCTCTGTGCCACCTATGTGTAGCTGGTCCAGTACTGACTGAATCTCATTGTCTGTTGTCTGTTTCTCTTTCTGGTCAACAGTCACTTCTTCCTGGTCGGCTGAGATCCGCTGGAAGCGCACCTCCATCTGGTCATTGTCAACACACTCCCCCCTGAGACAATATGCCTAGTCTGGTCCGGGGATGCAACCATACATCCTCCTGAGAAAAGTTCACTACCTGCACTGGGAACACAGGTCTAGTAGCCCTTACTAAAGTGGGCAAAACAAAAAGACCATCTGGCAATGGTGTCTTAGCCGGCTCCAATAACAGGTGCTATCATCAGATGCTGGTATAATTCCCTTTGCATAGACTGTGGCCACAGAATAAGCTGGTACGTGTACTGCATCTCTGCCTGCTATTCTGGCTGCGGATGTCCTCTCTACTACCTCACAAGTCAGTATTCGCTGAAAGACATCCCTCCAGTCTGGATCAAGCTCTCCTCTAAGGGTAGTGTCAAACGCTGCTGTAACCAACTGCTTGCATCTCTTTATTATGTTCATACCAATGAGACCTGGCACTGTTTCCTGAAAACTCTTTCTCTGTGGTTGTTTCAACTCTTTGTCCTCTGTCACCTCTGGGACTGGATCTTTGACAACTAAGAAGCCACACTCATGTATGTTTAACCCCACAGCCTACATATCCAGTTCAACATAACCTATGTAGGGAATCGGCAAAGAGTTTGCTGCAGTCAACTTGAGCCACTTGGCTGTGGGGATCACATCCTCCTCCTTTCCTAATAAATGCTGTCTGAAGAAGGACTCAGAAATGGTGCTAACCTGGATCCCGGTATCCAACAGGCACTTAACTGGAACCCCACCAATCTGGACTACAACTTCATGACACTCACCCACCGCCCGCTCCAGAAATCGCTCACGATTAAGAGTCTTAGAGCCTTTAGTCTCACCTCGGATTGCCCAGCTCTTGGCATCCGAGGGGGCTAGTTTTCCTGAATAGATGCACTTGTGGTAGTAGGCTGGCTTTCTGGTTTGCGCTGTGTACACTCCCTCACAATATATCCCACCCCTTTACATTTGAAGCAAATGGGATTCCCATCCTCTGTAAACTGGGGCTTTGGTCTAGGCTTCCCACCCTTGTCCCTGTTATATTTCTCCTTGAGAGCGAGACCCTCCTTCAATGCAATAGTTAGCTCCCCTATAGCCTTGCTCTGCTCTGAGACCACTTTGACAATGTCCTCTAAAATGACAGACTGCTTCTCCTGTGAGTTATCAGAGAACTGGCCCTCTCCCCTGATACTGTCACACACTACCTTCCTGCTCTTAGCAACCTTAGTGTTAAAGGGCTTGTCCTCAAGGGACTAGGCAATGGCCTCTTCACGCACATCCAACAGAGTGGACTGGGGCTTCTCTCTAACCATTCGGCGTAACTCTCTTCTAAGAGAGGAATCTCGCACACCCTCAACGAATTGGTCTCTGACTGCCATCTTAGCATTGTATACAGCATCTGGTCTCCGTTTCAGGGCTAATCGTAGGACCTGGGAGAGTGCATGTGAATACTCCTGAAAATCCTCACCCTCCCTTTGTTGGCGACCATAAAAGGCTTGTAACAGCTGAGCTACACTACGTTTCTCTGTGTAAACCTCCCGTAGCAAAGTGAAGAGCTCACTAGGCTCTTTAGGCTCTCCGTCCACGCATAGTCTGATCTCCTCTAATGCAGACCCTCGTAAAAGAGAATGAAATCAACCTGGTCTTCAGGACTCTGACCTCTGGCCCTGATGACACGATCTACCTCTTCTATAAACTCATCAACTGAGCGACCATCTTTGGTTTGGTCCCCACTAAAAGGCTGGATCTGGCGTTCTCTGGGCACATGAACATATGACCGATTTGACCTGTTTCTCTCGGACATGGTGAAATGTCCCTGTGCAGACTTAGCTCAACCCAGTCACTTGAAAGCCTGCAGACTGGCGTAGGTTGATGGCTGCGTATTCCTCTCCGGGGGTGATCTTCTCCCTCCACGTCCTCGGTGTTGTCTGGATCTCAGCAGTCTGGTCACTGGTTCTCCACAGCAGCTCCAGGCAGGCCTCACCGTCTTGGATCCTCTTCAGCACCGGGACCGCAATGTTACCACTACAGTTGTTTATGCACTTCACAAAGACTCATTACTATGTGAATTTCGCTCAGCAGGAAGTCCGCCCAAATCGCATTCACATGTTAACAACATTATAACTACTCTCCATAGAAGGAGAGTAGGGGAGGGGCGATGCGAGATCCATGTGAGAAATGCCAAGCCTGGGAAAGCAGGATAGAATGTCAAAGTGTAGCCTAATTCACTTCTTTTGAGGTAAACATTTCGTTTAATTTTGGAAAATGGTCCGTCCGGAAGCCGACATTGATGAAGAGCGGTGTCATTTCGAACAGAGAACTGATCCAGCTGAGGATCAACTTCATGAGTAAGTATATTTCTTATGATCATATTGGTAAATATGTGTACTGTATTGCAACGTATCTCTGTGTTTGTAGGAATATCCAGCAATATGCGCGTTTTTAAGTTCCCACACTACGATCGATTCAAACTATTGCATTACATTACATTACATTTATTTGGCAGACGCTTTTATCCAAAGCGACGGACAAAAAGTGAATGGTCATAGACAACTACTAAACACAGGTTCAGTAAGATACAATACTTATTTTGTACAGCTATTTCTAGCCAAGAACACAGTTTAGTTCACACAGTGAACACTATTGCATCTCAGAATTATAGGCTAGGCTCTCTGCGTCTGGTTGTGTGTTAGAAGTAGCAGGTAGACTGTATTTTTTTCGATCATATTGGAAATAAATAGCCCATGCCTGTCGTGTAGTGGCGTGGCTAGGATTCTAAAACTGATGTCCTCACACAATCGATATTAGCATACTGTAAGTAAATTCGGGAAATAGCAATATAATAACCACTTAGCTAAACAGACCTAGCCTACTTCAGATTGAGGCATTGTTATTGATGAGTTGCGTGTAGTTGAGCTGGAATATCAATTTTTATTTAGTTTAGCTAATGTTGTTTTGTTGACAGCTTGCATTATTTGTAAATGTGTGCTGTATTACATTCTTTGTGTGTTTGTAGGAATATTCACTAATATGCGCGCTTGTAAATTCCCACACTACAAACGATTCTAACCATTGCTTCTCAAAATTATAGGCTACCTCTCTGCATCTGGTTGTGTTTGTTTGGTTCTTTGTTTGTATATGATGTAACCATGTCACATTTCCTAAGTTTCGTTTTCATTAGTTAGTGGTTTGCCCCTTTTTTTTAAAGCACATTTAATTTTCACCTGTTGAAGGAAATGTGCTATATAAATAAAGTTTGATTTGATGTCACATTTCCTAACAATTTTGTTTTTATCATATTTACAGGGATGCTGATCAGGAAACACGCCTAGTTCACCACTAGCTAAGAGGCCACGCAAGCGTTGCAAGAGTACACCAGTCTCATCTCATCTTCCATGCATATAGTTTACTTCAATAAATGTTCTAAAATCAAAAGATGTCTTTGTTTCTGTCTTATAAATGGCTCACGGAGTCTTTGTCTTAGTGGTGGGGAGGCATGCGGCCAGGTGTGAATAGCCTACTTAGCTGGCAGGTCCTCCTACCCAATGCATATTCATTACAGAAAGGCCATTTGCCCTCCCATTCTCACCTGGTGTTGAAAAATAATAGTCACAACACTAACTTTTACCAATTTATTTTATATTTCTCATTGGATTTGCTAAAATATGTTGTCATCTTTTGATACCCAAGACCTTGATGAACACATTTCAGTGACCAAAAATCTTAGTTACAATTGTTTAGTGTGTTTTATTACAACATTCCTGTGCATGTTCAAAACTACTGTTTACAGTTTGTGTGTTTCAGAGCAATTTGCAATCCACATATGATTATGACCTACTAACTGCTGCCATATTATTGTAGCTGAGTTTGTGCTGAAAACAGAGATATGAAACACTTTGGAATCACTGCATATAAAGTTGATAAAATTTACACAAATGTCAGAGCATGGCACATTTTACCCTCGGACCCCAGAGGGTTAAAAAAAAAAAGTTTACAGTCAATTTAGAGATTAAATTGAGAATAGGCTACGATTTCTCTCAGCATAATGACGGATTCAAAGACTAAACAAACTCACCCGATACTGTCTTCAAATGGATCCATGCCAAAGAAAAGTAATGATTCATCCTCTCAAAAAGCTTTTACTAACAAACTTTTAGTAGCCTAGCATGCACTCTGGCTGGCACTGTCTTCCATTGCTTCCCCGACATTCAGACCCTCCCCTCACTGATAAAAACTAGACCCTACGGTGTCGGATTACTTGCGTCGCCATGGATGTCTTCTAGCCACTTGCTGTAAAGAAGTTTACTAGATGTCATAACACTTTAGATTTGGAGCTACAGCTCTTCCGCACCCCAACTAATAATAAAGTCCAAATGGCGGGCAAACAATACGGCGGACTTAGGTGGTCCCAATAGCAAAGTTGTACAGCACTTTCAGATGCATCGGTCGATGAAGTCTTGTGTTGATCTGACTTACGGTGTGGGAGTTATGACCTTTTAAACATGACCCTTTGTTATAGCGCCACCATCTGGTCGACATAGGTGATTTGTAGTGCCTGACTAGTGGGGGGCCTTAGGAACCCACCTACCAAATTTGGTTGGTCTACAACTTATGGGTGCTGAGCCTCAGACATTTTAGAGGAGAAAGCTTCGACGCCCCAACTAAAAAGTCAAAATGGCGGGCAAACAATATGGCGGACATAGGTGGTCCCAATAGCAAATATGTAGAGCATGTTCAGATGCATAGGTCAACAAAGTTTTGTGTTGATCTAACTTATGGTGTGGGAGTTATGGCCTTTTACATATGACCCTGGGGGCGACATAGCTCAGGAGGTAAGACCGATTGTCTGGCAGTCGAAGGGTTGCCGGTTCAAACCCCGCCCTGGGCATGTCGAAGTGTCCTTGAGCAAGACACCTAATTTAAATGAGAGACATATAAAAGACCATTTACCATTTACCATTTACCCTTTGTTATAGCGCCAACATCTGGCCGACATAGGTGATTTGTAGTGCCTGAGTAGTGGGCGGCCATAGGAACTCACCTACCAAATTTGGTTGCTCTAGGACTTATGGTTGCTGAGCCTCAGACACATTTAGCGGAGAAAATAAAAAATAATAATAATAATAATAATAATAATAATAGATACAATAGGGTTCCACCAGCTTTGCTGCTTGGACCCCTAATAAACAAAACCACATACAGTCAATTTCTATAGAACATGAAACATTTGGTACATAAATCTCAAATGAAATGTACACTATATCTCAATATACTCACAGTATTCGATCTTTGTGCTAACTCAGGTGCGCATGTGGCGGCAGGCCATCAACCCCATACAGCACTACACAACGAAAATAAACATTATTTTCGGTACACTGTACACACATTAAATGTTCTCAAACAGGAATGATAACATATCTCTGCAAAATGAATTTACAATGCTTTCAGAAAGTATTAGCCTCACAGCTCTCTCCTGAGTTACTCAGCACATGTGGATAGAATCTGCAAACATCCGATCAACTAAATTACCATCGGTGGCAAACATAACATTTTGTACTTCTATACAACCATATTAGTGTACATCTTTTGATCATTTTGTATAGAAACAATATTTGATGAATATTTACCAATTTAAAACTGCAAACGCTCCACACAAGGTGAGTCGCTCAAAATGGAAGGCTCTCTACTTCCTGCTTCCTCTCGCAAATTTCCTCTGGGGCACCTCTCAATTAGGGGATACCCAAAAAGGCACAGTGCCATCTAGTGGCTTTAGTGGGAACATATTTTCCACTCAGTTACATAAAGCACATCCATTATCTACAACATGTATATGTAAAATCCCAAAATCCCAAAATCCCAAAATCATTTTTACACTGTAATTATATACAGTAATCCTTTTGGATCGCTGTACATTTCTACAGTGTAGAGTTAGACCCCACCCCAATGAGGATGAACCTCTCTGCTTCAATCATGACTCTGAGGAGTAGAGGAACTGAAGTTAGAAAACAGCACTGACACCCTGAGGATCATTACACAAGTTTATCAAATGTGTTTTTATTGATCATTTGTATGTTTTGTAGGCTGCCCTACAGACTGCCATGAACCACACATCTTGCCATAAACATAATTCTTTAATACACCTTAATGCTCAAAACAGAGCATAATTGATGGACAAAAGACTGCAGAAGAGTTTAGGAATTGGTTCACATCTGGTGTTTGTAGTCCAGCTCTGCTGGGCCCAATATATATCCTAGAAATCAATGAAACCACATGAAATAGGCTGTTATGTGTCGTGACTGAGTGTCCTGACAGAGCCAAAGAAAGGAACTCATGAGCTCAAGAACTGAAGACAACACGGCCACAGTCATTCAGCACTTACACACTGGACATGTCAACACTCCACTGAGTCTCTACGACTTTCTCAGAACACACAAGAAGTTCATTGTATGAAAAGCTGACTAAAATCTGCCAGGCAGCCAGAGGTGGGTAGAGTAGCCAAAACCTGTACTCAAGTAAAAGTATTGTTACTTTAAAATAATAATGACTCAAGTAGAAGTAAAAGTAGTCATCCAAATAATTACTTGAGTAAGAGTAAGAAAGTATCTTGTGAAAAGACTACTCAAGTACTGAGTTACTTCATATAATCTGATTTAATGTTGAAATAAAAAGAGCAAGATGAACGTAAAAATCTAAATGTCCAAAATATAAAATTGTAAATGCTTGTCCAATAGAAATAAACCAAATATAAAATAGCCATGTGCAAATTCAAATATGGCCTTAATCATATCCCTTAAAACAATAATACAATAAAACAATACACAGGAGGTTCGTCAGAAGAGGAGGATTTTCGCTTTCTGTTGGACTCTATTAAGTCTGTATACCCTGTCAGTTTGTTGGGGTGAACCCTCTGTTGACAGAAAAAATATCAATGAGGCTACAGGGATTTATCCATTAAAATAGACTCATCATCACAACAAAGAGGAGCCTGCTCAAATTCAAACAGAAACTTTATATGTGGGAAACATAATGCTTTGTAGCACCATTATTGTACCTTATGAGGCACTTCTCCACGATATTCCAAAGTCCCATGATGCCTTGCGCGGAATATGTGCAGAACTTCCGGTTTAGCCTAAACAAACGTTATGTATGCTATGCAATGTTCCAGCGCTCACGTCTTGACTGTTGCATGCTTCACAAAAACTATTACACTACTAACTAATGCTTACATTACAGTGTGAAATATCCACATTAATACCAGTAACCTATTTAAACACACTCAATTTAAAAAATAACGTGTATTTTGACCGAAGTATTTTGAGCAATAATAGCCTACTTACATAGCAATGATGAAATCTTATGTGTTCAGTAGATGGAGACAGAGACCGTAAATCAACAATACAGTTCAATCCGCTTGTTTTGCTCCAGAAAACGATGTCATCTAGGTCTATCAGCAAACATACGGCTTAGCTATGCCCAGAAGTCCTCAATAATAATAGTATTTCCCAAGAAATTACGAATAATCGTTGACCACGTTCCGTGCTGCGTCTTTTACTGCTACCAAATGCATAAGTGAATGCGACGATAAGAAAAATTTCGGTTACGCTGACCTAAAAAACGCTATTCCAAAAGCAAAATTAGACATGTTATACATCGTTAGAAAGCTTATACTCTCACCTGCTGAATAAATGAATTGTCAAATAAGCCAGACTGTACTAAAAAGGGCGACAGCGCCGTAAACAACGCGTGTTGCTATTTTGGAAGATACCGAGGCATCACAAATGCCCGTAGGCTATATTTCACAAACGGATTGTCCAAGACAATAAATGACCACTCAGTCAAATAGTTAGCTATCCACAGCCAAAACTAACCTACAACTTACCGCCACATATTTTCTCAAGTTCGAAGTTGAGTTCTTGTAGGCTGAAATGTCCACATTTCTAGGCCGACAAAGCAGGCAGCGCATAATGTAACTACTGTTTTTGGTAGTCTGTAAGTAAAACGTAGTTTGAACGTGAGGCCAGGGGTGTTCTGCCTGCTACGAATCACCCGCCGTTGTTTCAGCCATTGTTGTCGCCCACTCATCCTTCTGTGTGCTGTGACTGGCTACGTTTGATTGGTGAAACGGAGTCATGTGGGGCTATGACAGAGCCAAAGCAAAGACCAGTCAGATTCTTTGGCTGAAGTCTCTCTGAGAGAATGAAACTAACAGAACGTGCATTGAACAAAAAATGGGTAAAAAATAAAAGTAACGAGCGGAATGTAGCCGAATATAACGGAGTAAAAGTAACATTTTTTCTTCACAAATATACTCGAGTAAAAGTGAAAAGTATGTTGCATTAAAACTACTCTTACAAGTACAATTTATTCAAAAAGTTACTTAAGTAAATGTAACGGAGTAAATATAACGCGTTACTACCCACCTCTGCAGGCAGCTATTCTAGTAGTTTGTCCCTGTATCATACTGAGAATGTTAGAATAAATCCAATAAAAAGACACTCTTTTTGTTTTTTTGACCTAACCGAAAAGAGGAAAGCTGTCCAAGCGCAACCACACTCTCCCCAAAGCACAGCTGCATAGGGATTTTATATCGTCTCGATTCACTTCATTAAATTAAACGATGAAACGTGGATGAACATGTGTGCCTGTTTCAGAGCAGAGAAATATGTGTGCCAGCATACATTTTAAAAAATTGTTAAAATATTTTTGTTTATGCAGAATTTGAATTTAGAGTAAGTGCAGTTAAGCTTTTTTTGGTGATTGCTGATGTCTCTTGAATCAGACAAAGCTTGTTGTTGATGATGGACGCCTGGATATTTATGGGCTTATAAGAATTTGGTGAAAAGTATCAAACAAAAGCAGCCTTGCAGTATATATTCCGTTTATTCCCCCGAAACCAGAAGGATATCCAGTATCTCTCACACTGACCCTCAGCATGCAGAGCACAAGTGTAAATGCACACAAAAGAGGAACTGCTCACATGTGGCATTTCCTGAATCATGCTCAGAACGAGAGGATGTCAATATTTTTATTTAGCTTTAACAAAAAATGTGTGACGTGCAACACGGAGATGCCAAAAATGTAGAAGGTGTCTCACAGTTGCTGCTCTGATGATCAAGCTACTTTTACTTCATAAAACAGCAACAGAGTCTGCCTTTGCAGTTAAATTAGATTAAGTAAAGTAGCATCAATGCGCAAAACACAAACAATGAGCAGAGAAACACCGAAAGGAGATTGGACAAAAGAGGAGCTGCACAAAGGTCAATATAACACTTGGATCGGCTGGTAAATCGAGAGCTTTGCCTTTAAGTTTATCTCCTTCTTCACCACCACCGTCCGATACAATGCCCACATTACTGCAGCTGCTGCACCTAGACAGGGGTCAATCTCCAAATCCGAAATAAGAAAACAGAAAGATTTAAATGCACTAGTCATTTATAATATACCTATTGTACAGTGAAAATGGTTGGTAAACAAATATCCATTCAATCCATCCATCCATCCAATATTCCATATTCAAGTCTGAAATATGGGCATACATGGAGCCAAGTATACCAACAAAAAAGTACATCCAAGAAAAAACAAAACAAGACAATATTAAACAATAAGTAAAATAATCACATGGGTCCTAAAAGGTTAACAACAAATTTTCACTATGGTTTTTAGGAATCTAAATTCGCGGATAAAAATGTTTGCCAAAATAATGATATTATTAACCATAAACTGTAATTCACTGTCTAAAGAGGTGAAAAATTTGTGATTATAATCCACCCATTGACAACACGTTGACAACTTCTGATTCCAAACATCAATTTAATGCATTTTTGACCCAGTTGGCCTTCCACCAGAAAAGGGAGCAAGGAAATTAAGTCAGGAAGTCAGGAAGGAAAAAATAAGCAATTGGAAGAATGCACCCTAAGATTCAATAGGGCTGGATGTGATCAAGCCTGGCTGTGTTCAATCAGCTGAATCTAATTATCAATTACATTCTGTTAATTGGTTGACTGAGTAACTAAGGGAGCAATTACTTTTTTAAATAGGTTATACAGGAGATTGATCACTTTTATCATTAAATAAATTAAATAAGAATGCAAAAAATGTCTAATATTACATTTGGTCTAAAGATCTGAAACCATTCACTGTGACACAAATGCAATAACAGAGGAAGGGGGCAAATACTTTTTTATGGCAATGCAGCTATTTCTAACATAATGTGGCTTTGAAAGAGACAATTGTCCTTCAATAGACGTAACAATTCTAATTAAGAGCAATTCGTTCCTAATTAAGAACAACTACCAGCTCATGACAATAAAGAGCTTGATTCTATGGTTGGAACAAAAACCAGCATACGCAGTGGGTCCCCTGGACCAGGGCTAAGAAGCACTGGTCAAAAACAGAGGAGCAGGAAGGAAATGTTTTAAAACTGCTCTATCGAACACAGTGGTCGATGGTTTAATACTTCCTTCATACACACCGTCAACACATTAAATTGAGAAACATCCAAATTCAGGCTTAAAATTTCCATGCAATAGTATATATTATACTGTATAATATTCATATATAGTATAGATGTAATGTTCCTGTGCTTGCGGTGGTGCTGCCACTGGGTGGCGGCAGAGGACATTCTCCTCGCTCTCACATTCCCTGCTAATTGCTGATTCGGGCCACCTGGAGTCTACCCTTTATAGGGACCTCACTCCCTCTGCTCGGTGCTCTTGCATTTTACAAGCTGCCGGTAATGCTCTGGGTATTTCGAGCGATAGGTGTGACTTACTCGATGGCTATCTGGTATGGGAGCTAAATATGTAGCAACCAGGGCACTTGGGAGTTGTCACTTTTCTTAGAAGGGTATTGTGGATAGTGTTATCTCCAGCTAGTCTCAGTCTTGAGCTGCGAGATCTTACTTACCTATGCGTTTGTTGTTTTTGGTTCTCAGTCAAGAGACTTTCGTCCTGTTTTTGAAGATTGCCTTTTGTTTGGCCTTTTGCCAGGGTTCATCCCCCTATTTCCTTTGTCCTACCTCACTTAGTGGTTGACTGCTGTTCGCAGTCAGCTTTTAGACTCCGCGTTGATTTATTGTCCGCTTCTGACGTTGCTCGCCAGCCCCCACCTTGTAATAGAGTCCTTTTTTTTTCCTTTGTTGAGATTAGATTCCATTTAAAGAATAAAAAGGCATTTGGTTTACTTAAAATGTATTGCCAATCTGTCCCACAACAACAACTGCTGAAGATTCATGGGCATGGAGAATTCATTTCTATTTCTCAGAAATGAGTGAAGACAGTGAAGATGTCAGAAAAGGATAATGAACAAAAATTATTCTATAAAGATGATTAAAAATCAAAATGGATACAAAAAAATTCTGCCAGGATAAATATCAAAAAAAAAGAAAACATTAAAGAAAAATCAAAACAAAATCCCATTTGGACATATAAAATAAAAGTGACACTGCATTCAGATGTTTTCTTTAAACAATAGCTTTTCAGAAAACACAACATGATCATATTTTTAATGAGCTGCAGTTGGTCTCAATATCCATCTCCTGGGTTCTGGAAGTCATTGTCCTCTTCTTGTGAAGTCCCAGAGTCTTTCTGATGCTTGTTTTTTACCTACACACACACACACACACACACACACCCATACACACAAGCACAAACACACATGCACGCACGTGCACACATGCACGTGCACACGCAGACACATGCACACACACACACGCACGCAAACACACACACACACACACACACACACACACACACACGCAAACACACACACACACACACACACACACACACGCAAACACATGCACACACACACACACACACACACACACACAATGTTTGCTTATTTAAACCTCCATATCTTGATCAGAGTCACACTTTGGCACTTGAAATCATTCTGTTAGTGGAGGGAGCAGGCAGGGCCTATGTTCATATCATGAAGAAAATGTGAACGTTTTCATTCAATTATAAAAATAAAAATCAGTAAACAGCAATAATATTAATCAAAAACTTGTAAAAAATTAATGAAACAATCCTTAACATATTTACTTTATGATATTTGGATTTGCCAGACTTTCATATTGTGTAAAAAATAGCACCAGTCAGAGTTAAGGAAAAGTGTCAACAGAATCCAGAGAGTCTGAGAGGTTCTCACCTCTGTTTGAACTGAGTGATTAAAAACAAATATAGATCTGATCCTGTCTTTACTACACACATCTCTGATACTGAGGGAATCTGCATACGTTTCAGAAATGTGATTAACCAGCGTAGTGGCGCCCCCTGGTGTGTATTTCTCTGTGTCACACTTGCTCACCTGCAGCACGTCATATTCAGGGCTGATGTTGGGGAGCTGCAGACTGGCATATGTGTCCCCGTCCCTCCCTCCCTTTAAAGGAAAAGACGCACAGATAGTGTGAATGTAAAACTGAGATGAAATCAGTGTTTCAGTGTTTCAGAAGAGGAGGAGGAGGAAAGGATGGTGAGACTCACCTTCAGTCTTCTAGAAAAACTGGTGACATGAAAATCAGAGTAGAGAGAGAATGTGTTATTGCCTCTGCTTATACAGTATGCCTATGCAGATCTCAGTCATTTATTGTAAGGGATGGTTCTAATTTTAGTGACATTTTACTGAAAGAATAATTGCCTTTTTGAAACTATAATACTCTCTATAATACTTTATAACACTATATAATGCTTTCAATGACTGGCTACACTTGCATTCTCATCCACTTTGATTCTTCAGGTTGTGATTGCAAATGAGTTTTCAGTTGAAAAATCTGCTAAATCGAGGTACAGTAAACATTAATAATTAGTTTTAAAACTATTATGATGAAGGTATATTTTGTCAGCATTTAGTAAATAAAAGGTCAAATTGAAAAGACGTACTCACCTTTTAATTTTGAAGATACTGAATCCAATTGTCAGCACATTCAGACAAATCAGTCCTGCTATGATAACATATAACAGCAGATAACTGCATTGTAACCCTGAAAAAAAACAGTCACGATGTAGAACTTCATTTATGCCTAAAAAAATATTGAAAGACATGACCAGACTCCTCTTGTTTACAGAAATCCAACAGTGAGAGTGTTTATGAAAAGCGTAAATATATTTATTTATTTTAAACTAACAGGCAGAGTCCTCTGCCCCTCCAATTCCATTTAATCAAATTAAGGTCTTAGAGATTATGGATATGCATCTTCATACATCACTGGATAGAAAAAAGTAGAAACATATCTTACACAGAAGTGGGAACCTACTGCCATGGCCGTACCCACCATTGAGGTCACCGAGGTCAGGACCTCGGTATTTTTTCTGAGGTGTATATAGTAAAAGTCGTGAAATTGTCTAAAAATAACTTGGCGGGGCAAACATATTGTACAACGCCAAGATAACCGACTTGCTCATCTGATCACCGTCATTGCTTGTGTGTGTGCGTGGGTGGGTGGTGAAGTGGATGATCTTGTCGTTACTACAAAATCTTTACTCAACACAGTGGTTCTTTGATCAACAACTTAAGGTAAATGGTAAATGGAAAACCCGGTTAAAATGGTTAAGGAAACCCGACAGGCAACCACTGAATCCAAGCGAAGCATGATGTAGGGTGCGTTCGCAAATAAGCTTGCGGCAGAGCACACTCCATAACATTACTGGGCTGTTTGTAAATTCTGAGCGCTGTTGGAATGTTATTCAGAGCACCGCCCTCTCGGAGTGTCCAGAGCGTACTCTGGGCACCTTGTATCAGGAGACGGAGCAGCAGAGCGAAGATCTGTAGTCTCTAAACCTAAAGTTAGACGTTTGATAGGCTAGCTCACGAAATGTAATATAATGTTAAATTGTTTAGCTAACTAGCTGCAATTGTCACAAATAGGATATTTCCAACTTACATTACTCTAGCTGTATCAGCATCATCATCCTCACTGTCCACAATTTCTTGCACAAGAGGTGCTACATTGTTTTCATTCATAAATATTGATAATCTTTTTATTTCGTCCATTTTTATCAGCCAGTTTAGATCAACTGACAGTTTTTCCGTTCGTAAATTCATATAGGAATAGAACGCTCTATTTCTTGGAAACATAGCCCTCTCATTTTTGAATAGAGCATCAGATTGCATTGGACTGCTTATAGTTCAATGTGATTAATCTAGAATAGCTCCTGTGCGGTCGCGCTACGTTAAACAGTGGCCATCCATCATGATGCCGGCTAGTTTCACTTGAGTGAATTAAGTTAAGTTAATTCCATCCATCCAATGGTAGACTGATAAACTTTCAACAGAATTATTTTCTTTAAATTCAGTGTTTGTGTAAAAGGTTGGAATTTGTGTTATAAAGAGGTAGGCTACCCCTATATATTTTTTTATTTGCATTGCAAATATTTCATTTAGAATATGTAACGTCAGCTCATTTCATTTCACGGTAGGATAATAACCTTATACATCCGGGCCGCTAAATGGCGATTTCTGCCTGTGATCAATAGGAATTATGTTTCATGCTTGGATTTCAGAATAAATCCAGCATCTAATTGTAATGCACACTAATAACTTGTCGTGCATTTTGTCGTATATTTTTCTATCATACTACAGGTTGGTAAATACTAGTGTACACAATATAATCATTAGATTTTGAAAGGTAAAGATATATAGTGTCTTGTTGTTGTTAAGGTTGAGATTAAATATCATTTTACATGAAAATGTGTTAACGTGCCAGCCAAATCCAATTGTTTACGATGCTATTCAAATTCAAACCCTGTGTTTACTTTCTTCACTGAGACAGAGAAGAAAATGAAAAGCCTCAAACAATCAAAGCTCAGCTTTGGGAAGGGAAGAGATACAGGACAAGATGAGGGGACTGATAGAAAGTAGCCAGCCAGGCTACTCAGGGAAATCCAAAAAATGTCCCCTAGCGGGCTCGGATTTTGGACCTCGGTATATCTAAAACCCTGGGTACGGCCATGCCTACTGCCTGGCAAAACATAAAAAATAAACAAAGCACCTCCACAGGATTAGTAAGGGTGGCGTAAATAGTAAACAGTTGGTAAGTCTTTAATGAGCTGTTGTAAATAGTAATAACAGGTGTTACATCATGTTTATAACAATGTTTTGTAGGCTTTATGGCATACAGCAAAAGTACACAATTGCAAACAGCCATATATGTAAATACCCCAGTGTTGCTGTGGAGACGGGAGGTGGAGCTGGAGGCTGGCGGAGCCGAGAGTGTTGGTGCTGACGCAGAGGAGAGTGGACGTGTCTCCCTGTGATTGGCGCATGGTGAGGGAGCTCCTCAGGCCTGTGTTCCCCAGCTGCTCCTCCCTGATGACTCTGCCAGTAGAGTTAGTGACCCGCAGTCCAGACACATGCCACTCCATGCTGGGAGAGGGACTCCCACGGCTCTCACAGGAGCAGCTGATCTCTGCTGCAGTTCTGCTGCAGCTCCCAGAGCCAGAGATCTGAGGCATGTCTGAACACAGGATCCACAGTTACTAATATTACAGTTGTTCACATATAACTATAATACGATGAATGCAATTATACAATAAATGCACTGAACATACATATCACATTCAGCTGTACAGTTGTTGAGTTCTCCTTGCCATGTTCATTCTGTGCTTCACAGTAGTACTGTTCACTGCCACTGGACTCAGTCACAGTGAAGGTGAGATTCTGTCCAGTTCCTACAGTGTTTATCTCTGTCCCATTCACTTTATACCAGGTGTATTTTTTCACTGCTGGGTTGGCATTACTGCTGCAGGTCAGACTCACAGAGCTGCCCACTAACACTGATCCAGAGGGACTGACTGACAATGAGGTGTTCTGAGGAAGATCTAGGAGATATAAAAATATGACATTTATTTTCTTAGTTTGTGATGAGCTATACACAATCTGATGATGTGTAAAGGTTGTGTGCTTTAAAACAGAGGTGTCCAATCTTATCTGAAAAGGTCCGTTGTGTTTTAGTTTCAGTTTTATCCCAGCATTACACCACCTGATTTAATTATTTAACTAATCAAGGTCTTGAATCAGGTGTATTAGTGCTGGCATAAAACAAAAACCTGCACCCACACCAGAATTTTTCTGAAAAGATTGGCCTTCCCTGCTATAACGGATGAGCACAACATCAGGTAATTTACATTTGCTTGTTTATGATTCTTATTTTTATCATTGTATTTATTGTCATTAATTATGATGTTAATTCTGCACAGCATACTGACCATGAAATGTGATTAATCTAGAATAGCTCCTGTGCGGTCGCGCTACGTTAAACAGTGGCCATCCATCATGATGCCGGCTAGTTTCACTTGAGTGAATTAAGTTAAGTTAATTCCATCCATCCAATGGTAGACTGATAAACTTTCAACACAATTCTTTTCTTTAAATTCATTGTTTGTGTAAAAGGTTGGAATTTGTGTTATAAAGAGGTAGGCTACCCCTATATATTTTTTTATTTGCATTGCAAATATTTCATTTAGAATATGTAACGTCAGCTCATTTCATTTCACGGTAGGATAATAACCTTATACATCCGGGCCGCTAAATGGCGCTTTCTGCCTGTGATCAATGGGAATTATGTTTCATGCTTGGATTTCAGAATAAATCCAGCATCTAATTGTAATGCACACTAATAACTTGTCGTGCATTTTGTCGTATATTTTTCTATCATACTACAGGTTGGTAAATACTAGTGTACACAATATAATCATTAGATTTTGAAAGGTAAAGATATATAGTGTCTTGTTGTTGTTAAGGTTGAGATTAAATATCATTTTACATGAAAATGTGTTAACGTGCCAGCCAAATCCAATTGTTTACGATGCTATTCAAATTCAAACCTTGTGTTTACTTTCTTCACTGAGACAGAGAAGAAAATGAAAAGCCTCAAACAATCAAAGCTCAGCTTTGGGAAGGGAAGAGATACAGGACAAGATGAGGGGACTGATAGAAAGTAGCCAGCCAGGCTACTCAGGGAAATCCAAAAAATGTCCCCTAGCGGGCTCGGATTTTGGACCTCGGTATTTCTAAAACCCTGGGTACGGCCATGCCTACTGCCTGGCAAAACATAAAAAATAAACAAAGCACCTCCACAGGATTAGTAAGGGTGGCGTAAAAAGTAAACAGTTGGTAAGTCTTTAATGAGCTGTTGTAAATAGTAATAACAGGTGTTACATCATGTTTATAACAATGTTGTGTAGGCTTTATGGCATACAGCAAAAGTACACAATTACAAACAGCCATATATGTAAATACCCCAGTGTTGCTGTGGAGACGGGACGTGGAGCTGGAGGCTGGCGGAGCCGAGAGTGTTGGTGCTGATGCAGAGGACAGTGGGCGTGTCTCCCTGTGATTGGCGCATGGTGAGGGAGCTCCTCAGGCCTGTGTTCCCCAGCTGCTCCTCCCTGATGACTCTGCCAGTAGAGTTAGTGACCCGCAGTCCAGACACACGCCACTCCATGCTGGGAGAGGGATTCCCACGGCTCTCACAGGAGCAGCTGATCTCTGCTGCAGTTCTGCTGCAGCTCCCAGAGCCAGAGATCTGAGGCATGTCTGAACACAGGATCCACAGTTACTAATATTACAGTTGTTCACATATAACAATGATACGATGAATGCAATTATAGAATAAATGCACTGAACATACGTATCACATTCAGCTGTACAGTTGTTGAGTTCTCCTTGCCATGTTCATTCTGTGCTTCACAGTGGTACTGTTCACTGCCACTGGACTCAGTCACAGTGAAGGTGAGATTCTGTCCAGTTCCTACAGTGTTTATCTCTGTCCCATTCACTTTATACCAGGTGTATTTTTTCACTGCTGGGTTGGCATTACTGCTGCAGGTCAGACTCACAGAGCTGCCCACTAACACTGATCCAGAGGGACTGACTGACAATGAGGTGTTCTGAGGAAGATCTAGGAGATATAAAAATATGACATTTATTTTCTTAGTTTGTGATGAGCTATACACAATCTGATGATGTGTAAAGGTTGTGTGCTTTAAAACAGAGGTGTCTAATCTTATCTGAAAAGGTCCGTTGTGTTTTAGTTTCAGTTTTATCCCAGCATTACACCACCTGATTTAATTATTTAACTAATCAAGGTCTTGAATCAGATGTATTAGTGCTGGAATGAAACAAAAACCTGCACCCACACCAGAATTTTTCTGAAAAGATTGGCCTTCCCTGCTATAACGGATGAGCACAACATCAGGTAATTTACATTTGCTTGTTTATGATTCTTATATTTATCATTGTATTTATTGTCATTAATTATGTTGTTAATTCTGCACAGCATACTGACCATGAAATGTGATTAATCTAGAATAGCTCCTGTGCGGTCGCGCTACGTTAAACAGTGGCCATCCATCATGATGCCGGCTAGTTTCACTTGAGTGAATTAAGTTAAGTTAATTCCATCCATCCAATGGTAGACTGATAAACTTTCAACACAATTCTTTTCTTTAAATTCAGTGTTTGTGTAAAAGTTTGGAATTTGTGTTATAAAGAGGTAGGCTACCCCTATATATTTTTTTATTTGCATTGCAAATATTTCATTTAGAATATGTAATGTCAGCTCATTTCATTTCACGGTAGGATAATAACCTTATACATCCGGGCCGCTAAATGGCGCTTTCTGCCTGTGATCAATAGGAATTATGTTTCATGCTTGGATTTCAGAATAAATCCAGCATCTAATTGTAATGCACACTAATAACTTGTCGTGCTTTTTGTCATATATATCATACTACAGGTTGGTAATTACTAGTGTACACAATATAATCATTAGATTTTGAAAGGTAAAGATATATAGTATCTTGTTGTTGTTAAGGTTGAGATTAAGTATCATTTTACATGAAAATGTGTTAACGTGCCAGCCAAATCCAATTGTTTACGATGCTATTCAAATTCAAACCGTGTGTTTACTTTCTTCACTGAGACAGAGAAGAAAATGAAAAGCCTCAAACAATCAAAGCTCAGCTTTGGGAAGGGAAGAGATACAGGACAAGATGAGGGGACTGATAGAAAGTAGCCAGCCAGGCTACTCAGGGAAATCCAAAAAATGTCCCCTAGCGGGCTCGGATTTTGGACCTCGGTATTTCTAAAACCCTGGGTACGGCCATGCCTACTGCCTGGCAAAACATAAAAAATAAACAACCCACCTCCACAGGATTAGTAAGGGTGGCGTAAAAAGTAAACAGTTGGTAAGTCTTTAATGAGCTGTTATAAATAGTAGTAACAGGTGTTACATCATTGTTTATAACAATGTTGTGTAGGCTTTATGGCATACAGCAAAAGTACACAATTACAAACAGCCATATATGTAAATACCCCAGTGTTGCTGTGGAGACGGGACGTGGAGCTGGAGACTGGAGTTGCCGAGAGTGTTGGTGCTGACGCAGAGGAGAGTGGGTGTGTCTCCCTGTGATTGGCGCATGGTGAGGGAGCTCCTCATGCCTGTGTTCCCCAGCTGCTCCTCCCTGATGACTCTGCCAGTAGAGTTAGTGACCCGCAGTCCAGACACATGCCACTCCATGCTGGGAGAGGGACTCCCACGGCTCTCACAGGAGCAGCTGATCTCTGCTGCAGTTCTGCTGCAGCTCCCAGAGCCAGAGATCTGAGGCATGTCTGAACACAGGATCCACAGTTACTAATATTACAGTTGTTCACATATAACAATAATACGATGAATGCAATTATACAATAAATGCACTGAACATACATATCATATTCAGCTGTACAGTTGTTGAGTTCTCCTTGCCATGTTCATTCTGTGCTTCACAGTAGTACTGTTCACTGCCACTGGACTCAGTCACAGTGAAGGTGAGATTCTGTCCAGTTCCTACAGTGTTTATCTCTGTCCCATTCACTTTATACCAGGTGTATTTTTTCACTGCTGGGTTGGCATTACTGCTGCAGGTCAGACTCACAGAGCTGCCCACTAACACTGATCCAGAGGGACTGACTGACAATGAGGTGTTCTGAGGAAGATCTAAGAGATATAAAAATATGACATTTATTTTCTTAGTTTGTGATGAGCTATACACAATCTGATGATGTGTAAAGGTTGTGTGCTTTAAAACAGAGGTGTCCAATCTTATCTGAAAAGGTCCGTTGTGTTTTAGTTTCAGTTTTATCCCAGCATTCCACCACCTGATTTAATTATTTAACTAATCAAAGTCTTGAATCAGGTGTATTGGTGCTGGCATAAAACAAAAACCTGCACCCACACCAGAATTTTTCTGAAAAGACTGGCCTCCCCTGTTATAACGGATGAGCACAACATCAGGTAATTTACATTTGCTTGTTTATGATTCTTATTTTTATCATTGTATTTATTGTCATTAATTATGATGTTAATTCTGCACAGCATACTGACCATGAAAAAAGCTCAAAGCAATTATTATTATTATATTATTATTATTATTATTATTATTATTATTATTATTATTATTATTATTTATACAATGATTTACAAAAGCTAACAATAATACTTTCAAATCCAGCTCTCTTACACAGAACTCTGAGAGTCAGATTGGCCTCAGATGTCTTCTGAGTGTCTCCTTGTTGCAGTGTGTAAAGTGCCCTGCAGGTGATCTTTTGCCCATGGTGGAGGTGGGAAGCAGTGAAGGTCAGAACAGAAGACACAGATTTGGTTCGATCCTCATTCTCTTGCAGGTGATCCACACTGTCACTCAGCCTGGGGGTCCATGTCAGACTTGGGGGGAGTTTGGGGCAGGGGGCTGCAGTAGAGCAGCTCAAACTCACAGAGGTCCCCTCCATCACCTCCACCCTCTCTGGGGTTATCTTGGGTTTGGGTGGAGAGTCTAGGAGACATGGAGACATGAGGACGGGTTACTGTCTGTCTCAGCATTGGAGAGACACACAGCATTCAGAGCACACACTGACCAGCACATCAACAGTATTTAACAGACAGTATTTACCACGTGAAATCTAAAGGCGACGTAGCTCAGGAGGTAAGACCGATTGTCTAACAGTCGGAAGGTTGCCGGTTCAAACCCCGCCCTGGGCGTGTCAAAGTGTCCATGAGCAAGACCCTAACTGCTCTGGCGAATGAGAAGCATCAATTGTAAAGCGCTTTGGATAAAAGCGCTATATAAATGCAGTCCATTTATCATTAAAGACAAGTCAATTTCATTCTTTATTTTCTAACCAAGGTGCATTTCTCATAGAGGATAGTATTTCTGTTTTTGCTACCTAATTTTAAAAGCATAGGGTCTCAACACCAACACAACGGCACAAAGTGAAAAAGGCAAATGCAGTACCTTGTGCATTAATTTTGACAGCTGTAGGAAAATTATACACTTTACAAAAATAGCTTGCAATGTTGCTGCCGAAATGTTGGAGATAAAAATCTACATTGGAGTAAACAGAGTGTGCGACCTTTCTTTCTTTTTTAAGTTTTACTATATCCTTCTGGTTTGCAACTCGCTAAAACAAGGTGTGCGTTTTCCTTTTCACTTTTGGTATTTCTGATATAAGACAGCATTTCTATCTCCTCCACCTAATAAAAATGTAAGGTCCTAGCATAAACACAATGGCACACAGTAAAAAAATAGGCATAACAGCAAATTCAGTACCTTGTACATTAAGTTTGATAGCTGTAGGAAAAGTATACTTGAGATTCGAGGATTCCAATCTGAAGAAATAATCATCACTGTAAGATGGAGGGAAGTGATCCAGAATTGTGGTGCAGTTCTTCATCTGCAGTTGCCCAATTAATCTTCCTTCAATTCCGTTCTCAGTTCTGCTGGAATCAAACACGGTTGTACCCCAATATCCACTTTTTCTCCAGATTCCTTTAGCCTTAGCTCTCAGATCTTTGTCGTATTCAGATTGTATTTCAAATGTGCAGGGCATCAGCACACAGGATCCACTCAGAGCTTCTATACTCTGAGGCATCTGGAGTGAAAACTCTCTCCCCAGGGCACCTGCAACACACACAACACAGCTCTGTAAATACAGCAGCTATATGGGGACTGGATCAGCTTTATACACAAACAACAGCACCTTTACTGACCTCAAAACACTTTGCTGTGGGGATGTTTTTTATTCAAATTTAATACAACAAAGGTTTCACTGACTGAAATATATATACGAAAAACATTTTTTTAATACTATAATAATTTACAGTAATCCCTTTGGATCGCTGTACGTCTTTCCGGTATAGAGTTAGACCCCACCCCTTTAATGACCCACCTTGCAGCAGGCAGCCAATGAGGATGAACCTCTTCACTTCAGTCATGACTCTGAGGAGTAGAGGAACTGAAGACAACACAGCCACAGTCATTCAGCCCTTACACACTGGACATGTCAACACTCCACTGAGTCTCTACGACTTTCTCAGAACACACAAGAAGTTCACTGTACGAAAAGCTGACAAAAATCTGCCGGGCAGCTCTTCTCGTAGTTTGTCTCCGTATCCTGTTGAAAATGTTGAATGAAAATTCATTCAATAAAAAGGCGCACTTTTAGTTTTATTGACCTAACCGAAAAGAGGAAAGTTGTCCAAGCGCAACCACACTCTCCCCAAAGCACAGCTGCATAGTGATTTTATATCGTCTCTATTTACGTCATTAAATTAAACGATGAAACGTGGATGAACGTGTGCCTGTTTCAGAGCAGAGAAATATGTGTGCAAGCATACATTTAAAAAATTGCTAAAATATTTTTGTCTATGCTGAATTAAAAATTAGAATAAGTACTGATGCTGCAGTTAAGCTTCTTTTGGTGATTGCTTGTGTCTCTTGATTCAGACAAAGCTTGTCGTCGATGATGGTACCTAGATATTTATAGCCTTATTAGAATTGGTTGAAAAGTATCAAATAAAGCAGACTTTCAGTATATTTCCTTTTTTTACCCCAAAACCAGAAATCTGAATTGTATTGAATTTTACTCAAAAATACAAAAAAATGTATTTATTTTTTCTAAATCAGAATTTGTTTGTTTAATACTTTCGTCACAAATCTGATTTCATAGCAGAGCAGTGTTGGGTATAACATCTTCGCAACGGGCAAACAATCTCCATGTTACGTAGCGACTCCGTCCCACAGACAGAGCCTATTAAAGAAATAGCTTGTGTTATGTAATTGAATCAAATGTGACCAATTATAAATTACTTCCAATTCCAGTGCACATGGCAAAATGACTTTGGATTTAAATGGCAAAAAAGTAAAAATGTTTATTAAAATTGCAGCGTCCTTTCAGTGTACACAATGTGTATTTTGACGTACACTTTAAATAGCCTGTATGAGCCACAGTTTATCACAATATACCATAATATTTGAGGAATACAATGTTTACAGTCAATCTGAAATTTCTCTACCTTCGGGAAAATTATATAATCACTGACAAGCACAATATTTCTTGAGAAAAATAATCTTAATGTGTTTCCATTATAGACAGAATAAATCAACTTCAGTGCAGTTCTTTTTAATTAAATAGTAACAGCCTGAATACAAACTGTAGTTTGACTGAGCCCAGCGCTACACAGGTGGAAATATACTTACTGTAGAACAGAAGAACATCCAGTCTGTCTCCACTGCACACTGACCCTTAGCCTGCAGTGCACAAGTATAAATGCACACAAAAGGGGAACTTCTCATATGTGGCTTTTCCTGAATCATGCTCGGAACGTGATGCTGTGAATATTTTTGTTTAACTTTCACAGAAAATGTGTGACATGTGCAGCACGAACATGCCAAAAATGTAGAATGTGTCTTACAGTTGCTGCTCTGGTGATCAAGCTACTTTGACTTCATAAAACAGCAACAGAGTCTGCCTTTGCAGTTAAATTAGACTGTAGCATTAATGGGCAAAACATAAACAGTCAGCAGAGAAACAGGAGATTGGACAAAAGAGGAGCGACTGCACAAAGGTCACATATAACACTCGGATCGGCTGGTAAATCGAAGCTTTGCCTTTCAGTTCAGCTCCTTCTTCACCACCACCGTCTGATGCAATGCCCACATTACTGCAGCTGCTGCACCTAGACAGGGGTCAATCTCCAAATCCGAAATAAGAAAGAGGATAGATTTAAATGTACTAGTCATCTATAATATACCTATTGTACAGTGAAAATGGTTGGTAAACAAATATCCATTTTCCATATTCAAGTCTGAAATATGGACACACATTGAGCCAAGTATGCCAACATAAAAGTACATCCAAGAAAAAACAAAACAAGACAATATTAAACAATAAGTAAAATAATCACATGGGTCCTAAAAGTTTAACAACAATTTTCACTATGGTTTTTAGGAATCTAAATTTGCGGATAAAAATGTTTGCCAAAATAATTATATTATTAACCATAAACTGTAATTCACTGTCTAAAGAGGTGAAAAATAAGTGATTGTAATTTACCCGTTGACAACATGTTTACAACTTCTGATTCCAAATATAAATTTAATGCAAAAAAAAAAGGTTTTCTGATCCAAAATTAAAAGTTGAAGTTTTACTCTTAAAGTCAATATTTCTCTTTGCTAAATGTATTTCTTTTCTCGCAATAAAAAATGCTTTGCTTGATACTTTCATACATCAGAAAAAAAATGCATGTGAAAATTATGTTTAAAAAAAAATTTAAAAAACCTTTACACAAATCAGATTCCAAAGCAGAGCAGTAGTCTCAATGGCCAGATTGCCTCCACAATAAGTTCCCCTATCCACCCCAGACAGAGTGTGACAGAGTGCATATACTGGCCCTATGTAGGTTTTAAGTCATGTAATTGTTGACTCAAATGTGATCTAGCATAAGTTCCTTGCGACTCCATTTGATATGGAAAAGTGACTTTGGATTAAAATGGCAAAAAGGCTTATTAATATTGTGGTCTTATTTCAGTGAATATAATGTGCATTCTCACATGCATGTAAGAGCTGCAATTTCTCAGAAAATACATCAATAACTGTGACATTGTTTATACTCAAACAGTAAGCATAGACAGTGAGTGTAAACAGTGTTTATACTAAAAACTGTAATTTCTCTATCTTTAGGCAAAAAAATTAAATCAGGGACCACCACAATGTTTCCTGAGACGCTTTCATTACAAACAGGATAAAGGACCTTCAGTACAGTTCTTTTTAATTAAATTTTAATAAAAGTGTAAGCATGAAGATAATCTGTAGTTTGATTAAACCAAGCGCTACACAGGTGGAAATACACTTACAGTAGAACAGAAGAATATCCAGTCTGTCTCCACTGCACACTGACCCACAGCATGCGGTGCACTAGTATAAATGCACACAAAAGAGGAACTTCTCATATGTGGCTTTGTGTGAAACATGCTCGGAACTGGAGGCTGTGAATATTTCTGATCAACTTTCATAGAACGTGTGAACAACATACCCACACTTTTATGAAGCAACTACTCAAATTCAACTTCTTTTTCTCTGTAATACAACAATAATACAAGCATGCCAAAATAGATCAATTGCATTACAATTTTTGCCCTGATAATGAAACTACTTTGAAGCAATAACACAGTAAACGAGTCTGCATTTACAGTTAAAGTAGAATAAGCAAATTAGCATTACTGCCCAAAACACAAACAGTCATCAGAGAAACATCCAATAGAGAATGGACAAAAGAGGAGTTACTGCACAAAGGGCAATATAACACTCTTAACCAATCAGACACCTACAATCACTATGGAAACACTGCAAAGAGAATTTGAATAAAACCCTCAAATATTTCCCCTCCTGTCACAAAGTTATATTTGATACACAGATGAAGTTATTCTGCATGCTCAGCGCCTTTGAAACAAAGGCATCAGTAATATGTTTTGTTCATGTATCCTCAATGAAGCACCTGTTCTCATGTATTTATTCTGACTAAAATAGTTTAGTTCCTATTGTGTTTTGATAAATTAATCGCACCTTAATGTTTGTTACACAGCATGTACACACACACACACACACACACACACACACAGGTTACAGTCACACATGAAATGAATGAATAAAAACGTGACTATCTGCTTATAGCATTTGTCGTAGTTTCTGTAACAAGATGGCGTTTTACGGGGTGGAGTAGTTAGCCCCACGCCCAGCCCCCAACCTGGAGGGCCAGGTGCTGATTTTCTTCTGGCCTCTACCCTGAAATCTTCCCGGCTCGGTTGGACCTGCTGGGGGTATGACCCCCGCCGATATAGCCTTCAGAGTCATAGAGGCACACAAGCCTCCCCACCGCGGCAAGGTAAAGGCAAAGGGCAGGTCTTGCCAAGTTTCCATGAACTAAAATGAAGGCACACATTTTATCTGCTACAAGCGAGTGGGGACACACCCTCTCTTTTCCTGGCCTGTGCATACTTAATTAATGATCAGGGATCCCCCTTGATTTCTCTGCCTTTTTGTATTTTTTTATTAACGGTTCAGATGAGTTGACAACATAACATATCTTTTTAAGGTCATAGGAAAATTATCCCTCTCCTAGTAAGCATCATGATGACACATTAAATATCAATATTTTAAGTTATTTTCATGAGTGACAGCTTTGGCTATTATGGGTATGTTTGAGAGCTACTATGAGGAGACACTAGATCAGGCAACATTTAAGCCATGTTTCACAGCCAGCAGTGCCATGACTTCTGCTTTAATCCAGGATGAGCGGACCCAAATGTCCAACATAGTGCCTGTAGGTATATTTGTTTAAGGTACAGAATTGCAAAAGTATGAGGACTGCAAACATGGGGGGTCTCAGCTCCCCCTCAACCCCCCCCCCCCCCCCCCACACCCCCCCTCTCATTGACACACACACTCACATTATCATTTTTTCTTTTGTTTGAGCAATAACGAGTCATTTGATCACTGTGAACAGCATCATTGACATTGTTGTAATCTTCCCCAGTTTTAATAAAACTTTGAAGTACTATTGTCATTATTTCTCAGTTATAGCATAGCGAAGCTACTCAACTACAAGTTTAATGTTTTACTGAAGTTCTGATGGTAGAAAATTTGTACAAATTTGAAATTCATTTTTCTCATGTTGAGCTTTCTTCAAATTCAATTATTGTAAAAAGTGACAGCCCTATTCTGGACCTCCAGCACAAGAACATCAGTTTCATCTTTGGAGAAGTTTCTTCTGACGAGGATATCCTCATCTTCAATTGCAGTGGTAGACCATGGAACTTGGTAGTACGTGAGAGCACAAAACACACGGCTCTTCAAGGGAATGTAAAGACATCATTTGATTGGCTATGATTGAGTCCAGCTGCAACACACCCACTGATGATTTATTCAGCACAATCCAGCCCGTTTTCCACCTGTGCCGTGCACTGTGAGCTGTGCACTCTTTGCCTCCGGCCGCGACAATATCTAAATTCAGTAGCAAGGCCTAGTGCACCCATGTGATGCACCACCGATGAGCTGCGTGCCATTTATTCAGGAAAATAGTGCCAACAAGTCTAATTAAGGGAAATTAGTCTCTAATTAATTAAGAACATTTATCAGCTTGTTACAACACGGGGCTCATTACTATGGTTGGAACAAAAACCAGCAAACACAGTGGGTTCCTAAGGCTGAGAAACACTGATCAAAAACAGGAAGCCAAAACTTTTACAACTGCCTGATCAAGTACAGTGGTTAATGGGTCAACGCTTCCTTCCTTTCTACAGGGTAAAACCATCCATGCGGAAATTATTCAAGCCTTAAACAGTGCATTCTGGCTCTGATTACTTTCAGAGCACATTCTGCACATTTCTACGTGTCTGGTCGCAGTATAGAGACAATAATACATTACGTTTTTGCACATTCAGGTCATTCAAGTTTATTTTTATTTTTATCCTGATTTACATGCTTTTTTTCACACAGTACGTATAATTGTTTTAATGGCATCTAAAGAAACAAGCACGAAACCGTCCAGACCCACGGCGCAACTTGGAGAACTATATTTTTTATACAGTATTTAGTATATAATATATACGTATATATATTTATTATATTATATAGTATATATATATTTTATATATAGTAATATATTTCTATATTAAGTAAAATCAGGATGTAAAATGTAAAAAATGTAAAATCATCCAGAAAACAGGGAGCTCAAAACAAAAACAAAATACTTAAGGCAGGGTATTACTCTCAGAGGGCACTAGATCAAAGGCCAGCACGAAACAGCAGGCTTGAAGGCTCAAGACTGAATGAGGAGCAAAGCAACTAAGACAAAATAAATATTACAACCAATAAGCTCCCAAATTGCAAACAGGTGAACACATAATCAGAGTTCATGATGATTATGTAGCCCCCCTGACGACCAGCAGGAGGGGGTGCAACTTGAATCCTCACAGACAACCCTTAAAACATGACGCAAATTCTTTTTTCGAGGCTTACCTCAATTTCCCATATGAGCAATGGCTGTTCCTCCACACACAAAATGTGGACGGGCCCCTCCCACTGCCTCTCCCACAGCCCATTGCATTTTATTACTGGCGTTTAGCAGACACTCTTATCCAGAGTGACTTACACAACTTTTTACATAGCAATTACATTGCATCCATTTATACAGCAGAATATATACTGAAGAAATGCAGGTTAAGTACCTTGCTCAAGGGTACAATGACAGTGTCCAATGTGGGAATCGAATCTGCAACCTTTAGGTTACAAAACCAGCTCCTTGCCCATTATACTACACTGCCCCTCCCCTTAAATCTCCCACTGCCTCTCCCCATCCTTGTTCTTCCCTTTCTTGGTTTTGCTCTTCAGTGCCACCTGTGAATAGACCACGTCGGCCCCTCGGCCTGCAGCCCCATCACAGGCATCCTGGCCCTGTGTCTCCACGGGCCGGGGGGAGTGCTTGATCGAGGCGTAGTGCATGGCTTCCAGCTCCGCCCTGTTTTGGCCCTCTGCCCAGGGCGGTGTCTGTGGGTCTGTCCCTCCCAGCTGTGGGTCCCTGTGCTGGGCGGTTGCCATGGTGTGGTTGGCATAGACGGGTTCTTCTGCTGCTGGGGGGGGACTCTGCAAAGCAAGTGTGTTTATATTTATAACCGTATGCATTTCTCAACTGCTCCTATCTGCGACCTTCTGGCTATGTGTGTGTGTGTGTGCGCGTGTGAGTGTGTTTGTGCGTGGGTGTGAGTGCATGCATGTGTGTGTGCATGTGTGTGAGTACGTGTGTGTGCGTGTGCATGTGGGCATGTGTGTGAATGCGTATGTCTGTGTGTGTGTGCGAGTGCGTGTGTGTGCGTGTGTGTGAATGCATGCGTGCAAGTGTGTGTGGGTGTGTGTGTGTGTGTTTGTGGGTGTGAGACAGAGAGCGTGTGACACAGGGCTCAGACTCACCACATCCGTCAGTGTGAACCCTCCGCTGTCCTTCCTTCTATATTCAGAACACTGGCTGTCTCTTTTATTCCTAAAAATAACACACAACATCGCTGTCAACATACTGCACACACCCCGCTTTAAGTATAATCACCATGGAGATCAATTATACATTTTAAGAATTTAGGTCATGTTTTAATACTTTATTTAATAACTTTATTTTATGTATGACCAACACATCATTCACAACCACGCCCCTCCACCCCACCCCTACAAATCGCAAGTCAGTTTGGCCAGTGTAATTGATGACAATGAAAAACCTGCACACACACCGGCCCTACAGGAATGGAATTGCCTACCCCTGCTTTTGAATCGCCTTCGTGATGAGGCATGTAATCGCCATGGCACCAGCTCCAGCAGCTGCACCAATCAGCAGTGAGGTAATGCTGAAACCTGAACAAAGAACATTTGAGTTAGATACCAAGAAAAACCCTTCGGACAAAAAAAGAGGGGAGAAACAGGCTGAAAAATAAAGCTTAAATGACATAGGAGTGCTGCACTTGGTCGTGATATTAAACTTCCACATGTAAGTAAGTGTCAGGTGCTCTTCAGGATGTGCAGCAGTGGCTTTAACAACTGCCTAAAAAATAGTATTAACTCTGTATTCCAGCGGTGGGGTTTAACAGTTCAACACTAAAAACCGCAATTAACAAAAAACTACAATTTACAACAAAAAAAAAAAAGGGGGGGACAAATCTACCTCCTCACTGAGACCAGGGAAGCTTGTAGCTCTAAGGGTCTCTATCCTTTAAGTCTCCTACTAAAGGAGGGGCTTTAGTCTATCACTTCCACCCCCCCCCCCCGCCCACCTCCCCCCCACCATTTTTAGGGATGTTTTAGCACATTCACTGTAGGTATTCGTATGCACGAACACCATCAAAAGTCATAGAATGTAACGTATTCCATGTAGAATACATCCTAATAGCGATTTTGACCCACTGTGACCATTCAGTAAATACAGCATAGGTATTGTGACCGTGTAGCAACTCCTCCTGTGTCAGAACAGCAGTCACAATACTTTAGCAAATCTGGCACTGAATGTGTTCGGGTTGTCATGGCCCACAATTTTTTCAGTGCCGTACAATGGGGTAGTTGGGAATCATAGTTTTTTCTGTGGTTCTCTGTGTATTAGTGGCTCCTTTATATGCATGTCATTTAAAGGCATATTTTGACATGTTATTCCTGTGATAACTTGGTGACAGTGATTGCTATTATGAAGGCTATTTGTTTATGTTTTGTGAAGTCACGTTGGTTGTTTTTTTTTTTTTTAACTATGTAAGCCTGGCCATGTGACCTGGTCAGTGGCCAATGAGTCATTTTAAAAGGACGGAAATCCACACTGAATTTGTACCCTTAAACCCACCCTTAATGTAAATGCATCACAATGTGTTTCTCTGTACATTAGTACATGACAGATAACATGTTAAAAAAGAGAAGTGTGCTTCCATTTACCCCAGTGTTGCTGTGGAGATGGGACGTGGAGCTGGAGGCTGGCGGAGCCGAGAGTGTTGGTGCTGACGCAGAGGAGAGTGGGCGTGTCTCCCTGTGATTGGCGCATGGTGAGGGAGCTCCTCAGGCCTGTGTTCCCCAGCTGCTCCTCCCTGATGACTCTCTCAGTAGAGTTAGTGACCCGCAGTCCAGACACACGCCACTCCATGCTGGGAGAGGGATTCCCACGGCTCTCACAGGAGCAGCTGATCTCTGCTGCAGTTCTGCTGCAGCTCCCAGAGCCAGAGATCTGAGGCATGTCTGAACACAGGATCCACAGTTACTAATATCACAGTTACACACATATAACGATAGTATGATCAATGTAATTATCTAATAAATGCAAGCGTTGAACATACATATCACATTCAGTTGTACAGTTTTTGATTTCTCTTTTCCATGTTTATTCTGTGCTTCACAGTAGTAGTGTTCACTGCCACTGGACTCAGTCACATTGAAGGTGAGATTCTGTCCAGTTCCTACAGTGTTCATCTCTGTCCCATTCACTTTATACCAGGTGTAGTTCTGCACTGCTGGGTTGGCATTACTGCTGCAGGTCAGAGTCACAGAGCTCCCCGCAAACACTGATCCAGGACTGACTGACACTGTGTTCTTAGGAGGATCTAGGAGATGTGAAAATATGGTACATGTACAATTAATTTTTATTTTAGTTTGTGTATACACTTTAAAAAAGCATTTGTACTGATTTTGCTATAAATATGTTTTACCTTAAAAGGACAAAGATAACATGTCACTAACACTTGGCCCAAAACATAAAACTGAACACAGAAATACAATGAGGGAAAGGATTTATAGTCTGACAATAAAAATCACGACTGATTGGATGGAAAAACTGAACTGGATGGAAAATTAATTCTCTTGTGGACTTTTTCATAAGACAGATGGTAAACCCAGCTCTCTTACATAGAACTCTGAGAGTCAGACTGGCCTCAGATGTCTTCTGAGTGTCTCCTTGTTGCAGTTCGTAAAGTGCGCTGCAGGTGATCTTCTGCCCATGGTGGAGGTGGGAAGCAGTGAAGGTCAGAACAGAAGACACAGATTTGGTTCGATCCTCATTCTCTTGCAGTTGATCCACACTGTCACTCAGCCTGGGGGTCCATGTCAGATTTGGGGGGAGTTCAGGACAGGGTGCTGCAGCAAAGCAGTTCAAACTCACAAAGGTCCCCTCCATCACCTCCACCCTCTCTGGGGTTAACTTGGGTTTGGGTGGAAAGTCTAGGAGACATGGAGACATGAGGACGGGTTACTGTCTGTCTCAGGATTGGAGAGTCACACAGAACTCAACACAAACTAATCACCACAATAACAGTCTGACTAACATACAGTATTTACAATGTGTAATCTACTAACAAGTCATGTCTTTTGCATTCTTTTTTTTTCTACATCCAATGTGTAATTCTGATATAAGACAGCATTTCTATCTCCTCTACCTAATTTTAAATATGTAAGGTCCCAGCATAAACACAATGGCACACAGTAAAAAAAAAGGCATAACAGCAAATTCAGTACCTTGTACATTAATTTTGACACCTGTAGGAAAATTATACATGAGAGGAGTCTGGGATTCCAATCTGAAGAAATAAGTATCACTGTGAGTCAAAGGGAAGCGATTCAGGATTGTGGTGCAGTTCTTCTCCTCCAGTTTTCCAATTAATTTTCCCTTAATTTTGTTCTCAGTTTTATTGGAATCAAACATGATTTCACCGTCAGTTCCACTTTTTTTCCAGATTCCTTTTGCCTCAGCTGTCAGATCTGTGTCATATTCAGATTTTATTTCAAATCTGCAGGGAATCAGCACACAGGATCCACTCAGAGCTTCTATACTCTGAGGCATCCTGACTTCAAACTTTCTCCCCAGGGCACCTGTAACACACACAACACAGCTCTGTAAATACAGCAGCTATATGGGGATTGGATCAGCTTTATACACACACAACAGCACCTTTACAGACCTCACAACATCTAATACAGAATATTTGTGTGTGGATGGACTGTTCTTGCTGACACTGTCTGATCACGTCCTGCATAGACATTCGCTTTTAACCATTTCTGATCCTATTTACAGATGTCTTTCTCATTGATTTAAAGGCAGATGTCATTTTAGTTCTTGTTCCTATGGAACCACTAGCCAGGTGACCAGTCTTTGTGACTAATGCTCCTGCCATCCGTGCTGCAATAATGGACCCTCTTTCAAAGCCACTTTGATCGTTTCCTCTTTCTATCTTGATCTAAAATTGAGGTCTACTTGGCCTGCTCATCAATTTTATGCATGGTACAGAGCATGATAGGATGTTAATTGTGTCAGGTTTCTGTTCCTGTTTTCGGTTTATTCCTTTCTGGGCCGCCAGATGGCGGTAGTTCTGTTCCTTTTCCCTGTGTAATTGTATCAAAATGACGCCAAGTTACGGTACTACAAACAATATAGGCTATCTTGCATCACCGAAATTAAATAAAATGTATTCCAAAGCAATGCTACCCAATATTTCCTCAATTCTTTCAAGTCACTTTGCCCTGTGTTTTGTAATCTTACCATTTTACAATGTCATGCAAACTTTGTGTCAGATCAAAGTGTCAAATATTTCGAATTGCCTCATGGAACACATTGAAATATATGTGGAAAACTGCTGGCCAGTAACTACAGGAAGCACATTTCTCCAGAAAACATATGTTTATACTTGCTTTATACTTGTTTATACGGAGATAAGAATCAGCAAACCCGTAGAATTAGAGCCCCCTAGGTTGCAACTTGTGTACCCTTCTGTCCTGCTCCGTTGTCTGTTATTTCGTGGAGATGCACTTCTAGTGTTTGTAAGGTTTATCTCATAAAAAACACGTTTTCAACGTACAAAAATGCCAAGTTACTCACACATACAAGACATACACCGTCTATAACTCATTGATTCAGACTGACAAAATCCAGGCCTGCCATTAAAAGTATTGATATCAAAATGACGCCAAGTTACGGTACTACAAACAATATAGGCTATCTTGCCTCACCCAAATAAAATAAATCTTTTTAGCAGAATGGGCATGTATATATATATATGTATATATATATATATATATATATATATATATATATATATATATATATATATATATATATATATATCAGTTTAAATGTATATATATCAAAAATGATTTCATTAAATATTTCCTGTTTGGCCCCTATATATATATATATATATATATATATATATATATATATGTATATATTAATACAACACTGATTTTACTGACTGAAATCAGTAAATATTGCAATCATAATTAATATAAAGCACATTCATTATCTACAAAATGTATATGTAAAAACACCAAAATCCCAAAATCATGTTTTTACACTGTAATTATATACAGTAGTCCTTTTGGATCGTTGTACATTTCTACAGTGTAGAGTTAGACCCCACCCCTTTAATGACCCACCATGCAGCAGGCAGCCAATGAGGATGAACCTCTCTGCTTCAATCATGACTCTGAGGAGTAGAGGAACTGAAGTTAGAAAACAGCACTGACACCCTGGGGAACATTACACAAGTTTATCAGATGTGTTTTTATTAATCATTTGTATGTTCTGTAGGCTGCCCTGCAGACTGCCATGAACCACACACCTTGCCATAAACATAATTCTTTAATACACCTTAATGCTCAAAACAGAGCATGATTGATGGACAAAAGACTGCAGAAGGGTTTAGAATGCATATTCAAATAAAACAATTATATTTGTTCAGGAATTGGTTCACATCTGGTGTTGTCTGTAGTCCAGCCCCGCTGGGCCCAATATATATCCTAGAAATCAATGAAACCACATGAAATAGGCTGTTATGTGTTGTGACTGAGTGTCCTGACAGAGCCAAAGAAAGGAACTCATTAGCTCAAGAACTGAAGACAACACGGCCACAGTCATTCAGGCCTTACACACTGGACATGTCAACACTCCTCTGAGTTTCTAAGGCTTTCTCAGAACACAGAAGAAGTTCACTGTATGAAAAGCTGACTAAAATCTGCCGTGCAGCTCTTCTAGTAGTTTGTCCCTGTATCCTACTGCAAATGTTAAAGTGCATCCAATAAAAAAGCGCTCTTTTTGTTTTTTTTGACCTAACCGAAAAGTGGAAAGTTATTCAAGAGCAACCACACTCTCCCCAAAGCACAGCTGCAGAGGGATTTTATATCGTCTCGATTCACTTCATTATATTAAACGATGAAACGTGGATGAACATGTGTGCCTGTTTCAGAGCAGAGAAATATGTGCGCCAGCATACATTTAAAAAAAAAATGTTAAACTATTTTTGTTAATGCAGAATTAGAATTTAGAGTAAGTGCAGTTAAGCTTTTTTTGGCGATTGCTTGTGTCTCTTGATTCAGACAAAGCTTGTTGATGATGGTGCCTAGATATTTATGGGCTTATAAGAACTGGGTGAAAAGTATCAAACAAAAGCAGACCTGCAGTATATTTCCGTTTTTTCCCCCCAAACCAGAAGTCTGAATTGTACTGAATTTTACTTGTAAATACAAATAAATGTATTTCTTTTGTCTTAATCAGAATTTTTTTTGTTTTACACTTTTGTCACAAATCTGACTCCATAGCAGAGCAGTGGTAGGTACGACATCTTTTTGACCTGCAAACTATCTCCATGCTACGTAGTAACTGTCCCACTGACAGAGCCTAATGAAGACATAACTTGTGTTATGTTGTTGACTCAAATGTGACCAAGCATAAATTACTCGCCATTCCAGTGCACATGGCAAAATGACTTCGGATTAAAATGGAAAAAAGTCAAAAGGCTTATTAATATTGTGGTGTCCTTTCAGTGCATATAATGTGTATTCTGATGCACACATTAAATTGTCTGTATGAGCTGCAGTTTATCACAGTATACCGTAATATTTGAGGAATATGATGTTTAGACTCAACTGTAATTCCTTTACCTTAGGAAAATTATAAAATCACTGCCAACCACAATATATCTTGAGAAAAATAAACTTAATGTGTTTCCATTATAGACATAATAAATCAACTTCACTGCAGTTCTACTTAATTAAATGCCAATGATAGTTGCAGCCTGAATATAATCTGTAGTTTGACTGAGCCAAGTGCTACACAGGTGGAAATATACTTACTGTGGAACGGAAGAATATCCGGTGTCTCTCCACTGCATACTGACTCTCAGCATGCAAAGCACAAGTATAAATGCACACAAAAGAGGAACTGCTCACATGTGGCATTTCCTGAATCATGCTCAGAACGAGAGGATGTCAATATTTTTATTTAACTTTCACAGAAAATGCGTGACGTGCAACATGGAGATGCAGAAAATGTAGAAGGTGTCTTACAATTGCTTCTCTGATGATCAAGCTACTTTGACTTCATAAAAAAGTAACAGAGTGTGCCTTTGCAGTTTAATTAGAATAAGTAAAATAGCATCAATGCACAAAACACAATCAGCAGAGAAATACCAAAAGGAGAATGGACAAAAGAGGAGCTAATGCAAAGGTCAATATAACACTCTTAACCAATCAGACATCTACATTATTTAAGTGACACATGTAAAGTAAAAACCCTCCAATGCACATGCAAAGTGTCTTTTGATGCACAAGTTATTCTGCACTTTTACTGCCTTTGATTAAAAGACATTGGAAACCTGTATTATTCAATATATCCTTATGAATGCACATGTTCTCATTTACTCATTCTGATTAAAATTCTGATTGTATTGTTTTACTGTGTTGTGATAGTTAATCTCACCACAATGCACATTATATAGAGCGTGCATGCTCTCCAGGACAAGAGTTGCAGACCCCTGGACTAAGCCAATGTCCTGACCAATGTCTTGTTTCTCTTGTTCAGCAGTAGTTTCCACTTCACTACTCTCCCAAGGATCTCATTTTTGCACAGCCTCTTTCTTGTTGTGGAGTCATGACACTGACCTTAGCTGAGACTAGAGAGGCCTGTAGCAGCCAATAATGTAATAACTAATTACATTTTTAATGATTTTTATTAACCCAGCTAATAATGTAATAACCAGTCAATAATGTAATAACTTATTACATTATGTGCAAAAAGTTATTACGTTATTGGTTCAGAAATTTTATTACATTATTGGTCAGTTATTACATTATCGGCTTTTATTACATTAAGAACGGAAAAATTATTACGTTATTGGCAGTTATTACATTAACGGTAGTTATTACATTATTGGCTGCTACAGCCCCCTTCCTCTGTTATTGCATATGTGTCACAGTGAATGTTTTTAGATCTTTAGACCGAATGTAATATTAGACATTTTTGTTGCATTTTTATTTCATTTATTTTATGAAAAAAGTGATCTCAATCTCCCGTATCACCTATTTGAAAAAGTAATTGCTCCCTTAGTTACTCAGTCAACCAATTAACGGAATTTAATTGATAATTAGATTCAGCTGATTGAACAGAGCCAGGCTTGATCACAACCAGCCCTATTGAATCTTAGGGCGCATTAGGAGTGGCAGAGAAGTATGTAAGAGTGGTGCAGGATATGTATGAGGGAAGTGTGACAGCAGTTAGGTGTGCGGTAGGAGTGACGGATGGGTTCAAGGTAGAGGTGGGATTACATCAAGGATCAACTCTGAGCCCTTTCTTATTTGTAATGGTGATGGACAAGTTGGCGAATGAGATCAGGCAGGAGTCTGCGTGGACTATGATGTTCGCGGATGACATTGTGACCTGTGGTGAGAGTAGGGAGCAGGTTGAGGTGAGCCTGGAGAGGTGGAGGTATGCACTGGAGAGAAGGGGAATGAAAGTCAGTAGGAGCAAGACGGAATACATGTTCGTGAATGAGATGGAGGACAGCGGAATGGTGAGGATGCAAGGAGTAGAGGTGGCGAAGGTGGATGAGTTTAAATACTTGGGGTCAACTGTTCAAAGTAACGGGGAGTGCGGAAGAGAGGTGAAGAAGAGAGTGCAGGCAGGGTGGAGCGGGTGGAGAACAGTGTCAGGAGTGATCTGTGAAAGAAGGGTACCAGCAAGAGTGAAAGAGAAGGTTTACAAGAGGGTAGTGAGACCAGCTATGAAGACGGTGGCACTGAAGAAAAGACAGGGGACAGAGCTGGAGGTGGCAGAGTTGAAGATGCTAAGATTTTCATTGGGAGAGACGAGGTAGGACAGGATTATGAATGAGTATATTAGAGGGACAGCTCAGGTTAGATGTATTGGAGACAAAGTGAGAGAAGCGAGATTGAGATGGTTTGGACATGTGCGGAGGAGAGAAGCTGGGTATATTGGGAGAAGGATGCTGGAAATGGAGCTGCCAGGCAGGAGGAAAAAAGGAAGGCCGAAGAGGAGTTTCATGGACACGGTGAGGGAGGACATGCAGGTGGTTGGTGCAACAGAGGAAGATGCAGAGGACAGGAAGAGATGGAAACGAATGATCCGCTGTGGCGACCCCTAACGGGGACAGCCGAAAGAAGAAGATTCCAATTGATTATGATTTTTATTCCTGACTTCCTGACTTAATTTCCTTGCTCCCTTGCCTGGTGGAAGGCCCAATGGGGCGAAAATGCATTAATTTGATGTTTGGAATCACAAGTTCTCAACATGTTGTCAACGGGTGAATTATAATCACTTATTAGGAGATTGACCCCCGTCTAGGTGCAGCGGCTGCAGTAATGTGGGCATTGCATCGGACGTTGGTGGTGAAGAAGGAGCTGAACTGAAAGCAAAGCTCTCGATTTACCAGCCGATCCGAGTGTTATATGTGACCTTTGTGCAGTAGCTCCTCTTTTGTCCATTCTCCTTTCGGTGTTTCTCTACTGACTGTTTATGTTTTGTGCATTAATGCTACTTTACTTAGTCTAATTTAACTGCAAAGGCAGACTCTGTTGCTGTTTTATGAAGTCAAAGTAGCTTGATCACCAGAGCAGCAACTGTAAGACACATTCTACATTTTTGGCATGTTCGTGCTGCACATGTCACACATTTTCTGTGAAAGTTAAACAAAAATATTCACAGCATCACATTCCGAGCATGATTCAGGAAAAGTCACATATGAGAAGTTCCTCTTTTGTGTGCATTTATACTTGTGCTCTGCAGGCTGAGAGTCAGTGTGCAGTGGAGACAGACTGGATGTTCTTCTGTTCTACTATAAGTATATTTCCACCTGTGTAGCACTGGGCTCAATCAAACTACAGTTTGTATTCAGGCTGTTACTATTTAATTAAAAAGACCTGCTCTGAAGTTGATTTATTCTCTCTATAATGGAAACACATTAAGATTATTTTTCTCAAGAAATATTGTGCTTGTCAGTGATTATATAATTTTCCTGAAGGTAGAGAAATTACAGATTGACTGTAAACATTGTATTCCTCAAATATTATGGTATATTGTGATAAACTGTGACTCATACAGGCTATTTAAAGTGTACGTCAAAATACACATTATGTGCACTGAAAGGACACTGCAATTGTAATAAGCATTTTGACTTTTTGCCATTTAAATCCAAAGTTATTTTGCCATGTGCACTGGAATTGTAAGTAATTCATAATTGGTCACATTTGATTCAATTACATAACACAAGCTATTTCTTTAATAGGCTCTGTCTGTGGGACGGAGTCGCTACGTAGAGATATTGGAGATATTTTGCCCGTTGCGAAGATGTCGTACCTAACACTGCTCTGCAATGAAATCAGATTTGTGACAAAAGTATTAAACAAAAAAAATCTGATTTAGAAAAAAGAAATACATTTTTTAGTATTTCTTTAGTATACTGGTTTTGGGGTAAAAAGAAAAAAAGGAAATATACTGCAAGTCTGCTATTTTTGATACTTTTCAACCAATTCTTAAAAGGCTATAAATATCTAGGTACCATCATCGACGACAAGCTTTGTCTGAATCAAGAGACACAAGCAATCACCAAAAAAAAGCTTAATTGCAGCATCAGTACTTACTCCAAATTCTAATTCAGCATAGAAAAAAATATTTTAACAATATTTTTAAATGTATGCCTTCACACATATTCCTCTGCTCTGAAACAGGCACACATGTTCGTCCACGTTTCATCGTTTAATTTAATGAAGAGAATCGAGAAGATATAAAATCCCTATGCAGCTGTGCTTTGGGGTGAGTGTGGTTGAGCTTGGACAACTTTCCTCTTTTCGGTTTGGTCAATAAAACAAAAAGTGTGCCTTCTTATTGGATGAATTTTAACATTTTCAATAGGATACAGGGACAACCTACTAGAAGAGCTGCCCGGCAGATTTTAGTCAGCTTTTCGTACAGTGAACTTCTTGTGTGTTCTGAGAAAGTCGTAGAGACTCAGTGGAGTGTTGACATGTCCAGTGTGTAAGGGCTGAATGACTGTGGCTGTGTTGTCTTCAGTTCCTCTACTCCTCAGAGTCATGATTGAAGTGGAGAGGTTCATCTTCATTGGCTGCCTGCTGCAAGGTGGGTCATTAAAGGGGTGGGGTCTAACTCTATACTGGAAAGATGTACAGCAATCCAAAGGGATTACTGTAGATTATTATAGTATTAAAAATGTTTTTCACATATTAATTTGTGGAGAATGATTGTGCTTTATATTAATTATCATTGCAGCTTTCAGTCAGTAAAACCTTTGTTGTATTACATTTGAATAAAAACATCCACTCAGGAAAGTGATTTGTAAAGGTCTGTAAAGGTGCTGTTGTGTGTGGATAAAACTGACCCAAATCCCCATATAGCTGCTGTATTTACAGAGCTGTGTTGTGTGTGTTGCAGGTGCCCTGGGGAGAGAGTTTTCAATCCAGATGCCTCAGAGCATAGAAGCTATGAGTGGATCCTGTGTGCTGATTGCCTGCGCATTTGATATAGAATCTAAATATGACAGAGATCTGACAGCTGCGGCTAAAGGACTATGGACAAAAAATAGAACTAAAGGTAGAACCATGAACTGCACCACAATTCTGGACCACTTCCCTTCTTCTTACAGTGATAAATATTTCTTCAGATTGGAAGGCTCAAATAGACTCAAGATGAGTTTCACTTCAGGTGTCAAGATTAAAGCACAAGGTATTGCATTTGCTGTTGTACAATGTTTTTACTGTGTGCCATTGTGTTCATGCTGGGACCCTATGCTTTTAAAATTAGGTACCGGAGATAGAAATGCTGTCCTCTATGAGAAACACACTTTGCATGCAAAAGAGTAAAGAATGAAAATGACTTGTCTCTAGATTTCACATGTAAATACTGACTTAACATTGTAAATACTGTGTTAGTCAGATGCTGTTGATGTGGTGATTAGTGTGTGCTCTGAATGCTGTGTGTCTCTAATCCTGAGACAGACTGTAACCCATCCTCATGTCTCCATGTCTCCTAGACTCTCCACCCAAACCCAAGATAACCACAGAGAGGGTGGAGGTGATGGAGGGGACCTCTGTGAGTTTGAGCTGCTCTGCTGCAGCCCCCTGTCCCAAACTCCTCCCAAATCTGACATGGACCCCCAGGCTGAATGACAGTGTGGATCACCTGCAAGAGAATGAGGATCAAACCAAATTTGTGTCTTCTGTTCTGACCTTCACTGCTTCCCACCTCCACCATGGGCAGAAGATCACCTGCAAGGCACTTTATACACTGCAACAAGGAAACATTCCGAAGACATCTGAGACCAGTTTGATTCTTAGAGTTCTATGTAAGATTGTTGGATTTGATTTTCTTATGAATGAGTCCATTTTATATCCAGCTGATTTTTCTTTCATCCAGTGAGCGGCAATTGTGATTGTTAGACTTTAAAATTTTTCCCTCATTGTGTTTCTCTGTTGTATGTCTTGGGACAAGTGTCTGTGACATGTCCTTTAAAGGTGAAACATAATTATAGCACAATCAGTACAGGTGATTCAAAATGTAAATGTATTTTCATATCTGATTGACCCTCCTAAGAATACCTCAGTGTCAGTCAGTCCTGGTTCAGTGTTAGAGGGCAGCTTTGTGACTCTGACTTGCAGCAGTAATGCCAACCCAGCAGTGCAGAACTACACCTGGTGTAAAGTGAATGGGACAGAGATTCACACTGTAGAAACTGGACGGAATCTCACCTTCAATGTGACTGAGTCCAGTGACAGTAAACAGTACTACTGTGAAGCACAGAATGAACATGGCAAGGACAACTCAACAACTGTACAGCTGAATGTGATATGTATGTTCAGTGCATTTATTAGATAATTGCATTCATCATATTATTGTTATATGAGTGTAACTATGATATTAGTAACTGTGGATCCTGTGTTCAGACATGGCTCAGATCTCTGGCCCTGGGAGCTGCAGCAGAACTGCAGCAGAGATCAGCTGCTCTTGTGAGAGCCGTGGGAATCCCTCTCCCAGCATGGAGTGGCGTGTGTGTGGACTGCGGGTCACTAACTCTGCTGACAGAGTCATCAGGGAGGAGCAGCTGGGGAACACAGGCCTGAGGAGCTCCCTCACCATGCGCCAATCACAGGGAGACACGCCCACTCTCCTCTGCATCAGCACCAATACTCTCGGCAACTCCAGCCTCAGGCTCCACGCTCCATCTCCACAGCAACACTCAGGTATTTACATATATGGCTGTTTGTAATAGTGTACTTTTACTACACAAAACTTACATAACATTGTTATAAACACCTGTTATTATTATTTACAACAGCTTATTAAAGACTTGCCAACTATTTACTTTTTACTCCACCTCCACCTGTGGAGATGTTTATTTCTGGCTGGACCGCAACAGCGGGGCCAGCCCTACAAATGTGAATGTCTGTGACTGACTGAGTGACTGAGTGAATGAGTGATGAAGTCACACCATTGGTCGGCTGGATCACGTATGTTAGGTCCAGCCATATAGTAGGTTTCCTAGTCTTGTTTATGGTTTGGCAGGCAGTAGGTTTCCAATTCTGTGTGAGACATTTTTCTACTTTTTTCTATCCAGTGAAGTATGAAGATGTGCATCCAGAATCTCTAAGACCTTAATTTGATTAAATGGAATTGGAGGGGCAGAGGACTCTGCCTGTTAGTTTAAAATGTGGGGAATATATTTATGCTTTTCATGAACTCTCTCACTGTTGGATTTCTTTAAACAAGAGAAGGCTGTTCATGTCTTTCAATATATTTTTAGGCATAAATGAAGTTCTACATCATGACTGTTTTTATTTTATTTTTATTTTTTTTCAGGGTTACAATACAATCTGCTGTTATATGTTATCATAGCAGGACTGATTTGTCTGAATGTACTGACAATTGGATTCAGTATCTTCAAAATGAAAAGGTGAGCACATCTTTTCAATTTGAACTTTTATTTACTAAATGCTGACAAAATATACCTTCATCATAATAGTTTTAAAACAAATTATTAATTTTTACTGTACCTCGTTTTAGCAGGTTTTTCAACTGAAAACTCATTTGCAATCACAACCTGAAGAATCAAAGTGGATGAGAATGGAAGTGTAGCCAGTCATTGAAAGCATTATATAGTATTATATAGTATTACAGAGTAGTACAGAGAGTATTATAGTTACAAAAAGGCAATTATTCTTTCAGTAAAATGCCACTAAAATTAAAGCCATCCCACACAGTAAATGACTGAGGTCTGCAGAGGCATACTGTATAAGCAGAGGCAATAACACATTCTCTCTCTACTCTGATTTTCATGTCTCCAGTTTTTCTAGAAGACTGATGGTGAGTCTCACCATCCTTTCCTCCTCCTCCTCTTCTGAAACACTCTGACTGCAGGTCAGCCTGATTTCACCTCAGTTTTACATTCACACCATCTGTGTGTCTTTTCCTTTAAAGGGAGGGAGGGACGGGGACACATATGCCAGTCTGCAGCTCCCCAACATCAGCCCTGAATATGACGTGCTGCAGGTGAGCAAATGTGACACAGAGAAATACACACCAGGGGGCGCCACTACGCTGGTTAATCACATTTCTGAAACGTATGCAGATTCCCTCAGTATCAGAGATGTGTGTAGTAAAGACAGGATCAGATTCTGTATTTGTTTTTAATCACTCAGTTCAAACAGAGGTGAGAACCTCTCAGACTCTCTGGATTCTGTTGACACTTTTCCTTAACTCTGACTGGTGCTATTTTTTGCACAATATGAAAGTCTGGCAAATCCAAATATCATAAAGTAAATATGTTAAGGATTGTTTAATTAATTTTTTACAAGTTTTTGCTAGCATTTACAATATTATTGCTGTTTACTGATTTTTATTTTTATAATTGAATTAAAACGTTCACATTTTCTTCATGATATGAACATAGGTCCTGCCTGCTCCCTCCACTAACAGAATGATTTCAAGTGCCAAAGTGTGGCTCTGATCAAGATATGGAGGTTTAAATAAGCAAACATTGTGTGTGTGTGTGTGTGTGTGTGCGTGTGTTTGCGTGTGCGTGTGTGTGTTTGCGTGTGTGTGTGTGTGTGTGCGTGTGTGTGTGTGTGTTTGCGTGTGTGTGTGTGTGTGCATGTGTCTGCGTGTGCACGTGCGTGTGTTTGTGCGTGCATGTGTGTGCGTGCTTGTGTGTATGGGTGTGTTTGTGTGTGTGTGTGTGTGTGTAGGTAAAAAACAAGCATCAGAAAGACTCTGGGACTTCACAAGAAGAGGACAATGACTACCAGAGCCATGGAGATGGAAATTGAGACCAACTGCAGCTCATTAAAAATATGATCATGTTGTGTTTTCTGAAAAGCTATTGTTTAAAGAAAACAACATCTGAATGCAGTGTCACTTTTATTTTGTATGTCCAAATGGGATTTTGTTTTGATTTTTCTTTAATGTTTTCTTTTTTTTTTTTAAATATTTATCCTGGCAGAATTTTTTTTATCCATTTTGATTTTTAATCATCTTTATAGAATAATTTTTGTCCATTATTCTTTTCTGACATCTTCACCGTCTTTACTCATTTCTGAGAAATAGAAATGAATTCTCCATGCCCATGAATCTTCAACAGTTGTTGTTGTGGGACCGATTGGCAATAAATTTTAAGTAAACCAAATGTCTTTTTATTCTTTAAATGGAATCTAATCTCAACAAAGGAAAAAAAAGGACTCTATTACAAGGTGGGGGCTGGCGAGCAATGTCAGAAGCGGACAATAAATCAACGGGGAGTCTAAAAGCTGACTGCGAACAGCAGTCAACCACTAAGTGAGGTAGGACAAAGGAAATAGGGGGATGAACCCTGGCAAAAGGCCAAACAAAAGGCAATCTTCAAAAACAGGACGAAAGTCTCTTGACTGAGAACCAAAAACAACAAACGCATAGGTAAGTAAGATCTCGCAGCTCAAGACTGAGACTAGCTGGAGATAACACTATCCACAATACCCTTCTAAGAAAAGTGACAACTCCCAAGTGCCCTGGTTGCTACATATTTAGCTCCCATACCAGATAGCCATCGAGTAAGTCACACCTATCGCTCGAAATACCCAGAGCATTACCGGCAGCTTGTAAAATGCAAGAGCACCAAGCAGAGGGAGTGAGGTCCCTATAAAGGGTAGACTCCAGGTGGCCCGAATCAGCAATTAGCAGGGAATGTGAGAGCGAGGAGAATGTCCTCTGCCGCCACCCAGTGGCAGCACCACCGCAAGTACAGGAACATTACATCTATACTATATATGAATATTATACAGTATAATATATACTATTGCATGGAAATTTTAAGCCTGAATTTGGATGTTTCTCAATTTAATGTGTTGACGATGTGTATGAAGGAAGTATTAAACCATCGACCACTGTGTTTGATAGAGCAGTTTTAAAACATTTCCTTCCTGCTCCTCTGTTTTTGACCAGTGCTTCTTAGCCTGGTCCAGGGGACCCACTGTGTATGCTGGTTTTTGTTCCAACCATAGAAACAAGCTCTGTATTGTCATGAGCTGGTAGTTGTTCTTAATTAGGAACTAATTGCTCTTAATTAGAATTTTTTACGTCTATTGAAAGAAAATTGTCTCTTTTCAAAGCCACATTATGTTAGAAATAGCTGCATTGCCATAAAAAAAGTATTTGCCCCCTTCCTCTGTTATTGCATATGTGTCACAGTGAATGTTTTAGATCTTTAGACCGAATGTAATATTAGACATTTTGTTGCATTTTTATTTCATTTATTTTATGAAAAAAGTGATCTCAATCTCCCGTATCACCTATTTTAAAAAGTAATTGCTCCCTTAGTTACTCAGTCAACCAATTAACGGCATTTAATTTATAATTAGATTCAGCTGATTGAACAGAGCCAGGCTTGATCACAACCAGCCCTATTGAATCTTAGGGCGCATTAGGAGTGGCAGAGAAGTATGTAAGAGTGGTGCAGGATATGTATGAGGGAAGTGTGACAGCGGTGAGGTGTGCGGTAGGAGTGACGGATGGGTTCAAGGTAGAGGTGGGATTACATCAAGGATCAGCTCTGAGCCCTTTCTTATTTGTAATGGTGATGGACAAGTTGGCGAATGAGATCAGGCAGGAGTCTGCGTGGACTATGATGTTCGCGGATGACATTGTGACCTGTGGTGAGAGTAGGGAGCAGGTTGAGGTGAGCCTGGAGAGGTGGAGGTATGCACTGGAGAGAAGGGGAATGAAAGTCAGTAGGAGCAAGACGGAATACATGTGCGTGAATGAGATGGAGGACAGCAGAATGGTGAGGATGCAAGGAGTAGAGGTGGCGAAGGTGGATGAGTTTAAATACTTGGGGTAAACTGTTCAAAGTAACGGGGAGTGCGGAAGAGAGGTGAAGAAGAGAGTGCAGGCAGGGTGGAGCGGGTGGAGAACAGTGTCAGGAGTGATCTGTGACAGAAGGGTACCAGCAAGAGTGAAAGGGAAGGTTTACAAGAGGGTAGTGAGACCAGCTATGGAGACGGTGGCACTGAAGAAAAGACAGGGGACAGAGCTGGGGTGAGGGAGGACATGCAGGTGGTTGGTACAACAGAGGAAGATGCAGAGGACAGGAAGAGATGGAAACGAATGATCCGCTGTGGCGACCCCTAACGGGGACAGCCGAAAGAAGAAGATTCCAATTGATTATGATTTTTATTCCTGACTTCCTGACTTAATTTCCTTGCTCCCTTGCCTGGTGGAAGGCCCAATGGGGCGAAAATGCATTAATTTGATGTTTGGAATCACAAGTTCTCAACATGTTGTCAACGGGTGAATTATAATCACTTATTAGGAGATTGACCCCCGTCTAGGTGCAGCGGCTGCAGTAATGTGGGCATTGCATCGGACGTTGGTGGTGAAGAAGGAGCTGAACTGAAAGCAGATATGTGACCTTTGTGCAGTAGCTCCTCTTTTGTCCATTCTCCTTTCGGTGTTTCTCTACTGACTGTTTATGTTTTGTGCATTAATTGGGATGGCAGGTATGCCATCCCGCCAAGTTACGCCTTGGCGGGGGCATGCCCCATACCTATACAGCACCGAGAGTTTGGCACTTTTCAGGGTTCCCCACAGAAATAACCACAACAGCCACAGACACTCAGCCCTTAAAAACATTAAATTCTGTACATTCTGACCCGATTTAAACAGACAGATTTCATAAAAAACTTCACATGTCCACACAATAAAGCTCCAAACTAAGGGGAATTTGCGTTTTCTCCTTCTTCTTCTCTTTCTTCTTCTTCTTCTTCTTCTTTCTTCTTCTTCTTCTTCTCATTCTTCTTCTTCTCATTCTTATTTTTCCTGCCGCCTATCCCACTAACAACATGTCTGCCCATTGGACATTTTACCGACACCCGCCAAATCTTCACGTAACCACCCAATGAAAAACTCGCATACACACGCAAAAAATACCCATATCTTTTTACTCTGAAACTTTCCCAGTATAAACAGCTAGTCCGTCGGTGGCCTAGTGGGTAAGGTTACAGTCTTGGGAACACAGGATCCTAGGTTCAAGCCCAGCTAGGAACGCGTTTCCTTAACTTGCTTTTACCCTCACTAATACACGCGCAAAATACCCATATCTTTTTACTCTGAAACTTTTCCAGTACAAACAGCTAGTCCGCCGGTGGCCTAGTGGGTAAGGTTACTGTCTTGGGAGCACAGGGTCCTAGGTTCAAGCCCAGCTAGGAATGCATTTCTTTAACCTGCTTTTACCCTCACTAATAATTGTATACTACTTCTCAATATTGCTTTTTGCACCATATCTACCAGCCGTTCCCCGACGTTCCGTCTGCACGTTCAATTGTTAACCGGCTACAATATTGCAAAGCCATATGGATTCAACGGGAGCTCTTCTGTACTTACTCGCCTGTGTTCGTCTTTAAAACCACGGACAGGTTTGCTAATGATATTTCACACATCGCATAGCTATGTCATGGTGCTGCCCTAACAAAGTGACAGACTGATAAACGTGTGGTTTCGGATCGAATCCCGCCTCGCCCTCAGGCAGATAATTTCCTCTTTTACACTAACGTTCTCTTAGGCTTATATTTGCTTTACCAAAACTCACTCATGGCCACCCATATGCATTTCATGACGGCAAATGTATTCCTTTCATTAAAAAGTTACACCACTTTACCGCTGTGCCATTTCTACTAACTACATTTCTTCACTTGGCTACCGTACAAAACCTTCTTATCAGCAAAACGCCACGTTTCTACATTCACGTTACCTCGCCCCCTCTTCTCTATCTAGCTACATACAAACAATTACTACGTATGTACGTTCTGCAACTCCCCATTAAAAACATTACATTTAAAATCATGATTCACTCATAATTATAACTACTAGTACTGAACATGAGAAAAACACAGCAGTGCAATAGATTTCATATGTTACTTAAACCCTCCACTTTAACGACTATGGCTTTATACCGACTGTTATATATACCGTTCGATAAGGAATATATGCTCGCTCATGGTCACCCATTTACTTCGCACTATACTCCGTGATCATGTCAACCTTCACCTACATGCCCATTCTGCTAAATACATATTGTTTCAACTACGCAATTTCATAATTTCATCCTCCTAATTTCTCTCAAACTGTTGTTCTTTTCTCATATGCAAAGCCTGCTGGGAATATGCGTCTGCTCCTATTCTCCACTATCATGTTTTCCGGTTCTAGTTTAGCAAAACAGCGAAGAGGATTCCTACCTGCAGATAAGCCTATCAAAATGCCTTATAAACCTTACAAACACTAAAAGTGCATGTCCACGAAATAACAGACAACGGAGCAGGACAGAAGGCTACACAAGTTGCGACCTAGGGAGTTATAATTCTACGGGCTTGCTGATTCTTTTGTCAGTCAAGGCTCGTTGGATGGACGTCAAATCCGTGAGTACATACACTGCCCATATTTCATCTGCGTTTCTCATGCGTTTATGCTTACGCCCACCGCACGCTTTCTGACAACCCACTGTTTTACATATATAGCAAACCGAAACTGCTGAACGGTACACGCTCATCAGACTGTACAAATTCACCACAACGATAGCCATAATCCACAACCGTTTCTTACAGGTCATTTCGCATTTCTCACTCTCATAATAAAACGCTTTGCAAAAAGAAATGATATCTCATAAAAAAACACGTTTTCAACGTACAAAAAAATGCCAAGTTACTCAAAAGTACTGATATCAAAATGAAGCCAAGTTACGGGTACTACAAACAATATAGGCTATCTTGCCTCACCGTAATGACATAAGATGTATTTCAAACCAATGCTACCCAATATTTCCTCAATTCTTTCAAGTCACTTGGCCCTGTGTTTTGTAATCTTACCATTTTACTATGTCATGCAAACTTTGTGTCAGATCAAAGAGTCAAATATTTCGAATTGCCTCATAGAACACATTGAAATTAATGTACAACACTGCTGCTCAGTAACTACAGGAAGCATATTTCTCCAGAAAACATGTTTATACTTGCTTCTGAACTGAATTTGAGTACATGTGCAAGTTATTGTATATTTGCTACGTGCAATAAATACTGCATGTAAAATACATATTGTACATACATACATAGAGAACTTCTTATCCCCATGGGGACATTTCCCTCGCAGCATGTTACATTCACATTTACGAACACACACTTTATACCAAGAAACATACTATCATTCACGCAAACAGAAAGGCTGGGCAGCGAAATACATACATACCAATACAAATTGGACATATACACGCCTATTCAATCAATCTTCACTGTGAGAGAGCCATCCACACATGTTTGGCCTGTCCATGTAGTGCATGCTTATACACACAGGGCCAAGTGACTTGAAAGAATTGAGGAAATATTGGGTAGCATTGCTTTGAAATACATCTTATGTCATTACGGTGAGGCAAGATAGCCTATATTGTTTGTAGTACCGTAACTTGGCTTCATTTTGATATCAGTACTTTTGAGTAACTTGGCATTTTTGTACGTTGAAAACGTGTTTTTTTATGAGATGCTACTTTACTTAGTCTAATTTAACTGCAAAGGCAGACTCTTTTGCTGTTTTATGAAGTCAAAGTAGCTTGATCATCAGAGCAGCAACTGTGAGACACATTCTACATTTTTGGCAGGTTCGTGCTGCACATGTCACACATTTTCTGTGAAATTTAAACAAAAATATTCACAGCATCACGTTTCGAGCATGATTCAGGAAAGGCCACATATGAACAGTTCCTCTTTTGTGTGCATTTATACTTGTGCTCCGCATGCTGAGGGTCAGTGTGCAGTGGAGACAGACTGGATATTCTTCTGTTCTACAGTAAGTATATTTCCACCTGTGTAGCACTTGGCCCAATCAAACTACAGTTTGTATTCAGGCTGTTACTATCATTGACATTTAATTAAAAAGAACTGCACTGAAGTTGATTTATTCTGTCTATAATGGAAACACATTAAGATTATTTTTCTCAAGATATTTTGTGCTTGTGGGTGATTTTATATTTTTCCTAAAGGTCGAGAAATTACAGATTGAGTGTAAACACTTTATTCCTCAAATATTATGCTATATTGTGATAAACTGCAGCTCATACAGGCAATTGAAAGTGCACGTCAAAATACACATTATATGCACTGAAAGGAGACCACAATATTAATAAGCCTTTTGACTTTTTGCCATTTTAATCCAAAGTCATTTTGCCATGTGCACTGGAATTGAAAGTAATTTATAATTGGTCACATTTGATTAAATTATGTAACACAAACTATTTCTTTAAGAGGCTCTGTCTGTGGGACGGAGTCGCTAGGTAGCATGGAGATAGTTTGCCCGTTGCGAAGATGTCGTACCTACCCCAGCTCTGCTATGAAATCAGATTTGTGACAAAAGTATTAAACAAAAAAATTCTGATTTAGAAAAAAAGAAATACATTTTTTAGTATTTTCGAGTAAAATTCAATACAATTCAGGCTTCTGGCTTTGGGGGGAAAAAACGGAAATATACTGCAAGTTTGCTTATTTTAATACTTTTCAACCAATTCTTAAAAGACCATGAATATCTAGGCACCATCATCGACAACAAGCTTTGTCTGAATCAGGATACATAAGCAATAACCAAAAAATGCTTAATTGCAGCATCAGTACTTAATTTTTTTAAATGTATGCTTGCACACATTTCTCTGCTCTGAATCAGGCACACGTGTTCATCCACGTTTCATCGTTTAATCTAATGAAGTGAATCGAGAGGATATAAAATCATTATGCAGCTGTGCTTTGGGGTGAGTGTGGTTGCACTTGGACAACGTTCCTCTTTTCGGTTAGGTCGATAAAACAAAAAGAACCCTTTTTTTATTGGATGTACTTTAACATTTTAAGTAGGATACAGGGACAAACTGCTAGAAGAGCTGCCCGGCAGATTTTAGTCAGCTTTTCATACAGTGAACTTCTTCTGTGTTCTGAGAAAGCCTTAGAAACTCAGAGGAGTGTTGACATGTCCAGTGTGTAAGGGCTGAATGACTGTGGCCATGTTGTCTTCAGTTCTTGAGCTCATGAGTTCCTTTCTTTGGCTCTGACAGGACACTCAGTCACAACACATAACAGCCTATTTCATGTGATTTCAATGATTTCTAGGATAGATTTGGCCCATGGCGCTGGACTATAGCCAATACAAGAAAGAAGCCAATTCCTGAATAAATGCAATTTTTTGATTGAAATATACATTATAAACTCATCTGCAGTCCCTTGTCCATCAATTTTATTCTGTATTGAGCTTTAAGGTGTATTCAATAATTGTTTTCATGGCGAAATGTGTGGTTTATAGCAGTCTGTAGGACAGCCTACAATACATACAAATTATTAATAAAAACACCTGAGATAAACTTGTGTAACATTCCCCAGGGTGTCAGTGCTGTTTCCTAACTTCAGTTCCTCTACTCCTCAGAGTCATGATTGAAGCAGAGAGGTTCATCCTCATTGGCTGCCTGCTGCAAGGTGGGTCATTAAAGGGGTGGGGTCTAACTCTATACTGGAAAGATGTACAGCGATCCAAAGGGATTACTGTAGATTATTATAGTATTTAAAAAATTTTTTTTAAGTTTTTCATATATAAATGTGTACAGAATGATTGTGCTTTATATGAATTATCATTGCAGCTTTCAGTCAGTAAAACCTTTGTTGTATTAAATTTGAATAAAAACATCCACACAGCAAAGTGTTTTGTAAAGGTCTGTAAAGGTGCTGTTGTGTGTGGATAAAACTGACCCAAATCCCCATATAGCTGCTGTATGTACAGAGCTGTGTTCTGTGTGTTGCAGGTGCCCTGGGGAGAGAGTTTTCAATCCAGATGCCTCAGATTATAGAAGCTCTGAGTGGATCCTGTGTGCTGATTCCCTGCACATTTGATATAGAATCTAAATATGACAGAGATCTGACAGCTGCGGCTAAAGGACTGTGGAAAAAAAAGTTATTTTAGCGGTGACATAGTGTTTGATTCCAGCAGAACTGGGAAAGCAACTGAACAGAATAAAATTAAAGGAAGATTAATTGGGAAACTGGTGGAGAAGAACTGCACCACAATTCTGGACAACTTTCCTCCATCTTACAATGATACATATTTCTTCAGATTTGAAGCCTTGGATAAACTCAAGTTTAATTTTCCAACAGCCGTCAAAATTAATATACAAGGTATTGAATTTGTTGTTATGCCTTTTTCACTATGAGCCATGTTGATGTTGAGACCCTATTCTTTTAAAATTATGTCCTTCATGAGAAATACACCTTGGATATAAAATAAAGAATGAAAATGACTTGTCTCTAGATTTCACGTTGTAAATACTGTGTTAGTCAGATGCTGTTGATGTGGTGGTTAGTGTGTGCTCTGAGTGCTGTGAGTCTCTCCAATCCTGAGACAGACATTAACCTGTCCTCATGTCTCCATGTCTCCTAGACTCTCCACCCAAACCCAAGATAACCACAGAGAAGGTGGAGGTGGTGGAGGGGACCTCTGTGAGTTTGAGCTGCTCTGCTGCAGCCCCCTGTCCCAAACTCCCCCCAAGTCTGACATGGACCCCCAGGCTGAATGACAGTGTGGATCAACTGCAAGGGAATGAGGATCGAACCAAATCAGTGTCTTCAGTTCTGACCTTCATTGCTTCCCACCTCCACCATGGGCAGAAGATCACCTGCAGGGCACTTTACACACTGCAACAAGGAGACACTCAGAAGACATCTGAGGCCAGTCTGACTCTCAGAGTTCGATGTAAGATTGTTGTATTTGCATCTGTCTTATGAAGAAGTCCACAAGAAAATTAATTTTCCATCCAGTTGATTTTTTCCATCCAGTCTGCAGTGATTATTGTTGTTAGACTATAAATACTTCCCCTCATTGTATTTGTGAGTTTAATTTTTGACAATTGATTTATTATCATTGTCCTTTAAAGGTGAAACATGAGCACAATCATTACAGATGCTTTAAAGTATATACACAACTATCGTTATATGTGTGCAACTGTGATATTAGTAACTGTGGATCCTGTGTTCAGACATGCCTCAGATCTCTGGCTCTGGGAGCTGCAGCAGAAACTGAAGCAGAGATCAGCTGCTCCTGTGAGAGTCGTGGGAATCCCTCTCCCAGCATGGAGTGGCGTGTGTCTGGAGTGCTGGTCACTAACTCTACTGGCAGAGTCATCAGGGAGGAGCAGCTGGGGAACACAGGCATGAGGAGCTCCCTCACCATGCGCCAATCACAGGGAGACACGCCCACTCTCCTCTGCGTCAGCACCAACACTCTCGGCTCCGCCAGCCTCAGGCTCCACGTCCCGTCTCCACAGAAACACTCAGGTATTTACATGTATGGCTATTTGTAATACTGTACTTTTACTACACAAAACCTACATAACATTGTTATAAACATGTTGTCACACCTGTTATTACCATTTACAACAGCTCATTAAAGAGTTGTCAACTATTTACTTTTTACGCCACCCTTACTAATCCCGTGGAGATGTGTTGTTTATTTTTTATGGTTTGCCAGGCAGTATTCCAATTTCCAATTCTGTGTGAGACATTTTTCTACATTTTTCTATCCAGTGATGTATGAAGATGTGTATCCAGAATCTGTAAGACCCTAATTTGATTAAATGGAATTGGAGGGGAAGAGGACTTTGACTGTTACTTTAAAATGTGGGGAACCAGTGTTTATACTTTTCACAAACACGTTTTCACTGTTGAATTTCAATAAACATGAGAAGTCTGTTCATGTCGTTTAATATATTTCAGGCATATATTAAGTCTAACATCATGACTGTTTTTTTTTTTCTTCAGGATTACAATACACTCTGCTGTCATATGTTATTATAGCAGGACTGATTTGTCTGAATGTGCTGACAATTGGATTCAGTATCTTCAAAATGAAAAGGTGAGTACATCTTTTCAATTTGAACTTTTATTTACTAAATGCTGACAAAATATACCTTTATCATAATATTTTTAAAACGAATTATTTATTATTATGTTTTAGATGTCTCCATGCTCCAACACACCTGATTCAAATGAATGGGTCGTTATCAG
>CM045883.1:83737046-83754546 GCA_025169545.1 Anguilla japonica | reverse complement strand
AAAAAAACAAGCATCAGAAAGACACTGGGACTTCACCAGAAGAGGTCATTGACTACCAGAGCCCTGGAAATGCAAACAGCCCAGATGCGGTGGCTCATTTGGACGATGAGCGTGTTGTTTTTTCTGAAACGCTTTAGTCTGATGAAAACAGCAGCTGAATTCAGAGTGTCACTTTAATGAGATTTTTTTTTTTTTTTTTGGTATTTATCATCCATTCTGATTTTTACTCATATACAGACTCATATGTGCTATTGCATGGTCATTGTAATCTTCACTTTTGAGGTTTCTGGCAATGTTGAGGTCAATGGGTGCATTCTAATCACATATCTTTACCTTTTTGGACAGCAAAATACAGATTATGGCAAACAATTTGATTATTTTGGCAAATTGTTTTATCCGTAAACGTAGATTCCTAAAAACCGAACCTTTTCTTTTGGTTTTTGAACAAGAGTTGTCATTGAGTCTTTCAATTATCAGTGTTTATGAGAAATAAGCCAGCGGAAAGATTAAAATGTACATTAGTCCCCTCTAAAATATACCTATAGCGAATATATAGATTCACTATAGGTATATTATAGGGGTCCTGATACAACTCATCCAGGATGTCACAAAATGTCCCAGAAGAACATCCAAACTGCAGGCCTCTCTAGTCTCAGCTAAGGTCAGTGTCATAACTCCACAACAAGAAAGAGGCTGTGCAAAAATGGGATCCTTGGGAGAGTAGTGAAGTGGAAACTACTGCTGAACAAGAGAAACAAGACATTGTTCAGGACATTGGCTTAGTCCAGGGGTCTGCAACCCTTGTCCTGGAGAGCATGCATGCTCTATATAATGTGCATTGTGGTGAGATTAACTATCACAACACAGTAAAACAATACAATCAGAATTTTAATCAGAATGAGTAAATGAGAACATGTGCATTCATGAGGATATATTGAATAATACATGTTTCCAATGTCTTTTAATCAAAGGCAGTAAAAGTGCAGAATAACTTGTGCACCAAAAGACACTTTGCATGTGCATTGGAGGGTTTTTACTTAACGTGTGTCACTTGAATAATGTAGATGTCTGATTGGTTAAGAGTGTTATATTGACCTTTGTGCAGTTGCTCCACTTTTGTCCATTCTCCTTTTGGTATTTCTCTGCTGATTGTGTTTTGCGCATTGATGCTATTTTTCTTATTCTAATTAAACTGCAAAGGCACACTCTGTTACTGTTTTATGAAGTCAAAGTAGCTTGATCATCAGAGCAGCAATTGTAAGACACCTTCTACATTTTTGGCATCTCCGCGTTGCACTTCACACATTTTCTGTGAAAGTTAATTAAAGATATTCACAGCCTCTGTTGTAGTCTGTATTAGTATCTGTTTGCTGTTAGTGTTTATTTTATGTTTCTGTAAGTTTATTATTTTTCACATTCTCCGTCCCAGTATTTTCATTCTCCCAGTCACTTGTCTCCCCAGTGCCGTCTCTGTGTCTGTGTTCCCTGAGCTGCTTCACTCCCCTGTATTTGCGTGATTTCATTATTCGGGTGGTTCCGGGTTTTCGTGGTTTCCCCCCTTCTTTCCAGTCTCGTTTTACCTACTTCCTGCTTATATCTAGTTTTACTAATTTCTACTAATCCTTACTAACTTATAGATTGTAAAGTACTAACCTCATTAATATACTAACATGTTAATATTACTAATGGATTAACAAACACTAGTTTTGGGTTTTTGATAGTTTAAATCACTATACTAATACATTAACCATTCTCCCCTTTTCCATGCTGCGCTGTAGCTCCGCCCCTTTTCTTTCTAGTCTGCCCTAACGCTGAGTTCTGCAATTGCCTGCACCTGTCTCTTGCTCTAACTGCACCTCTCTCTCTGCATGTGTTTTACCTGCTAAACCCAGGCCGTCTGTTATCATTGTCTATGTGATTCCAGTCCGCGTTTTGTCAGTCCCCTGTCATTTAATTAGTTATCCTAATGTTCTTCACCTGGATGTTGTTTGTTACTCTGCCCTCACTCACGTAACCCCTCCTTGATTGCGACCTTCCCCAGTGTATAAATGTCAGTCTTTTCCACCAGCTCCCTGTCAGAACGTTGATCATGTTCAGTGCCGATGTTTTGTAAGCCTTTGTTTATCGAGATTCCTGAGATGCCTTTTCCGTACGACTTCGAGTTTACCTGCCCCTTTTGTTTGATTGCTTTCTGGTTTGACCTTTGCTTTGTTTTGACTTCTCTTTTGCCTGTTCCTTTGTACTTTAGCCTTTAGCCTATCTGATCTCCTGGTTTTTGATTTTTTGCCCGTTTACCACTGTTCTTTTGGAAACTTGATTTTGTACCGTCCTGTCTCTGATTACCTGGTGTTGAACTTTGGACTGAATAAAGACAACGTTTTTTGGATTTCCCTGGTCTGCGTTTGGGTCCTTGCACAGAACATTACAGATTCTTGTTCTGAGCATGATTCAGGAAATGCCACATATGAGCAGTTCCTGTTTTGTGTGCATTTATACTTGTGCTCTGCATGCTGTGGGTCAGTGTGCAGTGGAGACAGACTGGATATTCTTCTGTTCTACAGTAAGTACATTTCCACCTGTGTAGCACTTGGCTCAGTCAAACTACAGGTTATCTTCAGGTTGGCAATTTTACTGAAGTGTAATTAAGATGAACTGAACTGAAGTTAATTTATTCTGTCTATAATGAACAGGTTACCCTACATGGTTGGAGTCCTGATCTGTGGTCACTTCGATCTTTACTTCACTCTAGTGTGTTTTTCTGCACCTCTGCACTTTGAACTGATGCACTTGTTGTACGTCGCTCTGGATAAGAGCGTCTGCTAAATGCCTGTACTATAATGTAATAATGCAAACATTAAGTTCATTTTTCTCAAAAATACATTGTGGCTGTCAGTGATTTTCTATTTTGCTTAAAGGTGGAGAAATTATAGATCTAGTTTAAACATTATGTTCCTTGAATATTAGGGTATATTGTGATAATCTGCAGCTCGTACAGGCAATTTAAATTGTACGTCAGAATACGCATTATATGCACTGAAAGGACACCACAATATTAATAAGCCTTTTGACATTTTGCCAGTTTGATCCAAAGTCATTTTGCCATGTGCACTGGAATTGCAAGTAATTTATGCTTGGTCACATTTGCGTCAACAATTACATAACAGAAATACATTTCTTAACAAATCACAATCTCGTCAATATATGCACATACATTATAATTTATTGATCAATTCAATACCATTTAAAGTTACTGACTATGTAAGAACAACGAAACACCATTGTTAACAGTGACTGTTGGGTAGGGTTGAACCACAGTGTTTGTGTAGTACCAGGAAGTCACACTTGCAAACAGCTTGAGTGTAAGAGCTATGCAGGAAGTGTAGTTTTCTAGTTTGAAGAGGTCTGATGGTATTGTTCAGATGTTCATGGTTTCATCGTTTCTGAAAATAACTTTAAAAAAAAAAAGGTTTCAAATTATCACAACCAATAAACCAATTGAACAATATGGAATTTCAACCACTCTAGCCAAATTATAATCCAGGATACATGCTAAAATTTTTATTTTTTTAATTTTAAAGTGAAATATTCAGCGAAAGGCAAATGATTAGTCTCCTAAACCTTTTATTTGTCAATAAATGCTTTTTGCTGTAAAAGTAAAATTAAACTTCACAAACATTCATGTGCTCAATGTGAGTAAAAATGTGGTTTTAAGATTGTGTTCTTTTTTGATGTGTTTGTGTTGTATGTGTATACTCTATTTATCTTTATTAAGGAGTATTGTTTCTAAAAATATTAGAATTAACACTCATAATTAGAATTAATTCTCAATTTTCTTGTTTAATGGTTTTATAGTCAACAAAACCCATTGGAAACATGGGGTCTTAGGTTCAAGCCCAGCTAGAAACATGTTTCTGTAACCCGCTTTTACCCTCACTAATGATTGTCTACTACTTCTCAATTATTGCTTTTGGAACCTATCTACCCACCGTTCACCGAACGTATACACTGCATTATGACGTACCGTCTGCACGTTCAGTTATTAACCGGCTACAATATTGCAAAGCCATATGGATTCAACGGGAGCTCTTCTGTGCTTACTGGCCTGTGTTCTTCTTTAAAACCACGGACAGGTTTGCTAATGATATTTCACGCATTGCATAGCTATGTCATGGTGCTGCACTAACAAAGTCACAGACTGGTAAACCTCTGGTTGAAGGATTGAATCCCGCCTCGCCCTCAGGCAGATAAGTTCCTCTTTTACACTAACGTTTTCTTACGCTTTTATATTTGCTTTACCAAAACTCACTCACGGCCACCCATATGCATTTCATGATGGCAAATGTATTCCTTTTATTAAACAGTTACACCAGTTCACCACTGTGCCATTTCTACTAACTATATTTCTTCACTTGGCTACCATACAAAACCTTATCAGCAAACGACGCGTTTCTACATTTGTGTTACCTCGCCCTGTTCTCTATCTAGCTACATACACACAATTACTACGTATGTACGTTCAGCAACTCCCCATTAAAACAATACATTTAAAATCATGACTCACTCATAATTATAACTACTACTGAACATAAGAAAAGCACATCAGTGCAATAGATTTCACACGTAACTTAACCCTCCACTTTAATGAGTAATGCTTTATACAGACTGTTATATATACCGTTCCATAAGGAAACTAAGCTCGCTCATGGTCACTTCATTTACTTAGCACTATAGTCTGTGATCATGTCAGCCTTCCCCTACATGCCCATTCTGCTAAAAACATATTTCAACTATGCAATTTCATCATTTCTCCAAATTTATCTCACATTGTTGTTATTTTCTCATATGCAAAGCCTGCTTGGACACATGCATGCGTCTGCTCCTATTCTCCACTATCAAGTTTTCCGGTTCTAGCTTAGCAAAACGGCGAAGAGGATTCCTACCTATTCCTAAGCCTATCAAAATGCCTTATAAACCTTACAAACACTAAAAGTGCATCTCCACGAAATAACAGACAATGGAGCAGGACAGAAGGGTACACAAGTTGCGACCTAGGGAGTTCTAATTCTACGGGCTTGCTGATTCTTTTGTCATTCAAGGCTCGTTGGATGGCCATCAAATCCGTGAGTACATACACTAGCCACATTTCACCTGCGTTTCTGATGCCTTTACGCTTACGCCACCGCACCCTTCTGAAATGTTTTACATATATAGCAAACCGAAACTGCTAAACGGTACACACTCATCAGACTGTACAAATTCGCACAACGATAGCCATAATCCACAACCGTTTCTTACAGGGTCACTTTGCATTTCTCACTCTCATAATAAAACGCTTTGCAAAAAGAAATGATATCTCATAAAAATCACGTTTTCAATGTACAAATATGCCAAGTTACTCACACATACAAGACATAGACCATCTATAACTCATTCATTCACACTGCCAAAATCCAGGCCTGCCATTAAAAGTATTGATATCAAAATGACGCCAAGTTACGGTACTAGAAAAAATATAGGCTATCTTGCCTCACCAAAATTAAATAAGATGTATTCCAAAGCATTGCTACCCAATATTTCCTCAATTCTTTTAAGTCACTTGGCCATGTGTTTTGTAATCTTACCATTTTACAATGTCATGCAAACGTTGTGTCAGATCAAAGTGTCAAATAGTTTGAATTGCCTCATGGAACACATTGAAATTCATGTAGAAAACTGCTGGTGTGTAACTACAGTCAGCATATTTCTCCAGAAAACATATGTTTATACTTGCTTCTGAACTGAATTTGAGTAAATGTACAAGTTATTGTACATTTGCTACATACAATAAATACTGCATGTGAAATACATATTGTACATACATACATAGAGAACTTCTTCATCTCCATGGGGACCTTTCCCTCGCAGCATGTTACATTCACATTTACGAACAGACATTTATACCAAGAAACATACAATCATTCACGCAACAAAAAGGCTGGGCAGCGAAATACATACATACCAATACAAATTGGACATATAGACACCTATTCAATCAATCTTGACTGTGAGAAAGCCATCCACACATATGTTTGGCCTGTCCATGTACTGCATGCTTATACACACAGGGCCAAGTGACTTGAAAGAACTGAGGAAATATTGGGTAGCATTGCTTTGAAATACATCTTATGTAATTTCGGTGAGGCAAGATAGCCTATATTGTTTCTAGTACCGTAACTTGGCGTCATTTTGATATCAATACTTTTAATGGCAGGCCTGGATTTTGGCAGTGTGAATGAATGAGTTATAGACGGTCTATGTCTTCTATGTGTGAGTAACTTGGCATTTTTTGTACGTTGAAAACGTGTTTTTTATGAGAGATACAATTAACAGGGGAAGGAGCAGGGCACAAAACAGAAGTGCCGCCATCTGGCGGCCCAACAAGGAACAACAGAGACAGAAACACAGAACCATGACAGTTGTGGGACAGATTGGCAATAAACCAAATGTTTTTTTTTTATTCTTTAAATGGAATCTAAACTCACACAAGGAAAAAAAAAAAAAAACTATGGACTCTATACTATATAATAATATATTATACAGTATAATATACACTATTGCATGGAAATTTTAAACCTGAATTTTGATGTTTCTCTATTTAATGTGTTGACGGTGTGTATGAAGGAAGTATTAAACCATCGACCACTGTGTTTGATAGAGCAGTTTTAAAACATTTCCTTCCTGCTCCTCTGTTTTTGACCAGTGCTTCTTAGCCCTGGTCCAGGGGACCCACTGTGTATGCTGGTTTTTCTTCCAACCATAGAAACAAGCTCTGTATTGTCATGAGCTGGTAGTTGTTCCTAATTAGGAACTAATTGCTCTTAATTAGAATTTTTACTATTGAAGGACAATTTGCTCTTTTAAAGCCACATTATGTTAGAAAAAGCTGAATTGCCATAAAAAGTACTAATAACTTCCTCTGTCATTGCACAATGAATGGTTTCAGATCTTTAAAGAAAAATGTAATATTAGACATTTTGTTGCATTCTCATTTCATTTATTTTATGACAAAAAGTGATCAATCTCCCCTATCACCTATTTGAAAAATTGCCCCCTTAGTTACTCAGTCAACCGATTCACGGAATTTAATTGATAATTAGATTCAGCTGATTGAACACAGACATGCTTAATCACAACTAGCCCTATTGAATCTTAGGGCTTAGAATTACAATAGTTTTTTTTTTTTCCTTTCCTCACTTAATTTCCTTGCTTCCTGTCCTGGTAGAAGGGTAAAAATGGGTCAAAAATGCATTAAATTGCTGTTTGGAATCAAGTTGTCAATATGTTGTCAATGGGTGCATTATGATCATGCATTTTTCACCTTTTTAGACAGTGAATTACAGTTTATGATTAATAATTTGATTATTTTGGCAAAAATGTTTTATCTGCAAATGTGAAAATTGTTGTTAAACTTTTAGGACCCATGTGATTAGTTTACTTATTGTTTAATTTTGTTTGGTTTTGTTTTTTCTTGGATGTACTTTTCTGTTGGCATAATTTGCTCTATGTATGTCCATATTTCAGACTTGGATATGAAAAACAGTTATTTGTTTACCAACTATTTTCACTGTACACTAGGTATATTATAGATGACTAGTACATTTAAATCTTTCTGCTTTCTTATTTCGGATTTGGAGATTGACGCTTGTCTAGGTGAATTGTATCGGACGGTGGTGGTGAAGAAGGAGCAGGAGCCGAAAGGCAAAGCTCTCTATTTACCCGTCGATCTTCGGGTTGCATACCCCTGGTCTAAGCCAATGTCTTGATCATTTAAGTTTGTTTAAAAAACACAGATACTGATTTTTTTATTTTTTTTTAAGACAAATATTTTTGTTTATTTGTGTGTGTGAATGCACTCTCTATATAATGTGCAATGGTGAGAGTAACTATGAGAACACTATAAAACAATGCCATTTTAATCAGAATAAAAATTAAAAAAAAACAATTAGAACATGCTTCCATGAGGATATGCTGAATAATACATGTGTGGTGTGGGGATGGTTCAAGCAACCACACCTGCCCTGGGTCAAGCTAATTAGACCTGGAGAATTAGATCATTTGTTAAGAATTAGATAAATGGCCAGGCTAATTGGACATGGGAACAAGGGTGGCTGCACTTGTGCATAGTGAGGTAATCAGTGCGCACTGGTTAAATCTGCCATCCTCACCCACACAAGGGAGAGCCTCTCTGTCAGGACAGTGGCTGCGTCCAAACAGTCAAAAAAATGACGTTGTATGTCTTTTCCTAACCACTTTTCCTTAACCTCGATGGAAAACGTCACGAGGTTAAGGAAAGATGTGAAGGAGAATTCAAAAGGACTTAGGAAGAGACAACCGCGGTGCTGAGAGAATCCAACTGCACTTACACTAGGCTACGTAATTATGCGACGGCGGATGTTATTGACGTGGGCCTGCCGTGGTAAAACTACAATGTTCCGAAGATGGACTACTAAAAGCGCATCTTAGATACTTCGCCCCATGCGTTCTCACCGTGTTGTTTCATGCGGGCTATATAAACGTGGACAACCCGGTGAAAAATATTACTTCATTACCAAGGGTGGAATTGAAATAAAAAAGGAATATAGGCTACCAGTTACAAAAGTGAAACGAAATGGTTGTCACATTGACAATGGTTGCTCACGATCACCCTCCTGTCCACTCATATTTATCGACATGAATCCCAATCAGTATGATTGCATGAAAATAATTCATTAAATTTAATGCAAGATAGGCATAACATGTTAGGCCTACAAATTTACTACTGTACATATCATTCATAAGTTTTAAACATGTTGAATTAAAAACATAATCTGACTAAAAACGTCTCATATCCCTTTTTCTTGAAAGACAGACTTCTGTGTTATGGTTAATATGCTGATTATGATCTGATTATAAGCCTATGCATATAATAGCTTAGGAACCACCACACAACTCAGTCATGTTGATCGTTTGTTTTCGTAAATGGCTGAATGGTGTTTCGCTTTAAGTGTTGCTGCCTTAAGGAATTGTGGGACGGCATTATCTCCTTTCCTTTCGTAAAGGACGGTCCAGTGTGCCCTATGCTAAAGGAGATAAGATAGGAAGCATTGAAGCACCTTTCCTTAGAATTTAGAAAATTTGAACAGCTCGTATCATGGCTGTCCCTTAGATACTTCCGGGTCAGCTCACTCAGTTAGGAACCTCCCTAAGCAAAAAAGACTATTCGGACGCAGCCAGTGTTTGACATCTTCTCCTTGGCTGTACCATCTTGCCAACCTCACAAATAAATGTGGATTTGCTTGGAACATTGTCTCCCTGTGTCTCTGTGCTGGACGGCCCCTTGGGAAGTCACTTTGGTGGCCTGCGGCAGGCTTGTTTGCCACAACATGTTTCCGATGTCTTTTAATAAAAGGCTCTAAAAGCGCAGAATAACTTGTGCATTTACTTGTACAACAGAGGGCTTTACTTTATGTGTGTCACTTAGCAGTGTTGCCATAGTGACTGTAGTAGGTGTCTGATTGTTTAAGAGTGTTATATTGACGTTTGTGCAGTAGCTCCTCATTTGTACATTCTCCTTTTGATGTTTCTCTGCTGATTGTTTGTGTTTTGGACATTCATGCTAACTTAGTTATTCTAATTCAACTGCAAAGGCAGACTCTGTTACTGTTTTATGGAGTCACAGTAGCTTGATCATCTGACCAGCAATTGTAAGACAAATTCTTCATTTTGGCATGTTCATGTTTTTTTGGGGTATGACCGAGAAAAATAAGTTGGATTTCAGTAGTTGTTTTACAGAAGGGTGGGTATGTTACACATTTTTTGTGAAAGTTAAATAAAAAAATATTCACAGCCTCACGTTCCGAGCATGTTTCACAAAAATCCACATATGAGAAGTTCCTCTTTTGTGTGCATTTATACTTGTGCTCTGCAGGCTGAGGGTCAGTGTGCAGTAGAGGGACAGACTGGATATTCTTCTGTTCTACTGTAAGTACATTTCCACCTGTGTAGCGCTTGGCTCAGACAAACTACATATTATCTTTAGACTGGCAATTTTTAATTAATTTAAATAAAAAGAACTGTACTGAAGTTTATTTATGCTCTCCATAATGGAAACACATTAAGTTCATATTTCTCAAGGTACATTGCGGTTGTCAGTGATTTTATATTTTGCCTAAAGGTAGAGAAATTTCAGATTGAATGTAAACATTGTGTTCCTCAAATATTATGGTATATTTTGATAAATTGCAGCTCATACAGGCAATTTAAAGTGTAGGTCAGAATACACATATTCACTGAAAGGACACTGCAATATTAATTACTCTTTGGACTTTTTGCCATTGTCATCCAAAGTCATTCTGCCAAATGAACTGGAATTGCGAGTAATTTATGCTTGGTCACATTTGATTCAATTACATAACACAAACAATTTCTTTAAAAATGATAAACTTGTCAATACAGAGAGATGGAAGCATTTTCAGATCTTTTTTTTTTTTCTCAGTGTACATTACTGTTATCTGTGATTTTCATAAAACATTCAGAAAAGGTCAAATGTTTAGTCTCCTACACCTGCTTCAGTTAAAAATATATGTCAGTACTGAATGCGTGAATGAAGGTAAATTTAAAGATAAAAGATTTAGAGGTAAAGTTATACTTAATAAACATTAGTGAAGTTTATTTTCTAAGGCTTCACATAATTTCCAGTGTATTATGTTGTGCAGCTCATGTGTCTAAGAAACATAATTAAAAAAACTATAATAATTCTTATCATTTACTTTTCATTGTGAACATCTTGGTAATGACAGAACTGTATTTTTCATGTGGCAACCCCTTAGATTCTCCAGTGTAGTGCATGATGTCTGTATGATCCATTTCTTTTAATAACAGTGAGCTCTGCCTAAAGACAATTTAAAAAATGGATCCATTTATTAAATGGACTATGTAGGCAGCTATATGTGCGCAGCATTTGAGTCCAAGTCAAATTTACCCACGGGGACAATAAAGTATATTGTATTGTATTGTATTGTAATGTATAGTATTATATTAGCATGCTGTGCTTCATTTTGCACAAAGTTTATACCTTTCTCTGACTGCCCGGACAGCACAGGCGCTCTGTCAGGCTCTGTCTGTGGGAGATAGTCGCTACGTAGCATAGAGATAGCTACCACTGTTCTGCTATGAAATCAGATTTGTAACAAGGGTATAAAACTAAAAAATTCTGGTTTTGGGGGAAAAAAGGAAATATAGTGCAAGTCTGCTTTTGTTTCATGCCTGATACGATGATACTTTTCATCCAATTCTTATGAGGCCATAAATATCTTGGCACCAGCATCAATGGCAATGCCTTCGTCTGAATCAAGAGACACAAGCAATCACCAAAAAAGGAGCTTAACTTCAGCATTAGTACTTCCCCTAAATTCAAGTTCTGCATAAACAAAAATATTTTAACAAGTTTCTTAATGTGTATGCTGGCACACATATATCTCCCCTCTGAAACAGGCACACATGTTCCACATTTCCTCGTTTAATTTAATGAAGTAAATCGAGACGATATTATAAAATCCCTATACAGCTGTGCTTTGGGGAGAGTGTGGTTGTGCTTGAACAACATTCCAGTTTTCGGTTAGGTCAAAAAACAAAAGCCGCGTTTCCACCAAAAGTACCCAGAACTTTTAGTCCCAGGAACTACTTTTCAAGGAACTAAAAGGTTCCTTCAGCCCATGGTTGTCTGCGTTTCCACCGCGGTCTAAAGTCCCGCGAAGATTAGGCAAATTAGCCCACTGACGTATGAAAAAGTGACGTTGTCGTCGGTCCATTTGTCCTATGATTTCTTCTGTAACCCCATACTACCACTGAAGTAGCCTACATTAATTACGGAGAAATACCGCATACCTCACATAAATGTATCAAACGTTTTGAGTCAATTACAACAGGCTAACAAAGAAAATCCGGAAGAAAATATTCAGCAACCGAATTAATCCGTTTGAATGTTTTGGTACGTAATATGCTGTCCTAGCACGAATGCTTAGCATTTTATAAAACGAATACTAAAGCAAGAAAAGAACAGAAGAGCACGCGTTATAATTCCAAGACGTTGGCAGGCTATAACCAAAACTAGGCTACTGCGCCGCATAACATACAAGTTTGATTTGAAGTTATTATGAAAATAAATCGGTTTGCGGCTGCAGATTTTTAAACATGGCGGTTGAAATAAAACAAATAACACTGCAAGTAGTCGACCAATCAGACATTTTCAGCGCTTGCGCCCCACCCCAAAGGTTCCGGTACTTTTGGAAAGTACTACCCCCCGAGCAGGAACTTTTTTGGGGGTAAAATAAAGCCCCCGGAACTAAATTCAGACCCTAGTTCCTGCGGTGGAAACGCACTGAGTTCCTCAAAAGGTTCCTAGTTCCGGGGTAAAGTTCCTGTGGTGGAAACGCGGCTAAAGAGTGTCATTTTATTGGATTTACTCTAACATTTTCAGTAGGATAGAGGGACAAACTACTAGAAGAGCTGCTTTGCAGATTTTAGTCAGCTTTTCACACATGGAATTTCTTTGTGTTCTGAGAAAGTGGTAAAAACTCAGAGGAGTGTTGACATGTCCAGTGTGTAAGGCCTGAATGACTGTGGCCGTGTTGTCTTCAGTTCTTGAGCTCATGAGTTCCTTTCTTTGGCTCTGTCAGGACACTCAGTCACAACACATTACAGCCTATTTCATGTGCTTTCATTGATTTCTAGGATATATGTTGGGCCCAGCGGAGCTGGACTACAGACAACATCAGATGTGAACCAATTCCTGAACAACTATAATTGTTTTATTTAAATATGCATTCTAAACTCTTCTGCAGTCTTTTGTCCATCAATTATGTTCTGTTTTGAGCATCAAGGCGTATTAAAGAATTATGTTTATGGCAAGATGTGAGGTTCATGGCACTCTGTAGGGCAGCCTACAATACATATAAATGATTAATAAAAAAAGAAAAAGGGTGTCAGTGCTGTTTTCTAACTTCAGTTCCTCTGCTCCTCAGAGTCATGATTGAAGCAGAGAGGTTCATCCTCATTGGCTGCCTGCTGCAAGGTGGGTCATTAAAGGGGTGGGGTCTAACTCTACACTGTAGAAATGTACAGCGATACAAAGGGATTACTGTAGATTATTATAGTATAAAAACATGATTTTTATATATAAATTTGTGGAGAATGGATGTGCTTTATATGAATTATAATTGCAGCTTTCAATCAGTAAAACGTTTATTGTATTAAATATGAATAAAACATTCACACCGCAAAGTATCGTGAGGTCTGTAAAGGTGCTGCTGTGTATAAAGCTGACCCAAATCCCCATATAACTGCTGTATTTACAAAGCTGTGTTGTGTGTGTTGCAGGTGCCCTGGGGAGAGAGTTTTCAATCCAGATGCCTCAAAGTATAGAAGCTATGAGTGGATCCTGTGTGCTGATTCCCTGCAGATTTGATATAGAATCTAAATATGACAATGATCTGACAGCTGAGGCTAAAGGACTATGGAAAAAAGGTGGCATGAATGGTGTAGTAGTATTTGATTCCAGTAGAACTGAGACAACACCTGAACAGAATACAATTAAAGGAACATTAATTGGACAACTGCTGAAGAAGAACTGCACCACAATTCTGGACCACTTCCCTCCATCTTACAGAGATAATTATAACTTCAGATTGGAATCCCAGACTCCTCTCATGCATAATTTTCCTACAGGTGTCATAATTGATGCACAAGGTACTGCATTTGCTGTTATGCCTTTTTCACTGTGTGCCATTGTGTTGATACCGGGATCCTATGCTTTTAAAATTAGGTACCGGAGATAGAAATACTGTCCTCTATAAGGAATACATGTTGGATGTAAAATAAAGAATGGAAATTACTTGTCTTTAGATTTTACATGTAAATGCTGTTTGTAAGTTAGACACTGTTAATGTGGTGATTAGTGTGTGCTCGGAATGCTGTGTCTCTCTAATCCTGAGACTCACAGTAACCCGTCCTCATGTCTCCATGTCTCCTAGACTCTCCACCCAAACCCAAGATAACCACAGAGAGGCTGGAGGTGATGGAGGGGGCCTCCGTGAGTTTGAACTGCTCTGCTGCAGCCCCCTGTCCCGAACTCCCCCCAAATCTGACATGGACCCCCAGGCTGAGTGTCAGTGTGGATCAACTGCAAGAGAATGAGGATCGAACCAAATCAGTGTCTTCTGTTCTGACCTTCACTGCTTCCCACCTCCACCATGGGCAGAAGATCACCTGCAGGGCACTTTACACACTGCAACAAGGAGACACTCAGAAGACATCTGAGGCCAGTCTGATTCTCAGAGTTCTGTGTAAGACAGCTGGATTTGAAAGTATTATTCTTAGCTTTTTTAAATCATTGAATAATAATAATAATAATAATAATAATAATAATAATAATAATTGCTTTGAGCTTTTTCATGGTCAGTATGCTGTGCATAATTATCACCATAATTGAATAATGACAATAAATACAATGATAAAAATAAAAATCATTAACAAGCAAATGTAAATTATTTGATGTTGTGCTGATTCGTTACAGCAGGGGAGGACAATCCTTTCTGAAAAATTCTGGTGTGGGTGCAGGTTTCTGTTTTATCCCAGCACTAATACACCTGATTCAAGACCTTGATTAGTTAAATAATTAAATCAGGTGGTGTAATGCTGGGATAAAACTAAAACACAACGGACCTTTTCAGATTAGATTGGACACCCCTATTTTAAAGCACGCAACCGTTACTCATCATCAGATTGTGTATAACTCCTCACAAACTAAGAAAATAAGTTTCGTATTTTTATATCTTAGATCCTCCTAAGAACACCTCAGTGTCAGTCAGTCTCTCTGGTTCAGTGTTAGCGGGCAGCTCTGTGACTCTGACCTGCAGCAGTAATGCCAACCCAGCAGTGCAGAACTACACCTGGTATAAAGTGAATGCGACAGAGATGACCACTGTAGGAACTGGCCAGAATCTCACATTCAATGTGACTGAGTCCAGTGGCAGTGAACAGTACTACTGTGAAGCATAGAATGAACATGGCAAGGACAACTCAGCAAATGTCCAACTAAACGTAATATGTATGTTCAGTGCATCTATTATATAATTGTATAAATCATATTATTGTTATATGTGTGCAGCTGTGCTGTTTCTAACTGTGGATCCTTTGTTCAGACATGCCTCAGATCTCTGGCTTTGGGAGCTGCTGCAGAACTGCAGCAGAGATCAGCTGCTCCTGTGAGAGCCGTGGGAATCCCTCTCCCAGCATGGAGTGGCGTGTGTCTGGACTGCGGGTCACTAACTCTACTGAGAGAGTCATCAGGGAGGAGCAGCTGGGGAACACAGTCCTGAGGAGCTCCCTCACCATGCGCCAATCACAGGGAGACACGCCCACTCTCCTCTGCGTCAGCACCAATACTCTCGGCAACTCCAGCCTCCAGCTCCACGTCCCGTCTCCACAGCAACACTCAGGTATTTACATGTATGGCTGTTTGTAATTGTGTACTTTTGCTGTATGCCATAAAGCCTACATAACATTGTTATAAACATGATGTAACATCTGTTATTACTATTTACAACAGCTCATTAAAGACTTGCCAACTGTTTACTTATTACGCCACCCTTACTAATGCTGTGGAGGTGCATTGTTTATTTTTTATGTTTTGCCAGGCAGTAGGCATGGCCATCCCCAGGGTTATAGAAATACCGAGGTCCAAAATCCGAGCCTGCTAGGGGACATTTTTTTGATTTCCCTGAGTAGCCTGACTGGCTACTTTCTCTCAGTCCCCTCATCTCTTCCCTTCCCAAAGCTGAGCTTTGATTGTTTGAGGCTTTTCATTTTCTTCTGTGTCTCAGTGAAGAAAGTAAACACAGGGTTTGAATTTGAATAGCATTGTAAACAATTGTATTTGGCTGGCACGTTAACACATTCATGTAAAATGATACTTAATCTCAACCTTAACAACGACAAGACACTATATATCTTTACCTTTCAAAATCTAATGATTATATTGTGTACACTAGTATTTACCAACCTGTAGTATGATATATATGACAAAAAGCACGACAAGTTATTAGTATGCATTACAATTCGATGCTGGATTTATTCTGAAATCCAAGCATGAAACATAATTCCCATTGATCACAGGCAGAAAGCGCCATTTAGCAGCCCGGATGTATAAGGTTATTATCCTACCGTGAATTGAAATGAGCTGATGTTACGAATTCTAAATGAGATATTTGCAATGCAAATACAAAAATATATAGGGGTAGCCTACCTCTTTATAACACGAATTCCAACCTTTTACACAAACGCTGAATTTAAAGAAAATAATTTTGTTGATCAGTTTATCAGTCTACCATTGGATGGATGGAATTAACTTAACTTAATTCACTCAAGTGAAACTAGCCGGCATCATGATGGATGGCCACTGTTTAACGTAGCGCGACCGCACAGGAGCTATTCGTGAGCTATTCTAGATTAATCACATTGAACTACAAGCAGTCCAATGCAATCTGACGCTCTATTCAAAAATGAGAGGGCTATGTTTCCAAGAAATAGAGCGTTCTATTCCTATATGAATTTACGAACGGAAAAACTGTCAGTTGATCTAAACTGGCTGATAAAAATGGACGAAATAAAAAGATTATCAATATTTATGACTGAAAACAATGTAGCGCCTCTTGTGCAAGAAATTGTGGACAGTGAGGATGATGATGCTGATACAGCTAGAGTAATGTAAGTTGGAAATATCCTATTTGTGACAATTGCAGCTAGTTAGCTAAACAATTTAACATTATATTAAATTTTGTGAGCTAGCCTATCAAACGTCTATCTTTAGGTTTAGAGACTGCAGATCTTCGCTCTGCTGCTTCGTCTCCTGATACAAGGTGCCCAGAGTACGCTCTGGACACTCAGGGAGGGCGGTGCTCTGAATAACATTCCAACAGCGCTCAGAATTTACGAACAGCCCAGTAATGTTATGGAGTGCGCTCTGCCGCGAGCTCATTTGCGAACACACCCTACATCATGCTTCGCATGGAAGCAGTGGTTGCCTGTCGGGTTTCCTTCACCATTTTAACCGGGTTTTCCATTTACCATTTACCTTAAGTTGTTGATCAAAGAACCACTGTGTTGAGTAAAGATTTTGTAGTAACGACAAGATCATCCACTTCACCACCCACCCACGCACACACACAAGCAATGACGGTGATCAGATGAGCAAGTCGGTTATCTTGGCGTTGTAAAATACGTTTGCCGCGCCAAGTTATTTTTAGACAATATCACAACTTTTATTATATACACCTCGGATAAAATACCGATGTCCTGACCTTGGTGACCTCAGTGGTGCGTACGGCCATGGCAGTAGGCTTCTGTGTAAGATATTTTTCTACTTTATTCTATTCAGTGATGATTGAGGTCTTAGAGATTCTGGATACACAATCTCTAAGACCTC